>VYXB01007078.1:88764-122128 GCA_013397135.1 Pachyramphus minor | reverse complement strand
GAGCTCTGGCAGCCTTGGGGCTGTGCCCACTGCCCTGGGGAGCCCGTTCAGTGCCAACCACCCTCTGGGGGAAGAACCTTTCCCTGAGATCCAACCTGACCCTGCCCTGACACAGCTCCAGCCCTTCCACGGCTGCTGTCCCTGGTCCCCCCGGAGCAGAGCTCAGTCCTGCCCCTCCTCTGCTCTCAAGAGGATGTTGCAGACCACGCTGAGGTCTCCTCTCAGCCTCCTCCGGGCTGAACATACCGAGTGCTCTCGGGCACTCCTCCCATGGCTGAGGGACGACTCAGGGTTGGCTTAGTGATGGCTCAGGGCTGGCTCAGGAATGGCTCAGGAATGGCTCCCGTCCCCGGGGCCGAGGGCGCGGGCGGGCCCTGTCCCGGGCAGCCCTCGGCCGGAGGTGATTAACACTCATTAGCTGCTGTTCCCGGGCATTGGCACCGCCCTGCCCGCTGCCCGCCCGGCCGCTTGTCACAGGAGTGTCACCCGAGAGACCGGGCCTGGCATACAGAAGGGGAAACATGTACAGTCCCCTCGCTGAGTTCCGAGGTTAGACACTGCTGTGCCCGTACTTCAGTGGGGGGACGTGGCAGGAGTGGAACCTTCTCCATGAGAATCACAGAATGGTTTGGGGTGGAAGGGGACCCCAAAATCACCCAGTGCCATGTACAGGGACACCTTCCACTAGCCCAAGTTGCTCCAAGCCCTGTCCAACCTGGCCTTGGACACTTCCAGGGATCCAGGGGCAGCCACAGCTTCTCTGGGCAACCTGTGCCAGGGCCTCCCCACCCTCACAGCCAAGAATTTTTTTCATACTATCTGATCTAAACCTACTCTCAGTTTGAACCCATTCCCCCTTGTCCTGTCACTGAATGCTCTTGTGACTAGTCTTGCCCCATGTTTCCCATAAGTTCCCTTCAGGTACTGGATAGATAATGTGAGTATTGCACACCAGCGAGGCATTGCTTACACAGCTACACAGCAAAGGCCTTGAATCTCCACGTCATTTGCCACTACAGCTTAAGCTGTATAAATTCAGCATCCAAAATACAGACCTTGTTCATCACATATGCACAGTAGAAGCCAAGGATATTACACAAATTATTTTTTGAAACCTTTTTCACATACCTAAGAATGCTAATGGTAGTTACTTACCGTTATGGAGGAGGAGATGAGGATGGAAGTAAGGTTTAGAACCTACCACTAACATATTGTTATAATATACAGACAGCTACTGATTTAATCACAGCTGATCTACTGCCTGATAGATGCAATAACAACAACAAATAATTTTTTTTATTGTATGGTGCTGAAGGACCTTGGAATGAATGTGACAGATGAGGAGAAGTGTGGAAATAATTAAGAAGTGGCATAAAGGTACAGAGAAACCCTGGAGGAAAACGTGAGAAAGAAAAGTAACACTAAAGAAGAAAAGAAAGCACAGGCACCACCAACCAGCAAAGATAAAATCTACAAATAACAGGGAAAAAAGCACAATTATTAAGGTAAATTAATTAGGTCATTGAAAATGTATTCATAAAGAACTAGTATCGTGCACAGCAAATGGCCTGAGGCCTGTACACATTGTCATATAAAAGTTACAAATGTAAAGCAAGAGCTGCTTAAGTATAAAGAAAGAGTATGTAACCACTGGTAGGGAGAAATACAGTAAAGCAACAAAAAGGAACAAATGGATGCTGGCAGCTTTGTCACTGGTTTCTGTTTGTGGAGGTAAGGGTGCAGGAAGATGACCAAACACTCCATGCTGAAGGACATGATTCTTTTCTAGCTGCTCCCAGCTACACACCAAACACGTGACCAGTGTTCCTACTTTGGAAACTCCTGTGCCTGTAGCAGCCCAGCTTTTAATAGTGAAGGTCTGGCTATGAGGTTTTTGTGATCAGTTTGTGAGGTACTTGCCTAGATATTGAAGACTGAGTGGTGAGAGAGCTCAGCCTGTGGGTTCAGAGGATCTGTGACGCTTGGAACTATTGCAGAGTGAGCTGGGCCTGGCTGAGCTGTAAAGATCAAGGATGTCTGTGATTCCTAGAGGGGCACATTGCAGCACAGAGAAGAAAAGTTCCCTTTTAGGGGCCACTCAGTTGACGCGGATCAAAACTTACCTGAACACCCCTTATTTTATCGGCAAACAGAAGTTTGCGAGTTGTCAGAGTACAGATTTTGAATCAGTACTGTTATTTTCTGGTATAGATAAAGTAGAAAATGAGATTAATTTATGGAGAGGATAATTTTATTACTAAACAAATAATTTTCCTTGTCTTTCAACACAGCAGGAATAAATAATGGACCACCATGACTTACTTACTAAGTCAAGAGGCTGAAAGTTTTCCAGCAAATTAACATTTCAAGAAAAATTAAGTGTCATATTAAATACTTTCAATGCTTTTCTAAATGCACTTCAGCTGCTGATAAAACTATATTTAAATGTACAAATGTCATCTGCAGGACTTCAACACCAAAGTCGTGCCACAGTGCTCAGCAAATTGTGCAATTTGCCATCTCTGACACGGGGTGGCACAACATAGCTGGGAATCTGAGTGTGCAATGGAATGGAGAACATGCAAACAAGAGGTCAGAGCCAACTACCAGGGAATGTTGAATAATTCTATTTCTAAACATCAGACAATTGCAAATATTAAGCATTTTCTGACACGGAAGCTTTACCAAAGAGAACAGGCTTGAAGGAATAATGCTCTGTTGCATGAATTTGTCCTGTACATGGGAGGAATGAACTGTTACACAATTTTGGGGTCTGACATATTTCACAATTAACCTTTAAATAGAAATTAGTCATCAAAAGCAACAGAATACAAAACATTGATCTTTTTAATAGTCTTTTCACATTTTACATATTAGAAAAATATTTTCTAGTTGTCTAAAAAAGCCCCACCAACTAGGTGGAACGTGCCCCCCTTTCAAGTTGTTAAAGCAACAGCTCAGAAATGTTGGAATTTGAAAACATTAATTTGGATGTCTGTCTCTGTGGGGTTGACTGCATTTGAACATAATTCCTTCTTGCTATTTTCCCTATGCAGGAAGTTCAAATACTGTTGTGGGATTTTTTTCCCCCAACTTTATTTTGCCCTTTTTTGATGGTAAGGGCTTTGGGCTGTAGTTTTGTAGCCCATACAAATAATTTGGCTCCTGTCTTAGACACCTGTGGAACAAAATCACAAGATCAGCACATCACAGAGCAGCAGCTTTCAGATGTGTGGGCAGGAAGTGTGTAATATTTTGCTTCATTTCTGCTATTCCTATCACTACCTCTTGAAAGCCATTCTGTTGGAAGCAGTAGCTGGGTTTCACAGTCTTGGTATATCATGAGAGATTATTGATCCTGTAGTGACCCTCCCCACAGTCTTTCTGTGTCCCTGTGTCCCCTCTCCCAGCTCCCCCTGATCTGCTTCAGATCCCACCCACGATGCTGCAGTGGACTAGTTCTTCAGCAGACTTGCACTTCACATCTCCTGACACCCCCTGCCCATGTTTTGTCCTTTTCTCTCTCTGAACAAATACCTGGCTGTTGAAAAGAAGCCAAGGTCTAGCACAGGTCTCAGCGAAGAACCTGTGTTTGGAATTCAGCTGGAAAAGTACAACAGGTACAGAGAATGCACATCTTTCTAAGAGTCAACCCAAAGCCCAGACCTCTGCCATTTCAGGGGCAGAGCTGTTACCTACACACAAATGAGAACCTGCTCATCCTCTGAGGATATGATTTCAGGAGTGTTTATGTATTTTTCTCCAGCAGAGAACAGTTTGTTGGCTACAAACAGCCACACTGGTAGGAGAGAAAGCAAGAGCCAGCTTGGCAGCCATGAGAATCTTTCTGTCTGTATTGGTGGGGGGACATGTTATGATTATTTAGTTTGTAGAATCTATTGATGTTCTTCATTACTCTTTAAATAAGATTTCTGTATCTGCAAGTGAAAGGTACTAAATCCATTGCTATTAATACCATATATGCTAATTTCTATGCCCTCAGGAAAAGTGGATATTAATTTCACTTTGGCTGAAAACTCAGGGACCTATTAACTGTGGGAACAATGTGGAAAAATAACATCAATAGGAGATCTCTTGCATCTGCCTCTTCTAGATAAGGGCAGTGAGACAATCCCAGTACACCAACAGCACTGCAGAGAAACGTGTGGTTGTGTGCTGTTAACTCACAGTCCTGAATTTGTACTGGTAAGTCTGCCTGTCTCAGAAAAAGGAGACAGTTACACACAGGCACAGATAACTTTTGTTTTCTGAGGTTATTTTCTGCATAGTTATTTTTGACATGGTAAATGTTCTTATCTTTCTGTGCCTTGTAAAAAAGGTTTGATCTTTGCCATTTGCAGCATCAATGTCTACAATAATGCTGTGTTAATAATATTATTTTTATCATATGGTAGTCTAAATGCAATATCAAGTGTGGATGAATCACACTAAGAGAATATTTGTGCGTAATCAAAAAATCTGCAGCTTCCTTCATAGGAAACAGTTGAGTTCTCAGTTTGTGTTTTGGTGTGCTGTGATGGTCAGGCTGTTATTCGTGCTTGGTACAGGATGCATTCTGTGATATTTGGTTCAGTTCACTTCAAACAGGTTCTGAAGAAAAACCACAAAACACATGAAGCACCCTGTTACATGGACAGAAGATATCTTTGCTGGTTGAGCTTGAGGGGAAAACTGGGTACAATTATATATTCTTTTAATTATTCATGACTTGGGTCTGAAGTGAATGTGTATACATTTTTCACTTATTCACTTCATAAAATTCAAAACTAAGCCCAGAAGCAGTTTTATTCTTGGCAGCATGACAAGTTTCCTTTCCTCAACGAACCAGTCAAAGGAATTGTTCCTCAGAGAGTTTGTCATCCCTGTGTATCCCAGAGAGGCAGGAGGGAAGCTGGCATTCATTACATCCCCATCACACATCTGTGTGTACACTCCCTCCCTCTCTGCCTGTGACAACAAGCCCCTCTCAGAGGACTGTGTTTATATCCAGAGTGTGGTTTCATTTGTGTAGCTGATTTGCAGTTCATTAATCTAGAAAGTGTTGCCTATTCTGGTACGGACAATGTATCCATCCACATTCTGCTTATTCCACCTTCTATCCCCGATGCAGCATGGTTTGGAGAGAGGGAATTTGTGCTGTCTTGCAGAGCAACCGCAGCTAAAGAAGCTCAGGAGCCAAAGTCGATGTAAACACACACCAGGACATTGTTTTGATGTGGCCTCTCAGGCTGCTGGCAATGCACTGTGCTTCCTTGGGAGACATGCAAATTTATGGGACACAACTTGACACGATGAAGGCAATGCATACAGAGGAGGTAATTGCCTTTGGCAAGGGAATGATGTCAAGAGCCAACGATTCTTTACATTCTTGGCAGTGCAGGTAGGATCGTGAAATTAGGGGCCTCTTGCAGTTTCATTATAATTTAGGTGTTGGATTTGGTATTGTTTAAAAAACGTTTCACCGACATTTATGCTTGGATTCCTACTGGTGTTTGTCTTGCAGGGGAACCTAAGAACAGGGGTCAATTTGTAGTCATCAAAACCTGTATCTGCTGCTATTATGACAGCTTATGATAGCTTGTTGAGTTTGGAGACAACAACAACAACAACAAAGAGGAGTTAAAATAATGCCATAGGGAGACATCAACTTCTGCTGCTCACTCACAGCAGTGGGGTTCTTCACTTTGAAATGTAATTATCAGAGACACTGACACTCCTTGTTGGCAGACATGTGCTCAGAACTCATCCAATGTGCTGGAATAGAGTCAGATTCAGCTTGTGTCAGGGTTAATGAGGAATTACTGATCACTACCTGGGAATCTGGGGGCAGGAATGGCTGAACTTAAGGTGAAAGACTCCATATCCTATTACCACTCCCCTGAGTGGGCCTAGCAAATAGCCAGCTGTAATGTCTTAATTACCCGTGTGTTAGGACCAAGCCTGCTCTGCCCTGCAAGCTGCACACATTGCTAATTACACGGGGTGAGCACCCAGGAGCACAGGGAACAGGCACTGCTGCTGGGCTGGGCTCCCACTGCACTGCACAGCCAGGCTGGGGGCACTGGGGAGGTGCTCAAATGTCACCCTTCTGTTCAGTGCAAACACAAGGAAAAGCAAAGCCGTGCTCGTTGTGTGCTGGAGACACCACTGTTCAACTTCCTGGGAGGGCAGACTGCCTTTGCCAAACTTCAGAGGGGACAGGAATGCAAAGGAAGGCATTGGCAGGGAGAGCACAAGGTGTGCAGCCCTGGGGCTGGGCCCTGGCACACAGTGCTGCTGCTGAGAGCTCCTGAGCCAGGGGCACTTCAGCCCAGCTGTGCTGGGTGCTCTGAGAGCAGAGGAAGTGTGCTTGGGGTGTGCTGTGTTGTGTTCTGGCTGGGAACAGCTGCTGTATGATTCTTCAGGGACTTGTACCATCTGCTACAGATGAAAATCTATCATGTTACGCAGTGCCTTTATCAGAAATAGCAACTTGGAAGAACATCACAAAGCTGTGAGTAGTTTGCTGGTACAAATTTGACGTTTGAACTACAAAACTACTTCCAAAAATCACATTCTCTGGTTTGTCCAGTGCATAATTGATACATACTTGGATAACTAAAACTGTGTAATTACAAATTGTGTAATTTCTTGAGGTTTTTTAGATCTAAAAAAATATAGTCCCAAAGTTCTTTTTAGAGCTAAAATGCTTTACACTTGTGTTTTTTTCCATCCCTCTCCATCAGTAAATAATTTGTTTGACATTTCCTCCACTGGTACCTGTCATGTTCTTCTTTAAATTCATTTTTGGTTGTCTAGTGCATTATGTATTAAATGCAATTTTTTGAGGTAATTCCTATCTAAGCTTTCTGCATCAGTCCCTGGCCCTTCATGTCCAAGATTTTATTCAGGTAGAATGCCTAGATTTTATCCTAGCCATTAATTTTAATTTTCAAACAGTATTTTCTGAAGATTAGCTAAATTAAATCATTTTTGCAATTAGTGTCAAATTAATCCATAATGGAAGGTAGGTAACAGCAGAGATGAAGTCTCTTAGATTTTGACAGATACCCTCATTGAGTTTAATGTTTTGTGTAATATCTCCTTAAGTGAGCAGAGAGCTCCCTCCCTCACACCTCGGCTGCGAGCCACAGAGAATAACAGAGCTCTTTTTCCATTGCTGGGGTCTGAGGGGGAGTGTTGGTAACCCTGACTCCATTAAAATTTTTTAGATCTATTTATCAGGCCTTATATATCAGGCACTCAATAGCTGATGGTTGCCGAAGCTCCTTGGATTGTAACATACAGTCTGCCACAAAAAACAAATCAACCAACCAACACCAAACCAAAGACAAACCCCAAAACAAACCCACACCCAAACCCCCTCAAATCTGATTTCATAGCCTTAAGTGAAAATGAACCAAATGATCAGTCCAAGCAGTGGAAATCAGGGAATCAACCTCCAGTAGGCAGACTAGTGGGGAAAAGGAGGCTGGAAATGGATTAACAAGCCAGTCACCTCAGGATGAATTCCTGCATCAACAAGTGTTGGGTCTGAACAAACCTGACAGTCTGAGGAGTCTGGCATTTAGACTGATTAAAATAAAGCAAACCCACTTATACTCACATGAGCTCACTGGAGAGCTTGGCCATAGATATTTGTGCCCCAAGTGCTTTGATTTGAGGTGCCTGGTCCCGAGCAGCCCTTCTGCTCTGACCTGTGACTGAACTCAGCCCGAGCTTCTCCCGTGATTAAACGCTTATTCCTGACTGCTCAGGGTCCTCAGACACTTCCATGTTCCAATAAAAGTTTGCTTTGTTTTTAATAAGCAGGGACATTGGTGCAATGGTTCATTTATTCTGTCATCAAAATGGCATCACTTAAAATTGTTTGGTTTAAACCAAAACTTCTTTTTGTGCCTGATCTGTCCTACGTGACTTCAGTGGCAGTTTTGTTTGAAGAAGTAGTAGCATGTTAAAAATTACTGAGATTCAGGAATAGATGAAGAATTTCTAGAAAAGATCTGTGAAGTTTGAGAAGACAAGTGAGCAGTCCCACAGGGATAAACTTAATTGTTTATCACTGTTTACTCTTTTTGGATGAACTTCCCTTGTGTACTCTGTAAATGTCCTTTGGGCTTGGTCATACCCTACTAGTCTGGCAAGATGCTCAGAAAATACCAGGAGAGCTGCTGAACAAAAATCAAACAAACAAACCTCAAGAAACCTCCCCACCTCCCTCCAAACTCCAGTCATGACTTACTGTCATCACAGGTAAACCCAGAAACTTTGAGATCTTGGTGTTAAACACGCAGGGTATGGGTAAAATTAAAGAACTGAAGTGCTGAAACTGGTAGTGAGACCTTCAGCAAGCAGACAAGATTTTACCTTTCTGCAGGTATGAGGTGGGGCACTTGGGCTGCTGAAGTCACCCAGTCCAGCTGCACCTCTGTGGCAGAGGATGCCAGCCTGTGACACAGGCTGCTGGACAAGAAGGTGCCTGTTTCTTCTCTACCCCAGTTTAAAGCACATCTTACCACAACCAGTTGAAAGCTGTGGCAGTTGGAACTAGATTACTACATTATTAGGTTAATGAGCAAAACCTGTCTTTGCTGGCTCTACCATGGAAGCAGTAACAGAATGAGATTTCCTAATATCCCCTCCCGAACTGGAGATAATGAATCAAAGCCTTTTGGATGCCTTTGAAATTAAGACTGACATATGGGAAATCTGTGTGTAATTTTCAGTCCTGCTCCTTTCAGGACCTTGGCCAAGGAAGATCACATTCTAAGGTGTGGTTCCTGGATCCCCAGTTCACAAACAAGCCCTGTAGACTATAAATTCTTCTGTGTAGGATGAAGTTAAGCTGTTAGTTTTGCACAGTGAGGCCTTGGCTTTCTCTGGAGCTATTTAATGATACTGTAGTATCAATCAACAATGCCAAACTATTGATTTAGGGATCATTTAAATTCAGTGTTAATGATATTTGTTCAGCTATAGTCTGTGTATGAACCTCACAAATGAAGAATACTCCCAAGTCCTTGAAACTCCTTCTATGAATATCCTCTGGAATATTTACTTTCAATTTACTTCACGTGATGGTTTGGAGCTGAACGTGTGAGCTCTGCAGTGATGAATGAGATCTCTGAGAAGGCTGATGTCTCCCTCCACTACTGTTGCCTTGTAAAGTTTGCACCCAAGTGCTTCCAGGGACCTAATCATCATTTGTGAGTATCAGTCTGTTCTCTCAGATGTACTGTGGATCTCAAATTCAGTGGAAATGGGGCAGATAAGGAACAGAGGTAAAAGCAGAGCATTTTGCAGCCAGGTGTTCACATATAAAATTAAATCAGTCCTACTTGTTGGCTAGAGCATTGCTAATGAGGAGGGGACTTGTCCTGAAAACAGAACTGGAAATCTATTGCATCACTGCCCTTCACTCTAGGGAAGCAAAAATCAGTACAGATTTGGCTAGAGGTGGATTTTGTTAGATCCAAGTAAAATGTGAACAGCACTGTCACACAGGACATTGTGGGGGCATCATAAGCACCATTAGAAAATAAAAAGACAGGAAGAGATGCATCTGTTGTGTCCCACAGTCTCCAGTTTATCCCCCAAGCACACAAAAGAAATGAGCAAACCAGACAGAGCCTTATAGAATGGAGCAATCTAGAATATTGCTCTCAATATCCAATGCATTTACAAACTGCTATTACTAAATATGACTCATCAAGATTAAAAAAGGAAAATAATTTAGTCAGAGCTGTTGTCAAGTCAGTATTTAATGTTACTTTTTTTATTTGCTGTGATAAGCACTAAAATTTGCACACTCCTTGATAAATCATTGTTTAGCAATGTCTAGAGGGTCCAGTAAATGGTTTGGAATTGCCACAATGTAATAAATGGTTATTTGATAATGAATGAAATTGTTTGAAAATACTGTTAAAATGTCAAGTTTTAACATACAGAACATTAGTCAAAAGGAGTGCAAACATGGAAACCATAGTGACACTATAAATATACTGCAACAAATGCATTTATTTGTACAGGGCAAATAGTAGGTGCTGTATACAAACCAGTATAAATTGATATATGAAGTTAATTTCAATCTGTAAAAGTAATTGCATTGGTTTAACTTATTTAACTCTCCTTACAATAATATTTATAGCAGAGCGAGAAAGTAAAGAAATAAATGATGATAAATAGATAAAATACATAGGAAATGGGAATTGTTTTCCAGTTTAATTATACTGTCACATAAAATTATCACAGAAATACACTATGCCGACAAGGAGAATACATTAAAATCCCATTACACTGTGCAGAGTTGGCTAGTTTTTGTTACTGTTTATTCCACAAATAGCTTTTCATCTTTTCAACTATCACAAACAGTTATACTTTGTAAAAAACCAGAGTGCTGCCAAAAGGACAATATAGGCTGTGCTGAAGGACAATATAGGGGGTTGGCCTGTAGAACAAAGCTGGAAAGGAGGAATGTCACCCCTTTCTCTTCAAGAATAAATCTGACCACACAGTAAAATTTGAAAGAAAAAAAAAAAAAAGCCTGCACAGAACAAGTAATTTCCATTCTCCTTTTTCCTCAGACACAACTGTAATTGGAGTTTTTGCATGGCTGTGGTCTCCATACAAGGTGCTCATGTGTTGGGGTGATACATTATTGTAACTAGAGTAAGAGCAGGACCAACAAGCAGTCAAAACACTAAATAACAGAGAATTTGTTTTCTTCTTCTAAGCCAGATATTTGTGGTTTCAAACTGAAGTTCATCCTACCACTTCTTTTCACGAGGCATTAATGTGTGTGGTATTTTTTATCCTTTGCTCTGTCTTGGTCTGAACACACAATGACAGCCTCACCAGAGGCACAAAGATGCATCTGTGTCTTTGAAGGGGACTTGGCTTTTCTTCTCCTCTATTTTTTTCAGAACACTTGAAGCTTAGTTCACTTGCAAATAGCTAGGTAAATAGATAAGTAAAGAACATTATAATGCTGTAGTTAATACTAATAATAGGACTTGTTATTTTGACCTCTCAATGATATCATAAATCTCACTGTGTTTTCAAATTTGCAACTTCCAAAATTGTGTGATTAAGTAGGAATTGGTGCTTTACTTAATTAAAAAAAATTAAATATTACTCCTTAGGGTTCCAGTAAATATCTGGAAAATAGGATTCCCCAGAGACTTCAAATTCAGTTTTTAATAGATACTTCATTAATTTTTAAAATCTTAATTTTTAAAAAAACATACTAAATCAGAGGCATACTAAATCTTTAGACTCTGATTGATGAGTTTGATCAGTGAGGATAAGCAACACCCTGACTAGAAAGGAAATCTCTAGCATATGAAGTACCTGTGCAGAGAACACCACGTGCAACCCCCAGAAGATAAGGCAGCTCCCTGCATAAGATGAGATTTAGGTCACCAAAGATACTCCTGGTACTTGTCACATCTGTATAAATTAAATGAATGGTCTTGCTTCAAAACTTTCTGCCAGCTCCTTAGAATTACGTGTATGCAGCAAGACTGATTTTCTGAAGCTGTCTGTTGCTGTAACAGGGTGGCAATAACTGAAGGAAGCCATCATTAGACCCGGGAAAGGACTGTTTGTTATACTCCAAAACAGCCTGTTATTTACAGTTCTTATTACAAACATGGAACGTGGAAGGCATTCGAATTTCAGCAACGCTGTAATGCTGGTAAACGTGCCTTCTAACAGTACCTAATGATATTTTGGCTCACAAGAATGATTTATAGCCTTTCCACTCCCACATGAGCATTTCAGAAGGACAAAATTGAAAACATCATCTGAATGTTTATGCAAATCAGGAGCAAGGACCTTCGTTCCCTTCTTTTTATTTCCTGATCTTAATCCATAGTGCCTCTGCTGGCACATAGACAGTTACAGGGTTTGGTCGGGTTTTTTTAAGGGACTTCTGATTTTAACAGTCCAAATATTACATAAAGCCTACATTTTAGATACATATAGCATCTAAATTACACTGAAAGCAAGCGCCCAATGTCAGCAGCCCCACATTTCCACCTCGTATTTTCAAATCTGGAGACACAAAAAATGACAGCCATAACTATCTCTCATTAAAGAGCTTGAGAATCAACTACTCTAATTGTTGGAGGCCAGATATTATCATTATGAAGGACATTTAAAGAGATATGTGAAGTAGATACACCTACTCCTAAGGAACATTTCTTTTAGCTTTCGCCCTTCATAAATTCTGCTACTAAAACGTTGGCTTCAAGAGTTGTATTTAAACAAATTCAGTATGAAACCTCACCAGAATCAAATCTTGTCTATTTTCAGCGAGAATCATGAACTAGGCCTCGGTGGTTTTGATTTGGAGGTTCTGTGTGAGAGTTGCCTCGTTGTAAACATTTCACTCATCTATTTAAAGAAAAAAAAAGCTAAGTGATAGTGAGAGTGAGTTATGATAGGACAGCCCAGAGCTGAGTGATATCATGAATTGCTCTTTTGATCCTATTAAAGTCATTTAAAATCTTAAAAATTTTATGTTTCTATGAAAGCGGGAGGAAACACAGAATCTGTGCATAAATGCTTTCAGGCTTAAGAATGATGCCCTTTCACACACCTTTTTGGGATGAAGTACTCTTCAAGGTGATAATTATTGATAATGAACATTATAAGTATCACAGTAATAAGTAACTGTTACAAAGACACACACACTGTAAAAAGAGAACTGATTATGCCATCAGGTTTAGTTATTAACTACTTTGCTTCATGTAGGACAATGCTTATCATTAAAACTGTGCAGGAATACTCCACAATAATGACCTAAATTCAGAGTTGTCCTGTCCTGTAGGGTCATTTGCAGTTCCTCCTCACTTATGGCTCCTTGGGCTGCAGTGTGTTCTCAGTGGGAACACAGCACGTGCAGAATTCAGGACCTCTGAACGTCACTAACTTCCAGGAGCAAATGGAGGTTTCACTTGAAATTCCACTATGGCAGTTTTGTGCCTCTTCAATCTCCAGTTGAGCATTGTTTATCTTTAAAAAGCATTTTCTAAGCTCTGCATTTGTCACCTTCTTACAGCAGGGTATTAATGGTTCTTTCCATCATGTGTTACATGTTCCTACCTTTAGCAAGAGCACCAAGGCCCTCTTGCCTCTGGACATATTCCTCAAAACACAACTAACAGAGGTAAAAAAACCTATTTCTCTTGCAATCTTTTTTTCATTTCCTAGAAAATTGAACTACATATGTACAGAATCAAGAATTCCTTAAAAGAAAGGTACTGTGATGACTAAGTAGAGACATTTTGATCATGTGACTCAGTCAAAGTGCAGGGGGAAAAATATTTTCATCCTTGTCTATTTGAAACTTTCTCCATTATAAAATTCTAGACATACATATACATTTTCATAATATACACATACAAAACATTGCAAATTTTAACACTAGATAATTTTGTTTGAATAGGGAAGCAGCAAACAGGTTCCTAAACAAAAGGATAATCCAATTTCATTGCTAAAATCTAAATCTAAAGTGAATTTAATGTTTCGTTCTACTTGCTATCTGAAAATAAGAATCTATTAATATTATTGAGCAGTTGACCACTCAGTGCTTAATAGGAACTAGCAATTAGTGTATGTAAATCAACTAAGACAGCAGCATCTCAATTGCTGTTCTGCACAGAGGAATAGTTAATTTGTAGGCCTACATGTTTCCAGCCCAGATTTTAAAAAGTCACGTTTTCTACTCCTGAAAACCTCAATACCTATAATATTTGTTGTGCATTTTGTGATTATTCTTAATGCCCTTGCAAACACATGTAATAAAATGCTAACAAACCATCATCCATTACTTAATTATATTTATCTAGATGGATAAAGTTGAGGTTGGGGAAGCCTGTGGTAAAAATATTGTTTCCCATTTGGCAAACAGAGACTACATTTACAGCTTAATTATCCCTTGTAATGCTGTAGAGAGATTTTCCTGTTAATCATACTCAGGACCAGAGTTGATTGGAAAAAAAGTTGTGGATTTTTTCTTTTTTTTTTAAATTTTTTTTTTGGTAGTGAGGTTTAAAAAGTCTGTTGACTCCCAGTTCAATCCACGGGCTCTCATGGACGGGACTGAAATGTTTGGGAGGCTTTGTTGGGAACTACACAGGGAGCTTCAGTGACAGTGATGAAACACCTTCTATAAGGCAAGACAAATATCTCAGGAACTAATGCTGCAGTTGCCTTCAGAAACTGTGCCTATGGAAAATACCAGAATAATTCATCTTAATTAATAGAAATACTTCTGTGTTTCAGCAACCAAGTGCAAGAAAAATAGAGGTCAGTTCTAGAAACCTTCATTTATGAGGGTATCCCACTACATTCCAAAAGATGACTTGTGTGCACAACGATGGCCATATATCAAAGGATGCAGTTTCTCTCCACTTGTGTTTGTCAGTGCTCCATGAGATCTTGGCAATTTGAGATCTTCAAATCCTGTTTTTTCCAAGCCAAGTCTGTGCTAATGGCCATGGAGCAGCAGACACTAAAAGCAAACTCAGAAGTTGTGCCTTGTAGTCCAGTTGACTCTGGTTGCAAAGAGAGCCGGGAGGTGCTTACTGAGAGTCATCAGCCAACCTCCATTACACTCTCCTCAGCGACTGGGCAACAGTGGTCCCTGCAGGGAAGGTGTTCCACCCAGTCTCACTGAACCTGGAGAGTGACCCCTGAGAACACCTCCTCTAGTGCTGGAGTCGGGAGGTGAATCCCTCCACCAGGTCACTGGAGAAGGAACGTTGGCAGAAGATCGGTTGGCACCTGTGCCTGGGCTCTGGCCAGCTGTGCTTTCATTAACTTCTGTGTTAATCAGCTAACAAATTGCTCTCTGCTACGCATTTGGAAGTACATACCACACACAGTTCCATTCCTCCCCGAGTACCTTCCAATGCTGGCACAAAGCCTTGTTGCATGAACACACAAAAAAATCACATCAACATTTTAAAGGGTGTCTGAACTCTGGGGATTCATTAATGAAGTAGTTTTTCCTTTTTTTTTCCCCCCAATAAGCTGTAAGCTGTTAAGCAGTGGTAAGAAAAATAAGAAATATGCTTTATGTCCAAGGGTTGAAAATCTGTGCAGTAAGGATATAAATAGAAAAAGCCTAATCCAGAAGCCCATACACAGATATTGCTAAGATCTCATTTATCAGCCTAACTAAAATGCTGAATTGAAATTTTTTGTGTAGATTTGAACTTTTACTACCAGATCATTTATGTAAACTTAATAATTTACTGCTGGATTTGCTTTCAATTTTGTGGACATCTTGGGTAGTCTATTATGAAATATTAAGTAATTACATTGGAAGTTTTAACAATCAGATTAGTAGCTAAAGAATAATATCAGTAGTTCTTGAAGACATGTTTGTGACTATACTTTCAGAAAACCAGATGGAAAAATTTTTGTTTTCTTCTTCAAAAATAATTTGTAAGAAAAAAAGGCAATATTTATTTTTCACGGTTTTCTACAGATCCTCATCCTTTGCTGATGAATCTGTCCCAGCACAGGAGTAACGATCAGCACTGACCACTCCCACCAAGGCAGCTACAGGAAAGGTTGTGGCTGGGGTTTGTTCCAATACCATGACAGCAAAAATTCTGGCATACATGAAAGCACAGTGGTTTAAAAGGTGTTTTTAAAGACTTTGACGAATTTGTCTTTCCTTCATGAGACTTTGTTGTATTGGTGTAAAAAAATTCATACTGATCCCTTTCTACATCAAGAAAACTTTTTTACTTTTCATGAAATCATTATAAAGTAGCAGGAGCTTTTTAATTTTTTAATTTCAAACTTAGGGACATCCTAAATGAGACCCACCTTTAATATCTGAATTGTTTTAATTTTTTTTCTTTAAATTGACAGGAAAAAAAAAAAGAAAAGAAAAAAATTAAATCTGAAAAATGAGCTTTTAGGAGAACTGCTTATGATACTGGCTGATAGCATGCATGTAACTAGGAAAAGGTAAACAAAAATAAATAAGAAAACATGGACACACTAGGCATGCCATGAGGGACTTAGAGCTTTCAAGACTCAATATAAGGGACACTACTGCAAAACACAGAAGGAATTTCATAGCCTTAAATGCATTGCTAAAAGGGAGCCAATTCTCAGCAAGACAGGAATTATCAAGCTCATTACTGATCACGTTCCCTTCAGATGAGAGTCTTTCCAGACACTGATCAAATATTAAGCAGAAGAACAGTCAGAATTGGCCAGTAGTAAAATCTATAATAGAAAATTCAGAGACCTGTAACTTACTGCTTTTTAAAATTGAGGGAGGGGAAAAAAATTAAAATACAGCAATCTCTGACAAACTGCTCAAAAATAGTTAAAAATGCCTGAAGGAACTTGGTACATTAAATGAGGACAATACAGACCTTTAATATGTTACTTGGAGCAGCTGAATCTGTGCTGCCCAAATGAAGTCAGTGTGCAGACACAGCCTGCCTTATTTAAGCCAGAGCAGTGATAACTGGGGACACTGCTCAGGAGGGCTCTTGACCACGTGCTGACAGTGGTGAAATCCCCACCCAAGCAGTTCCCTGACACAGGGGAAAGTTCACATATGATCATCACGTGGAAAGCTGGAATAATTTCATGCCTACTCATAGTTCAGACAACATCAACTCTCATTTTCTTACTCAGTTTTCACATGTAAAGGATTTCTTTTAACTATGGGATTCCTGGTAATAGTTGGAATTTTTCAGCTGATGACATTTGTATCAAGAAGCTTATGAGGCATCATTCACTCCATGTAATGTCTTAGGAAACCTGCCTGCAAAGTGCTCTGCAAGCCCAGAATATTAGAGCATCTTCTTTAAAAGGAAGTCAGATATTAGGAAAAAATTCAAAATGTTGTGAATATGGACTAGTTAATACCATCTAAGAGAAAAACAAAAAAGCTTCCTCAGCATTTCAGAGTCTCATAAAAATTGTCCTGGCACATTTAGGAGCTAAAATCTGTTATGTTCATATTAACACTATAATAATTTTCTCTTAGGACCTGGATCGGCATTCAGCAAATATAAACAGATGTAATATGAATATTACATTTTGTGAGCTTAACTTACTCACTGACTGCAATATCTTTTAAAAAAACCTAGAAAAACCTCATCAGCAAAGGTTAACACTGAAAGCCTGAAATACAATCAACTTACCAACAACATCTGCCTGCAATTCTAGACATTGCCTGTTGGTTTTCCACTCTTGATCTTTATCTAGACAAATTTTCCATTAATTCAATTGATATTTGCCAATTAGAACACGAAACAAAACCTTAGGATTAAGCTACTGCTCTGATAAATCCTACTAAATCAAACCAGAAGAGTTTTGTTGTTCTAGATCTGGATTAAAGGCTGCTACACCCTGGGGCAGCTTGGTGCTTCACTTTAACCTGAGGCTTTCAGCCATATTTTTGCTGAATTAGAACTGGACACTACCTTATGTTCTAAGAGCCAAAGCACAGTTCACTTAGGGAGTAAATCCTACACCTGGTGTTATCAAATTCCAGTCGAATTGCACTGGTGTTCCATGGAGTGCAGGAAGGTTGGACTTCTACATTTTCTTACTCTGTGGAATGGTAGTACTGAATAACAGGAAGAGCACAAAATGGCATAATGGGACCTTCTGCTTTTTATAACAACCCAATTTATGTTCTCAAAATGCTATTGAGAGACTTAGCAGAGTTTAATGTCTAATGTCAAGCTACAGTAATGGAAGGTGTGATCCAATATTTGCAAATAGATACAAAATCCTTTGCAGTGAGCTTAAGTGAAAACTGAAATATCATTATCAGGAAGAATATGGTAAAAAATATTTGTCTAGGTCTATAGTAAGATTTTAAAGTAAGATTTTAATTCACAGCACTGCAGGTCTAGAATGCCTCTTTCAGCAAAGCCTGGTCTTGGTCCTTTGCTCCCGGGACAGAGTTCACATTGTCACTCACATGACTGAAGTGACATCTGGATTTTCTGGTACTCAGAATTCTGAGGTTTCCTTACCTTTGGGTTTGATTCACATGTGAGCAGGGTGAACACAGGGGTGTTTATAAACTGGGATTTTGAGCTTTGATCCTGCCGCAGCTCTGCACTAAAGACCAAATGTAATTGGTCACTTCAGGTAGCGACAAATTTAGAATCAAGGCTGGGACAAAAATCATCAGCATTTGAGTCATTAGCACAAAACCTAAGAGAGAAAAAATGCCCCATCACTGTCAGCTGAATATTCTATCAAAACTGCAGTCACATGCTGTTCTATTGAGATTAACTTTACCTGCTGAATGCTGTGAAATTTATTTCAGTGGCCCATGACCACCATATATCAGCCCCCGACCCCTATCTATATAAAACAATAAGCATGATCTTAAGGCTGTCTTGAAGGCTGTCTGAGAGATGTATATTTACTGACATATAACCTGACTAAAGCCAAACATCATTACCCCTGTGACTGATTGGAGGGCAGTCATAACTTAACAGTTTTATTTCCCTTCTACAGCTGAGCTCCTTGACCATGGGAGCTGAGCTGACACGGCATTTCAAGTCTTGTTACCAGCTCAGTGGTTCTCTTATTTAGATAAAAAAAGGGGGGGGTGGAAGTGGGGGGAGGCTGGAAAAGAAAAAGAAAAGGCACCTCTTCATTTAGCCTCTCTGTCTTGATCATTGCTGGTGGGCTATCAATAATTTCAACTGGGTTAAGCAGCTGGCTGAAGGTTAAGCAAATTCTGCCTGTTGTTTGCATGATCATACCTGAATTCAAGAATTTTAATTTGAAGCAGATTTCTTTTTGGTTGCTCCTTGCAAAGTTCTTACAGGATCAAAGATAGGTTAGAAAAGAAGTTATTTTTGTGGAGAATCACAAGAACAAAATTAAAGTCAGTGGGGCAAAGCAACTTTGAAGTCTCTGAAAGAAAATCTGAAAGTATGGTGAAGGCCTCATGTGTGTATCAACACATTCATATGTGTATAAACACACCCCCCCATTTATATGAGGAGGAACAGAGGTCATCAGTAACCCTCCAGTGAGAATTTTGCCCAACTGCTTTAATTGTTAAAATCTGAGACCAGCTATCCACTGATTCATGAATGAGTCATGATTTCAAAAGAAAATAAAAAAGTGGGTCATGCCATTTTGCCTCAATGTGTTCAATTATCTTGCACACTACTATTTTGACAAATTATTTACAGCAGGCACAACTACCTATGAGTCTCAGGCAATGTGGGTACTAATATGCTGTTAATAATGCATCCTGTGGACTCAGCATTCCTCTTCTTTGTATCAGCTTTATTGTTTATTCAAGTATTTATTTGTTGGGAGTGCTCCTGTTTTATTTTGGTACCAGAAGCTCCAAGCTCAATATGAATCAAGTACACATGCTTCACATTTAGCTGTAGAAGGGTGATTTTGGAACAAACATGCTCCTTGTTACTGAGACACAAGGAAAATGCACACTGAAATTTGTCTAAAATAATCAGAATAGTTAGTGACTCAGGTAGCAGGTGGTGGCTGTTACAGAAGGAAGAGAATTATGGTTATGTTTTGAAGACCCGTATAGCTGCTTTGCCTCATACAGGTTTGGGTGTATAGTCTCCTTTTACACAAGAGTTGATTTTTCATAAACAAATTACTTGCATTTTCAGTAGTTTGCTACTGAAAGGCAGTGAGTTGGTTCAGAGAGTCACATTCAGGCCCCAAGTCTTGAGTGCCAAGCATACACATTTACAGCTCCCCCACCCAGTGACTGCTTCCTTCAGCTTTCCCTGTCTGAGGGAGAATTCCTGATGCCAACCATAAAACATCTGAAGCTTGAGAAAGACCCGTGGTGTGCTCAGGGGCCAGCACTGGGACCAGAACTGTTTGACATCTTTGTCAGGGCCATGGGCAGTGGGGCTGGGGCACCCTCAGCACAGTGACACTGAGCTGTGGTGGGAGTGACACCCTGGAGGGACGGGATCCCACCCAGAGGGACCCTGATGGGCACGAGAGCTGGGCCTGTGGGAACACTGAGTTCAACAAGGCCAAGCTCAAGGTCCTGCACTCTACCTGCAGTACTGCAGCCAGCTCTGGGTCCCCAGGATATGAAGGACATGGACCTGCTGGAGCAAGGCTGGAGGAGGCCACAAAGATGCTCCACAGTCCAGAGCACCTCTGTTGTGAGGAAAGGCTGAGGAGTTGGGACTGTTCAGCCTGGAGAAGAGAAGGCTCCAGAGAGACCTTAAAACCTCTTCCAGTGCCTAAAGGGGCTCCAGGAGAGCTGGAGAGGGACTTGGGACAAGGGCCGGGAGGGACAGGAAAAGGGGGAATGGCTTCCCACGGCCAGAGGGCAGGGCTAGATGGGATGTTGGGAAGGAATTGTTGGCTGTGAAGGTGGGGAGGTCCTGGCACAGGTTGCCCACAGAAACTGTGGCCGTCTCTGGATCTCTGGAAGTGTCCAAGGCCAGGTTGGGTGGGGCTGGGAGCAACCTGGGCTGGTGGAAGGTGTCCCTGCCCATGGCAGGGGGTTTGTACTTAGACTATCTTTAAGGTCCCTTCCAACCCAAACCATTCTATGGTACCAGGAAAAGCTGAGCAATAATGTAAATGTGAAAAGATTGGAAAAGGAGATTCAGGAAATTTCTTAGATGTTCTTCAAGATAAAGCTGGGTAAAACCCTGAGTAACCTGGTCTGACCTCACAGCTGATCCTGCTTTGTTTAGGAGAGTGCAGTACAGACCTTGAGAGGGTCATTCTAACCTATGGCAGTGTGACTGCAAATCATTGTTCAGACAGAAACCAGGAGCCTGTTAAGGTTTCTAGTAAGGCCCTGGACACAAGGATCCATCCACTCTCAGTTCAGTGTTCCAAGGAAATGAACAGTTACTTGCAGAATATACATTGGTGTCAAAAGCTCCTTTTTGCTCTCTATACATTTGATATTTTGGCTGTATTTTAGCAATACTTAATTTCTTAATACAGAAGTAACTACGTTTTTCATTGTACTGTGGTGCACAATGCACTTATGGTGCATGGTGGAATTACAATGAACATCCTCAGTCCTTTGTATAATATACTTGGGAAGGTTATTCACAATTTCCTACCTTGAAACATGAAGGGCAAAATGCTTTCATCCCTCTGAACTGCCATGTCTAAGTATACAAATTGCATCCTGCATGAAGCTGCCTCTTTTCCAGCCTACATATGCAGATGCTCTATGCCACTTACCAAAAATGACATCAGCTCTGTAACCTGGTCTGCCTTACAGCAGGAGAGATGCAGTGGCACTCAGCCTTGCCTGGAAGATTTCTTTAGGGCTTCTCAAACCACCTGGAGTGGTTACCCCACTTTTCTTCCCTAAAGGGCAGCACCCACCTGTCAGAGGAGCTTGGAGTCAGTGGCTCCTGTGAGACCATCTTTTGACCTTAAAGGCAGGGACTTGCAGACATAATAGTGCCCTTAATTCAGATTGCCTCCCAAACAGCATTTCATAGCACAGCTTCCCCCATAGCTTAACCTTTTGGAGCTCCTGCTTCCCAGCCCTACACAATGAAAAACCTTGAGGAATAGTGACTCCACAGCTAGTTGTGTTTCATCAGTTTAAGACAAGGACATTTCTTGGGCTCTGTCTTGCCCTCACACCTCTGGGAACTTTAAGAAAGAGGAGGAGGAGAATGCCCCTCCTCAAAGATCTGTGCCAGTTAAACAAACAGAAATCCCAAAGTATTTAGGTATTCCCCACTCTTTCACAAAGAGCTTGACATGGATATCTCCACTCAAATTAATTCTAGTCAGTTAATCACAGGAGAGTTAGGGCTGGAAAGGATAATTGAAGGTCATCTAGTCCAGCCCCCTGCAGTGAGCTGGGTCATCTTCTACCAGATCAGGTTGCTCAGAGCCCCATCCAACTCCACCTTGAATGTTTCCAGGGGTGGGACATCTACCACCTTGGTCAGCCTGTTCTGGTGCTTCACCATCCTCATCATAAAGGATTTCTTCTACATATCAAGTCTGAATTCACCTGCTTTTATTTTAAAACCATTACCCCTGTCCTATGGATTAATAAACTTTTAACTGGAAAAAAAATTAATTTCCTCTAAAAAATAATTTCTAACTTCAGTCTAAAATTGCTAGTTTGTTCATCAGTGTTGTTATATATCTGTCAATAGCTAAGAAAATATTGTCCTAATAAAACAGTAGGTTGTGATCAGTTATTAATATAACTCAGTACCTTGGCAAAAGCCATGCAAGTTTCTCATTAACTCACGTATTTTTATAAGTTACAGACCCCTGGCAGCAATCTCACAACAAGGTATTAGCTGGAATAAAGTTATAAAACATTTTATGGAAGCAAAAAGCACACACGATTATGTTTTATTAACAAACTCTTAACCTTAGAAATTCTGGTGTCCATATTCCAAATGCTACTGCTCAGCTAACTCCAGGGCTTGTGCCAGCAATGATTAAAGCAGAAGGGTACCCAAAACAATGGAAAATTTAGAATGTGATGTGTACCTATTATCAATTACCTCTGTTGTTTCCCATCAACAGAGGGAAAAAAAAATGTTGTCGCAGTCTTTAAAGTTTCTTAAAAACACAACTTCGATTTCTCATTTTTTTTGCAGAGCTTCTGCAAAGGTCCCAGGCATTTTTTTTTATTTTTTTTTAAAAAACCTTTAAAGAATTAAAGCCAAATATCAGCATCATGCCAGTTCCACACTGACTAAGCATGAATTCCTGGTATGTGTGGTAGGGGTGTTGGAATTGCTGTCCGTTCAGGCCACTGTTTGTGTGCATAAATAGACCTACACCATGTATGTAAGTGTGCACACACAGATCAGCAATGTCAGTCCTTACACACGTGAGCATGACTGGGAAAACTGCCCCTTCCAAAGGAAACCAGTGCTGAGCAACAGAACACAGAGGGGGCACCTCTCCACAACTGCACAACTTGTTTGGGTTTGTGGGTTTTCTCCTTTTGGGAAAGCTACTGTGGAGCATTCGTGGGTTTCTGACACCACCAACCTCTGTGCTGAAGGTTCTTACACTGTCTTACCTGCTGAGTGCCCTGCTTTCCTGAAGTCTTGTTGGTCACACATGGGGTGAGGTTGAAGGGTCCACAGTGGGTCAGCTGGTCCCACCTCTCAGCTCTGGCAGGGCCATCCCAGAGCACATTGCACCGCATTGTGTCCAGATGGTTCAGGGATATCCCCAACCCTCTCTGTGCAGCCTGGTCAGTGCTGGGTCACTGCCCAGCCAAGAAGTTCTTCCTCCTGTCCAGGTGGAGCTTCCTGGGCATCAGTTCCTGCGCGTTTCTCTGGTGCCATTGCTGGGCCCCACCCCGAGCAGAGCCTGGTCAGACAGGGACAGGGCCCCTCTCACTGTCTCTTCTCAAGCTGAACAGGCCCAGCTCCCTCAGCCTCTTATCATAAGAGAGGTGCTCCAGCCCCTTCATCATCTTTGTCACCCTTTAAAATATCACCAGTGTAGGAACTGTTTAGTGATACAGTTTACTGATATATCTGTAGACAGTTTCTCTTTTCTGACTGAATACTGTCTCTCTGGGTGTTGATACCCCATAAAAAGTTGCCGAGGTTATTAGCAAGAAAAAAACAAAGTACGTGAGATACTTCTCTTTCTTGCCCTGCCCAGAGGTCCTTTGATGGGGAAGATGCTCTTATTGTCATTTGTCTCAAAATTAACAATACATCCTGCAACATCTCTGCACGTAAAGGAAGCTGCTAACCCAGGAGGCATACATCAGATTTGCTGCTAGAAAGAAGAAACACTGGTTCTTCACCAAATTCCATTCCTCTCAGGTGTCAGTTTGATAATGGTGCTCAATTCTGCAGTCACATAACTGGGGACACTTTTGTTCCAATCTGCATTATGTTCATCTCTTAATCTGATGACAGAATTTGTCTCCTTAGGCAACAAATTTGGGGACTGGGACTTACCCACCAATAGATTTTATTCCACTGAAGGGTAAATTAAGGTGGATTTGTAATGTCTTTGTTTATCCTAAAAATTTAAATATATTGAAAGAACTTGAAAGAGGATTTAATTTAAAAGTAAGGCCATTATATAAGCAGCAGCAGATCTCATCCAGAATATGTCACATAAATATCATACTATCAAACAAGAAATGTAAATTATCATACATACTCTATAATTGAAAAGTGTATTATACATTAGTGAAGTCACCCATTTATCTAATCATAATCAGTTCCAATAAAATCTCATTTAGGAAAGTTGAATGTAGTTCAGGGTGGATGGTTATGAGGATATCAGTCATGTGAGTATGCACTGAAACAGTTTTGAAAGATAGTTCTTGTCTGTAGAAATGCAATTATTGCACACCTCATCTGAGAGAACTTCCACTGAGAGGGGCTGGAACGGGGCACTGGGAGTAGGTCAGAAACAAAGCAGGTATCCCCAGTCACTCTGAGTCAAAGGATGCTTCAAGAACATTTTCACTCAAACAAGACATTTGCAGGAAGTCATTACAAGAATGATATGGTGTTTGATGGGAGTAAGAGATGGTTCAGAAGCAGAGGAGAAGTCCTGATACATCATTTGAAGGTTCTGGTGATGTACAATAGCTTGGAGCCAAACCTGCCATGGTTTTATAAATCAACCTTTCAGTAAGAGAAGTTCTGACTGACCAGACTTATGTTGTCTGTTACAAAAGGTGGTGAAGTGCAACAATTTTCTGTAACTGCTGCCCTTCTGATGTAGCATTTTAGATAAAATGGCCTCAAGACATGAAAAATAAGTGGTTTTGTTGAGATTGTTGACATAAAAAGATATGAAACACACTAATTTTACCATTCATACGTTCCAAATGAATTGTGGGAACATTTGCTATCTTGGTTTCAACCCCAATGCCAGTGCCTTAATCCAACAGTAAGGAAATCTGAATAAAATGTACATTGTGGCTGCAGCAGGGGAAGGTGTTCATGGGGAATATGCAATTTGGTACCATTCCCCTTCTCTGAAATTATCCTTCATGATTTTTACTTCTGTTCCTCATTTATGGTGCACAGCTGCTCACTAATCACCTGCATAAACTTATCTTAACCTCTGGATTATTTATGACACACCTATTACTCTTCTAACACTGGTGCCTAAGCTATACCGATTTTATCTCTTCTGCATGTTCCAAAATTCCAAACTTCTATGCAGCTGGTCCCCATTCCCTTGGGAATACTCCCCACACAGGTATTGATGGCAATATTTACATGCAGCTGTACTGAAATCACTGTGGATCAATCAATAGCATGGAGAGCTACAGCTCCAATGTCCACATGGTCCTCATTAAAGTGGGGTATCAGAAGATAGAAGACAAACTTGACAAAAAGAATATCTTGCATTTTTTTGGTAGTTACTATGCTCCAGGTATCAGTATCCACCAATATCCATCAAATGCACCACATTTCTTATATCGTGATATGTTTGTTGCTTCACAAAATCCAGTGGATTCTGAACAAAGAAGCTTCTTCAGAAATCTGGAAAAAAAATAACCCTTTTGACTCTCCTGTTTTTGCAGCTGTAGCCAGCCCTGATTGGCTCTGCTTTGCCTGGCTGGATATACAGCCCTACATCCCTGCAATTTACTCAATTTTAATAATTTAGAGCAGTCTAGGACACCTGGAACATAACCATGACAATCCACAGGAGTGACCAGGCTGCTTTATTCCCATTTTTATGCTCTGTTGCAATATTTAAAAGTAGGAGAGAGCTAATTTATAAGCATATAGGCTGTTTTATAAGGAAATTACAAAGGAGTGGTCAACCAAATGTAGATGGAAAGCAGACTGAACATCATACTTGCACACATTCAATGTTAGAATTGACTCCTGGCTAGGTGCAGGCCATCCTCCCACCTCCCTGTCCCTCTGACATGAGAGGAGGTGTAGGTGGCTCCAAGGTTCCATATGCAGCTCCGTAGGGAGCCACTGTGCTGTCCTTCACTCCCATCTCCAAGTAGGCCAGTATGTGACTCAGTTGACCTGATCCAAAGTATCTGCTGTTCTCACCCTCCAGCCTTGAGAACATCTGTGTTGTGTGACACTGCTGGTAGATGTCCTTCACACCAGTCAGTCTGCAGAGAAACCCAGGCAAAGCCCAGAAACGCTCTATGACTTCGTGTCCCTCACTTCAGACATCCATCAGTGACTCCTCTCATTATAACCTTGCTGCTCTCGTTGCTGTTTTCCTTTTCAGACTATGGGAACACAGACCAGGGGGTAGGAGTGACAGGCTCAGCATTTGCAAACACTGCCTGTAAAACCTCTGAATTAGCAGGAGTCCCAGAGTGAGCCCACGTGGTGCTGGAGTCAGCTCAGGGTGTAAGGTGCTCCCAAAACACACACACGCACACACCTGGAAAACTAGTCTCCCTCAGCTCCAGGAACAGCATTTAAACATTTCAGGCACAATCACAGAATTCTAATCACAAAACACAATACAAAAAAGAGATCTAACTGATCTCCGTAGCAGAAGATACGTTACTGTTACAGAAAGGCCAAATAGCATAAAGAACTAGATGGGGTCACAGCAGGAGTGTAAAGAGAAGATCAAATACTGCAAGCACAAAGGCTTTCACTGCTGGAGAGCTATGTCTAAAGAGATCAGGAAGTGACCAGGTGCAGAAGGAATGCTGTACTCAATATTCTGTACCTAGAATTTAATTCCATTCTCTGGCTGTCCCAACAGCTTTAAGAGATCATTTTTGTTCTCAGCCTGTAAAAAAAAGTGTTACTAGTATACCAACTGCTGGAATAACATTTTGAAAATCCACTGTTTCATATCTTAGTCTGGATCCTGGAAGATTCAGCTTGTGAAAGGGTATGAAAGACCTCACTTAAAATCTGTGGGTATTGTTCACTATGAGAACTCCAACACCCTCCCGCTCCCTAGAGAACATTTTTTGCAGAATGTGTGAACTTTCAAGTGTTTCATTTAAGAAAAATAATTCAGAGGTAGGAAAAAACTCTGTGCAGTTACACAGAAAGCTAAAACCTGCTTACTGTTCTCCTTCCCACTTCATACTGTCTGGCTTAAACCAGCAGTGAGCAACTTTGAAATATGCTGGGCCTTAGCCAGCAGTTTAAATGAGTATGTGTGATTTAGTTCATATTTTCAGGCCTCTTTATTAAATACCTCCCAGTTCCATCTTGCCTAATATTTGATCCAGCAAGTTTAATGACCATTCCTTCATTAAACATTACAAGCTTTTTAAGACCTTGACAGTGCTGCATTTCATTCAATAACCTCGTGCTGCTACAAAGTCAACACTGTGTGCCAAGTTAATCCCTCGTGTCCACTAATTATGTCCAGTGCTGCAGCTCCTTGGGTGAGCCCGAATCACTGGGGAAGTGCAGGATTTCCAGGCCAATGGATTCAGCACTCCAGCTATATCTCATGTCTTGACACTAGATGTCAGCGAAGGGTAATTGTTGTCTCAATTTAGAGGCCAGCCCAGGTAGCTACGAGCAACCTCTGTTAATGTTTTATAGCAAAGGTGAAGTATAGCTTAATACAAGCATCTGACATATATTACAATAAAAAAGGATATAGTTGTCTAGTGTTTTTAAAGTCAGTCATAAAAAATGAATAATGATGCAGTTTAAAGCTAAAAGACAGCTGCCAAGCTGAATGGCCATGATGGATGCCTAAACACCCAGTGTAGAGCAAACCTGTTCCCTGGAGACCACCATCCAAAAAATTAATTACTACGATTCAGCATCTTTAAATGTGCCACTTAATATACTGCCACCATAATTAAATTTCCAGCCCTGTGACCTTGAGACCATTTCCTGAGATAATAAATGAGATCAAGGTTTAATCGATGCAGATGCAAGTAGAAACTGTCCGAGGAAGCACAAAACCATCACGGTGTAGTCAAGGTCAGAAAGAAAAACCAAGTGAAGCTGCGAATCAACACTAATTGCTTTCTTATGATAAAAGATGTTTATTTTAATTTGCTTTATTTGCAAACAGTTCCATTGTGTACTCTCTGACAGCAGCTTTTAAACTCCAGCCCCAGCTGAAGTCAGTAGAGGGCATATTTGTCTCCTCGTAGATAAGCACTTCTGAAGCCATATTCAGCAGCACAGGCAGCTCTGGTAACCGAGCTCATCACACATCAAACAATGCAGAGACAAGAAGCAACCGAGTGCCTCAGGTACACTCCTTTCTCTCGAATGCAAGAAACCAAACAAAAAAGAAGAGACTTTGGGTAGATCTATGGAAATGTGAAGGCTATTTTGTGTCCTTTTGAAGTGTGAGTGTCACAAAGAGGATGGGCTGACTTCCACTGTTGGACTTCACTAAGGTGCTAAATCAGATGCCACATAAATATATATATGCACACCCCCCCGGTGTCTGATAAATATATAAATATCTACATATGTAAGACCACCATAAATACTTAACAACACCTAGTAGAGGACCTATTATTTTAACAGAAGTAAATATTATTGGGGCTCTTGTGCACTTAATAAGTTGAAGTGAAAGAGTCTCTGCAGTTGAGTCTCCTTAATTGTATCCTGTTAGAGAAATTAGAACCAGCTGATGGGGGAGGAACATATGCTAAAAAAAATAAAAGATAACTTTTTGAGAGCAGCCTTGTGTAGAGCTAGGCTTCCCTCCATTCCAATGACCTAAAGGGGAAAAAGGCACGTCCTCTGACACCTAAACCCTCAGAACTCTAAAAAGCATAGAAGCCATCAGTGACAGGACAGAGAGATAAGACTTTGAAACAATGCAGATAATAGATCTTTAAATAACAGTACTTAGACATATTGTCTTGTAAAATAGGTTAAACAACAGTAACAATCCTGTGACATCAAATAGATTCAATTAGGAGCCACTGTAAATTCGGGGTGAAAATGCATCTGATCTAATAGAAATAACAACTCTAAATATAGCAAGTACACTGAGGGGTTGGGGTGATGTACAGACCCCCGGTGGTGTCAGGGAACTCTGAAATCACTCCATACCAGTAAGACTATCGTACAAAAACTTGTACCAAACCCAAAAGCAGCCACAACAGAACAGTCCACTCCCCATCACGGATCAGAGAGTTCCAGTTCCAGAAGAGCTGGATGGGGGCAGGGGCAATGACAGGGTGTCACAAAGGAACACGAACTTCCCTGAACCTTCCAGAGGTAACTGTCACAGGCCATGTTTCCTGAGCACTGAGCCAGGACGTGCAGCTGGAGATCCTGAAGGCTCACTGAAGAGGATTAAGGCAATTATGTCTTGGTCAAAAAGTACCAACTACTCTTGAGAAGGGGAAACTTGGTAAAACAGCTCTCATGTCTACAGAACAATGCAACAAAATCAGCTTGAGGCCTCAGTCCAGCTGCAGCTCTGGAAGATGGGTAGGAGTAGCCTAGAAAAACAAATTAACCAACCAAAGCCCCAGGGTATTACTGTCTCAGAACAAAGTCTTCTGGGGGATGCAGATAAACAGTAGAATTTGACTTGATTTAGGCTGAGACAATACTATACTGAAAAACAAACCCAACATTTGTTGAAACTTGTACCTGTTTCACCTTCAGTCTAACGCAGTTAAACTTGGATCCAAAATATCTACTGAAGGGAACACTTTCAAAATTTCCACAGATGTTTGTCTACGTTTTGTGTTGGTAGCTCAGCTGGGAATTCACTTTGCCTGATGTGAACCTTTTCCTGCTGTCGCTGTGTGGACCAGGAAGACCTTTAGAGAACAAAAGTAAGGGGAAACAAAGTCCTCACTCTCATCTGACAGGCCAGTGCTGTAAATAATGCACTGTTCTAACAGAGTTCTCAGGAAGTCTCATTGCATGACAAATGCCACAGTCTGCCAACACTGGCAGTTCCCACCTTTTCTTATTGAAAGATCCATTTAGATGCATCAAGACAACCTGAAGGCTACTTCTGATAGGAACAATGGGCAGTTTCAAAGGAGAACAGGCAACATTTCAATTACAAATTTCCATTTTATTTTTAGCCTAATTTGGTCTCTTTGTGATAAACAAGATGTTTTACATATGCCTAGTAGTAATAATTGATAGTTCATGCTTCTGTGTGTTATACTTGTTAAAATATTTGCATTTAAAAGCAAAATTGGACTTTAGCTCTAGGCTATGTATGTGTCTTTCCTAAGGAGTCTCAACCAGAAGAAACATTTTGAATTGTAATTGTCTTCCAAACCTCAAATTAAGAGAGACAGAACACTGTTAACCCTTCACTTAGATCACTTATCTATGTGAAAACAAATTGTGATTTAGGAAAGTTGAGTACAGAGCAGCAGATAGTCTGGAATCACTTGACTCCTGGATGGAATCACCAAGGTTAGAGAGATGAGCACACATTAACTGGGCTGGAAGATCAGGCCTCAGGTAATTACAGCATTAGAACATATGTACTTTATGAGGAGATCAATTTTACAGTTAAAAGCTTTATAGCTTGGTTCAGAAAAGCAAACTGCTTGAAACTTGGCAGAAAGTAGCAATAGATTATGAAAGAAGAGATCCTGTGTTTAAAACACCTGCTGAACTCCTCACACCCCAATGCCTTGGGTTGTGGACTGACCATAATCAGCTCCACACTCAGCTGCACGTGTTTTATGCCAGTCTAGGCAGCCTCAGCCTTAGAGGAACTGCATCCAAAGCCCAGCAAAGACAGACTTTGTGTTCAGGCACTGATGTCATTCTGCCCTGTCATTTATTCTGTGAACACAGAAGGATTTACCTTTCTAGTTCAAATTTGCTTTTCCAATAGAACATTATTGTTGTTACTGTTAGATGGCAAATGGAACCTGTGATAGTCAAATAATGGAAAGGAAGAGCAGAGTCCAATACAGTCAGTAAACACATCATCTAAAGAAAGAAATGAGAATGAAGTAACAGCTTGACAGTAGCAAGGTGTCAGTTCCTTCCCTCTGTAGCCACAGAAAAACATGTTATTTTGTAAGATCCTTTTGAGGTACACCAGGGACAAAACAGAGTAGATTAAATCATTTGTAATGTTATTCTTTGGAAAAAGGATATCAGTATATATATCAGGTACTATATCCAGCTGAGGGATTTGCCCACAGCATCCCAATCAAAAAACCGAAGTTTTAATTACCTTTGAAATCCTTAACTGTCCTTGACAAATATGGGCACCAACATGTTTTGCTGGAAGAACAGACTTTTTCTTAATAGATTCCTGTTCCACGTTCTACACTGAAGATGAGAGAACTAAGTGCTTACAGTGAAACAGTGGGGAGGCTTATTAAATCAATACACATCTGTTAGATAATGGGCTCTAAGTCAAGAATGTTATTCTGAAAACCTCTCAGCAAAATGTTGCTTGTTTGGCACTGTTTTCCGGCAGCTATTCCCTCGCTGAAGGATCCCCTCCAGAGCTGACCATCTATTTTGCAGAGCCCAGTTCTTAACAAGCATGTCCAAACAGCTCTTCCAAAAGGAGAGGATTCTCCAAAAACCTCACACAATATTCTCGATTATGCGAGCAAGTGACAGCAAAATGCTGTGAGGTTTAAATCTCTTCATCCCATAACAGAAGGTTAAGGCCTTAGGAACACTAAGAAAGCTAATGGGAGCCAGAAAATCCCCTGTACTACTGCAGTGTACTAGTAACAATTTGTAATGACATCTGGAAATACTCCAAAATTATACACAGATATATAGCAACATACAGGTATAAAATATACAGCTGTGTTTAATATATATATGGTATTTTATTGCACACACATAAGACTGTTTCGTGTGACCTCCCAGCTCAGTCACAGCCCTGGTGCCTGAGTGGTCACCTCTCCCTTACAAAGCCTCTCCCAGTGAGTCCCTGCCCAGTCTGGCCACTCTCATCTTTTGTCTGTCTTGCTTATTTTTCCTACAAACTGTGTGAGGCAAAAGTTGCCCCTTGCAGTACCTATCAAGTGTTCAGCAATTTCCTTCTGAGTCCCTGGGCACTGCTGCAATAAATCTGAGTAAAATAATATTTACCCATTAGATGTGGGTAAACATCTTACGTGTATCATCCCAAGGCAAACACATGGCTCAATTTTTAACTAGTGTGTCTGTATGATTTCACAACAGAACAGTAAAGAAACTTAAAAATTAACATGCATTTAATAGTTGCAATTGTAGTGAATAGGAGCCTGTGCAAATACAGCAAGATACTCTGAAAAAATGGTAGGGAATGCAGAGATCAGCTCATGCTTATGAAACCTCACTCACTCCTGTCATTTCCATGATGTGCATATATTTGGCTACATCTGTAATACTTGAATTCACGTTTTACAGACACACAGATATTTTTCCTGTAGTGGAAAATATAAAAATGTACATGTGAGGCTGTCATCTCCTGACTCACCACGGAATTCCTCAGACAGAGGTTTCAGGGATAGCACTGAGCATGTGCAGCAAAAGAGAAGGGCTGGCTGGTGTTTGCACACCAAACAGCGAGAATCATAACATGATATCAATATTAATCTGTCCCTGCTAAAATCTCAAGACCTTTTCATTTAATGAATAAGATGCTGCACAACAATAATCTGTACTTTTCCAAATTAGCCACAAACCATCTGGTTTCTCTCCAATTACTTCTTTTTTTTCCCCCTATATCTCTAAATGTTACTGACCTAAAAAAAGATTTCATCAAAGGCGGTAGGAATCCTAACCCCTCTAGCAACTATTAAATTGGTCCACTCTGTGTCCTGTGCTGACAAATCATTATACTCCAGAGCCTTACAATCCATGGTAGTATCTCAATTAGAGATAAAGATGAAGCAACAGTGTTCCAAATTCATCCATCCATCTAAATTTATTCTTAAATAAAACAAACAAAAAAATCAATATACAGTGATCCCTAGTCGGTCATCGCTAAGTTCACCAATAATAGAACACTGTTTCTGCAGTAAACAAATCAAGTGCTTTCAAATCAACAGTTTAAAGTTGTGTGATATGTCCTGCTTAAGTTTAATGACATTGCAAACAGCACACTCTTCCTTTTTCCTATGTTTCGTTCTATTTTGCATTAAACAAACTGGATTTGCACATAGCCTTTAATTTAGAGTTTGCCTTGGCAAGTACTCTGTGTAGTCAGTGAAGACTGGCTCAGAGGTAATACGTCCTGAAATTCAGGGTATACAGAAAATAATAGTGAAATGACTCAAAACTACACCTGAATTTCATTAATTTCTTCTTTTTTGCTGGCTGCACAGCACAGAGACAAGAGTCCAGCTTAGCCCTTCTATCTCTAATGCTAAAGCTATTCCCAAAGACATCATAAGGACCACAGAATTTATTTACCTTTGGTACTGAAATACCAGTATCATGTGCCCACA
>VYXB01007078.1:12964-88646 GCA_013397135.1 Pachyramphus minor | reverse complement strand
CCTTAAGAAAAATAAACAAGCCCATATCTTCTCAGAACACCACTTGAGCTCTTTGTAAAAAAAAAAAAAAAAAAAAGAACCCCCCCCAAACCATTGCAGGGGGCCCTGTGCCATTTCCCCAACTAAACCCTGTGGAGTTGCAATGATCACTCCCAACCTACTGCAGATTTTCCAGTATGTGCTGTCACTGGTACTATACCTTGTGAAACAGTTTGGAGGATCTTTAATACAGCTTGTTTCACTACTAAACATTTGGCACCTACTGGAACCACCAGGAAAGTACCTGGCAGTCTTTTTGTTCTTTTTTATTAGGGCATGAGAACTTAGACTAAAGCCGTTCTCCTTCAGGCACCAAACGTTCCAGTCTGTCAGTGTCCTTGGGATCCTGCAGCCAACCCATGCAGAGCTACCTGCAGTGACAGCTTTTCCACATTGCTTTGGCATCATCATCCCTCACCCGACTAGTCTAAAATAATCATGATTTTAAACACAAAGAGGCTCCCTGGATGGGTTCCATAGGCAACTAGATCCATCCCATAACTCCCTGGGTACTTTGAACCTGTTGAGGTGCTCAGTATATTTTGCCACACTTAGATTCTCTTTTAGTGAATCATGAGAGAATGTGGAAAATGTCTCAAAGATTTTTTTTTTATCTTCTTCAAATCAAATTCTTGTAATAAAGTCTTTCATTTAAATGCTTATAATAAAATCTAATTCACCTATTTCTCCTTATCTTACAGATGCCTCAATGAACACAAGTCTATTGCAAATTAAATTTGAAATATTCAAGAGTCTGTCATCACACAGTGAGAATTTACTGCTTATGTTTTATCAGTATCTTTAATTTGCTCATCAGTGTTTTCTTTCGAGGAACTTAGTGGATCCCACACACACAGGAACTTCAATAACAGATCTAATTACTGACTGATCTAATTACTAACTAATCTGATCTCATTACTGACAAGCTGCCAATCTGGCAAGGGTAGTTAACTGTAGGTTTAGTTATTTCCACTGGCTCTATCCTTTTGAAATACAGCAGAGGTCGATGGAAAACATTCCCTTTTCCTTTAGATCAGGTTCTAGTGTCAGAGTGCCACTGGTTGCCTGTACCCCTGATCCATGGGCCATTTCCTGCGATTTTCTGCACCACACTGGGCCCCTCTCTTGGCTTCTCACACCCCCAAGGGAGCCACTGAACTGGATGTGCCACGGTTGGCAAGGCAGGGAAATTTTTAGCTTCAGCAAAAGAGTACTTCAGCTGCTAGGCAAACATTCATTAATTAATCTGCTGCTCCAAAGCAGACACCTACACTGATGCTGGAGTTCCCCAGTGTGGGACAGGATGGTTTTACTGCTTTACCTGCAGCTTTGCAGTTATCTCAGGGTGGATTGCTGTCTGCTGCTATGCCATTGCTTGTTCACTGAAAACTGTAGTTTCAATACTGGAATTTTTATTTCATCCTGAATAAGCTTTTCTCAGTCAGTGCAGTGTCCTACGTATTGGTGGGTCAAATTTCATAACTAATTTGAAGTTATCTTCCTAATAGATATGTACAGTTAAATGCTACATTGTGTTCCAGTGCTGGCAGGAACTCTTAGAAGAGAGCTGTTCTTCTTTGGATAAGTGTTTTCTTTTTTTATTCTGGGGTTTTTTCCCCTCTGGAGTTTAGAACTAATTCTTATAGCAACACTGCATTTTACTGCTATTGATATGGGAGCAGTGAATATTTACACTGTGGTGTAAAGTATTATAAACAGATCTCTCTGGCATAACAACTCTCATCAACTTCAAAGGCCTTTGGAAGAAGCCCTGATTCTGACTGCAAAATTCATTTGAATTACATCACTGTAAGGAAACAGCATAATTCCTGCTGTGAAAGGAATATTCCTACCATATCAATCTTCTTTAAATTTAGTATTTTAATATGACCCATGCCTGAATTCACCTTTTGCACTGCTCTGTTTGATTATAATTTTATCTATTAATCATGTTAATCCAATAGAATCTGACTTAATCAAATGCAAGTCAATTACTTCATCAAATTATATTTTTAATGAAAGACATTTTTTAAGATTGAATACCAATTAGAGATGTGTTTAGAGAAGTGTGTCTTTCTTTAGACTATGGGAACATCTGACTCCCCCCGAGAAAGTAATTTTCATATCCACTTCCAGGTCAAGTATTTTGAAGAACACTTGTGAGCAGACACTGAACTCACAGCAGACAGTTGTTGCCTGTGCACACAGGCACTGTCCCACCTGAAAAATATCTGCTGGTTGATCATAGGCAGGGATTAGGCTGGGTAGACTCTAAAGAGCAGATTAGGACTTGCCACATGAGAAATAAAATTAAGAGGAAGACTACACTGGCCAGTGGTTGTAAGCCTGGGATATGACAATCAAATGTACCAGTCTCAAAGATGCCTGAATCTTCAGGTCCCTGACCCACAAAAGCTTTGCTCTGAAAAGGTTCCCTGGCCATAACAGCAAATTTTCTATCCCTTTAATTCCCCTGCAGCTAAAACTCAGGAGAAAAATCTTTGTATTTTGTGAATTCATTTCTGCCCCCCTTTGACCAACTTCCCTGAAATCATAAACAAAAATTCAGGCTATGGAACATTATGTATTAATTAGTCATGCTTTCCTTCTGTTTTACCATGTGATTGCTGTGATAATGATGAGCAATTGATCTGACAGAGGAAGAATGATAAACATGGCAAATCCAGCCTTCTAAATTCAATGAGTGAAGACATCATCTTCACCTTTCTTTGTGTTTTATTCACATCTCCTCAGTTCTGATTTGCTGGGTGTCCTGCAGCCTCCTGCATTCCAGCCTTGCTTCCCTGGCAGCTCTGACAGCATTGGTTGTTCTGCAGGCAGGTCCATGCACCAGCTTTTCAGGGTGCAGAATCTGGTCATTCATCCCAATATCCCTTCCCTTGTTATTGACAGAGTATAAAATAGTTTCTCTACTAAATCAGGTTTACTAAATCTGTTTTAAGTCCTGTTTCTTTGCACTGAGGTGCTGGTGGTACTACGATACACAAGTTCTGTGGGAAGAAGAGATGATGATGTTGAAGACACACACAGAACTGCAGCAGGACACACAAACCTTTCCCTGTCAGTAACAGCACAGACTGGGAGGTTCATTAAAGCAAAGGCCAAGCAAGACAACACTCTTCAGGTATTCACACTTGTGTACAAAGCACATCTGGCATGAAGTGCCTGAGCAGGTTCCCTGGGGAAGAAGGCTGGAGCACTGCACGTGTGTCCCCTCAGAGCAGCGAGGGAGCTGCACAAGGTGCACATTTACCAGAGTGTGACCCCCTGTACAGCTGAGGAACTGGGGAGAATGATCTTCCCTGGCCATCCAAACCAACCCAACATCAGGAAACCTGTTCCACTGGGGAGAGAATCCCAGCACCTCAGTATTGTGCATACACGATGGAGAGCTTGTGGCAATCACAGTCTCAGAGAAACTGGTCATTTACACCTAACAGCTTTGAGGATTAATTTATTTTAGATTTTTTTTTTTTGCCATTTCCCCCCCCTTTTTTTGGTTTGGTTCATTTTCTAGGTGAGACACTTGTTCAACTTCATTAGACAATGGCCAGTATGAAACCAGGACTGATTGCAGGAAGGAAGGACCAGCTTCATACTTGTTCCTCTCTACTATACATCTCATTTTCCCTTCTTACTGGAATATGCCAACCTGATCCTTGGTCCTGTCTTAAAATATTCTGGTTTTCAGTGCAAACATTTGATATATGATGCAATTATTCTGTTTTGTGACTAGGGGATGTCACTTAACTAAGGTCTTTCAACACAGTGAGCTTTTAAATGGCATTTTCTAGGTCCTAAGAATGCAATGCTTTCTTTCTAGGATGAACTTGAAATCTTTTGGCTTCAGTATTTATGTTACACAGGCAATCAGAAGGGAGTCTGATTGGAGACTGGGGCTGATTATATCCCTCTAATTATATACAGAGGACTTGGAAGGCAACAGCTTTTCAAACTTTGAATTTACAGAGCAAAGCAAACATTGAGAATGTAAAAGACTTGGTTTAGAGTGACGTAAAAGACAAAATACATTTTGTCTGCAGATACAGTGCAAACACAAGGAGCAACATTTCAAATAAACTAACCTTAAATTTGATCCTTTGCATTAATACTGGCAAATAATTAATACCTTGCTAAAGAAGTCATCTCAAGTTATATTACTAATCTCCACTTTGAAGTAAATGAACGAGGCTGTCCACATTGATTGGGTTTGGCTTTCCTCACCAACTAAGCAGTCATTTTAAAATCATGAGGTCTGTTTAATCACTATGATTAGAATGAAAATAATTTGAGTCATAAAACTGCTTTAATATTCTAAATTCTTTTACACACATAAAAAGTATATTTTCAATTTGCTCTTTATTTAAGCTAAACAAATATTAAGCATTTCTAATAGTTTCCTTATATTTGTACACACTTTTCTGGATTTGCACTGAAATGCCCAAGATATTGGTTACCCAAGCACTCACTCCCAGGCACAATTTGCCATCTGTTGGAATGGACCATAAAACTCTGCAAGCTTTCCAAAATTTCTGAACAAAAATAGGCTCAAGGCTCTAAACAATCAAAAAATTGTTATGACCCATGACTAAATACCAGCTCCTGGTTAACACAAAGCAGGGCAAAATAAAACTATCCAAACCAGCTGCAATTAACTTCAGAACTCTACAGCAGCTAAATATACTGAATGTCTTTCGTGGGGGTTACACAAACTCATCCTCTGAATGTACACATGCAGAAAGAAATTAAGTAAAGAATGCAGTATAAACACTGAGTCACTGAATTAGGCTGCTTTGGAGAAGGGTGTCCTGTGCAGCAAAGCCTCGTGGAGCTTCCCTTCAAAGAAAACCAAATCTGTCGACATTCTTCAGCTCAGTGTCACAGCAATTTCTGTTTATTTTGCAAGTGAACACTACATCAGTGTTTCAGTCCTTTGCCAGAACCACTGACTGTTCAACCAGAATTCCACCCTTTCTGAAGCAGTAACCACTGATTTAACTGAAGATTAACATGCACTTATTTTTTTTGTCAAATAATACATTGAACAGATTTACATAGTAAATAAAGGCTATTACAGTATGTAATTAACTCAAAAATATTCTCAAGGCTTAACTGTCCAATACAGTGAGCAACCAATAAATTTATGTTTTCATTAGCCATGTTAGTGCTGTTAGAATTGGGCACAAGTATCTGTAGGGTCATCACGCACCAAACCCACGCAAAATTCCACTAGTTAGTCAGTTTTTAATTCTGATGAACATTCCACTCTACTCCCACCCCCCAAGTTCTTAACGATTATGTTCTGTCTGAAAGCCTGTTTCTCAGTGAGGTGACTGGAGGGTGTTGGCAGCTGTCTGTGACTGCGAGTTTGGCAGATTTGGGATAAAGCAACTTTGTTACTCGGCACTGTAAAACTCCTTAATCCTTGTGCTCACCTATTATCCTGATTTTTCCACAGGATCCAGTTCTAAATTTGTTCTCGTTTCTACAGCTCTGGGTTTTTTCCCACCTTCCCCCCTTTGCAGCACCCCTTTGTTTTGGGGATGTGCAGCCAGTTGATATTACAGATCATTGGTACACAAGAAAAATGAGAAGTCTGCTTAAATATTGCTTAAAAATTGTTAGTGCTGCGGTACTTGGAGTCTCCCCAAATGATCCCTCCTCTCATTTACATGACCTAGTTAATTTTCTGCTCAACACTTTCAAACAGAAACACGTCACTGCGTTTGAATGAACAGCCTCAGCCTGGGCCTGCATTTACATCCTGTTGCCTTCCCCAGGAACTGTGGAGCAGCCAAACCTCACCTGTGCTGGCCCCTGCAGCCCGGCTCTGCTGCCACTACAAACCACAGCTGGGTGTGTTTGTGGGGCACCAAGGGATCCTTCCCTCCCTCTTTAACCCTGGCCGAGGTAATTAAACTGCACCATTCTCTGGAGCCCCTGGTGCTTTAGCAGAAGAGTTTTGCATTTCCACCCGGCCCTGCTGGGGAAGCCAAGTGCTAATTTTGTGCATGTCAGTACACAAGTGCCTGAGCAGTTCCATTTACAACAGTCAGACTACTTACATGCCTAGGATTAATCACACATTGAAGACAGATTTGCCAGTGATTACCATTAATTGCATCTGCAGTGATTTAGGTCCTTCCATGAGAGTCAGCATAAGTGCATGTGCCTTCTTTGCAAAAGTTTTGGAAATATTGTCAACTCCAAACATAATGGAAAATGACGAGTTAAAACAATACTATATTTTAATCATGTGTCTTCTGTACTAAATTTAATCTAGACTGTTCCAAATATAACATTTTCCTTTAATTTCTGCAAAGGGGTCTATCTTTATTCAGCAGATGTGTGTGGTGGAGGCAGACTGAGACGGAGAGAAAGGAAGGAAACGCCGGGCTAATAATGATATAAAGAGATTTAGACTTTTAGGAGTCAAGTCAATTTTCATCCTGATTGATCATAATCAAATACAATAATTGCCAGTTAAAACACCTCTCCAAGAGGGCTCAGTGCTGTAAGGCAGCATCAGAAAAGCTCAGCTTCAGCCACCATCTGGTAACAAGGCTCCTTTCACAAACCAGGGCTTTGCATGAAATGGCCCTAAATCGCAGGTGAACAAATATGGAAACAGGGAATTGCTTTGTTAGACCAAGGCTGCATTTCACACTTCCCTGATACCCCATCACCGAGGGCTGCTCAGAGAGCAGGAATGATGCTGAGGTTTGCTTTCAGTAAGCCCCTCTTAAAAGATGCCAGTGTTTCTTCTATTCAGTATTACTCTTCCTTTGAGCCTTGATTTCCTGTCACAACACAAGGACCAGGTGTTGGGCGGGACAAGGTGTTATATGTGTCGATTGCTGTCAGCCAGGTTTTGTCCTGGCATTCAAAAGTGATCACATCCAGAGCTCGGGGAAGGAAGGAGAACACTGCACCTGATCTTTGCAGATTCCCTCAGCAGCCTTTTTTTTTTTTTTTTTTTTTCTGGGCCAGTAATAAAAAATATGTAGCTGGAAATTCAGAACACTTCAGACCTCTGGTTCAGATATCCTGCATGGATTTGAGTCATGTTTTGGTGTAACCAGCAACAAAATTATAGTTATTGATTGCTGCCATTAAAATTCACTGATCTGCTACACCAAAGCCACGTAACATGCTTTGAGCTGGTAATGGTTCATCAGGGAAAAGAAAACCTTCTCTGGTGCCTTATCCAAACTTAACAAGCAGATTGTTTTTTAGAACAGCAATGAAAATTATCAGTACAGCTCACGTGGTACCTGAATGGTGAAAATTTGTGTTTATATTCTGACATACATATACCTATGCAATAAATAGTGTCATGACTTTTCTCTGATAGCTAATGATTACCTGAAACATCTTTGTCCTCAGAGTCACAATTTCTAAAATAAATCCTAATCAATATTTTTATTTGCCTAATTTATATTCAACGTGCCATATTATCAATTAGAACAGTATCCAAAAAATTTTCCATTTTTAGGTTTTGACAATAAAAATGCACCTTTCTAATGACTCTATGAAAAATTAAAAGTAAATACATATAGTAATTTATAGCTATTTATCCATAATTAAATCTATATCTAAGTGTCTCTGTGTACAGCTAAAAGACACAAGGAAATAAGAAATGTATAGTTTATCTATACACATAATAAAGGCAAAATAAATACAGGCTAGTCATTTTATATTATCCTTTTGATCTCAGGCTACCAGTGGAAGACATAATCTTTTATTTATATTATGTGAGGTAAAATTTGGAGACAGGATTTTCTGTGTCTATCTTCCTGCTCACTCCATAATTAAGCCTGTAGGGCTGCATGGTTTAGTTTTTAATGCTGCACTTGTCAATTTCTGTTACCACTAATTTAAAGTTCACAGCTCCATATATCATAAAAATACCAGAGCAGACCAATTTATATACATATATAAAAAAACACCCAACAAAACAACACCCCCATTTTGAGTTGAGGGGGTAGCTAAGTTTTCCTGCGTGTTCTCTTGATGATTTCATTTCAAACAGTGCTGGTTTGCAGAGCACAAAGCACTAGTGACATGCACTTTCCTCCACACCTCCATATCTTCCCCCATCTCTATATATCTATATCTATGATTGAGATAAAATTATTGCCTTCATTAGTATGTTAGCCTTTTTAATTTAGCTCCAAACCTGCTAACACAGTCACTCTTACCAAGATCAACTATGACACTCGCTATGAAGAAAAAGCATCTCTCATTTTACACAAAACATTACAAGGTCAGATCCCTGCCTTTCATCTCTTCCCACCTTCACCAGACTGAACAATAGGCAGCAACAATCTTGTGATATCCACAACTAATTTATCCCACAAGAAGACAGGTAGCACTCTGAACAGCACTGCTGCCTGAATAGGTGCAGTAAATAAGCAGCTTAATGGTAGCCTTTCAGGCAGGAGGGCAACATATCACAGCATGGCATTTTTATAATCTTCCTGGCATGCCTACAGCCAGGAGCACAGAGCCAGCACACGTTCCCTCTTCTGTCGGGCTCGGGATGCATGGAATCGTTAGATTGTGACACATTGTGCCTTTAAGCAAGTTTAACTGTTTTATATCCCCTCTGATCTACAGCTTTGTACATCTGTTAAGTTGTCTCTTAAACTTCAGTCAGCACATCTGTGGATCTGCTCTTTCTGAAGCTCGATGCGTGGCTCGGGTTTTGCAGTGTTTCTTTGTAGCTGTCCAGTGTTTATTTGCAAGGAATACCTTTTGGATGAGTGAGCTTGCTGAGCTGGAGCAAGAGACCACAGTTATATCTAACTGGGACACCTTCATCTGGCAGAAATGGAATGGGACACTAGGAACTTATTCCAATAACTTGAATTAGAAATTGGTGAAGTAAGTCCCCTGTTCTTTATGTCTCTGAGCAGAGGAAATGTCTCCTCCCCACCCAAGAGATGTTTTCTCTAGAGGCAAAAAGGAGCCAGTTACTGGACTTCTCTCCCAGAGTGCCCCAGGAATACTGATGGAATGGCCCCAGTTAGGGATAGAGGCACTAATTTGCAGGTGCACTGACTACCCTCTTAACCTCCCACTGATGTTGGCAAGATTTCAGATCCTGTTACATGTCAACTGGCCTCTCTGGCAGGAGGCAGCCCTTACCAGCCAGCATTCCCCAAAACTGCTGCACAGAGCCTGAGGCAAGTAGTGCTGCATCAGCCAGCACTGAGCCAGCAAAGCAGAAACCCCTTTGGATCCTAGAAACAGCACAGGTCCTCTGCAAAGGAGTGCATGTCAGTCCTATGGCAGCCCGAGGATCCCTGCAGAGAAGCTGATACTAAATTTATTCCATACCACTGTTTTCTTGTGTTACACTATGTGTTGAAGGCCTTCATAGAAATTACAGGCATATGGAAAGAACACCTGAGTGGTCCCCAGTACAGCAGGTTTGGGTAATGCAGAGACTGGGTGATGACATTTAAAGGCCCCTGGAAGCATAAATTCAAAGTCAGAAGGGCCTCACAGCTTCTACCACACAGCCACTGCAATGCAAAGATGCTACAGTAAACCTTAGGCTAAAAGAGTCCTCTCTGCATGCACTTGCCAGCTTGCTTTCTGCATTTTTTTTTCTTGGGGAGCTTTTCCAGGTGAGGAAATACTGCAAATAAATAATGTAGAAGGTTATGAATCTTTAGATTTATTCCTACCTTTTATTGAAAGATGTGAACTATTATTTTGTCAGTGCAAATTTATAAATGGCCCCTTATAAGGTGGTAACAGAAGCCTTTATTCAGCCATCATCAGTGGATGTATGTAAGTAGTTCTGGTCTACACTGATGTCAATAACACAATTTCCCATTATCTTTTAAATAAATTAGGGAAACTGAGGTGCTAAATGTCTGCTTTATTGCAGGATAGATTCTTTTGAGATACCACCCAGATATGGGTACAGCTTTTAGTTACTATTCTGCCAAGATATCGGTGAGATCACATAACTATTCACTTAAAAATACCTCCAGAAAATTACATAAAGCTACAGAAACTGCTTTTTTATTATTCTCACAGTTGGGATTTCAACCACTCATAAAAATATCTCCACTTCAAACCTAGAGGCCCAAGAACTGGAATAGAAGCCTTCAGGTTAGACAAGATCAAAGGAGACCAAAAGCACGTCTGGGAGGAAGTGTGTGTTTGTCAGAATTAGTCTGATGCAACAGCTCGTTATCTCAAGGTGGAGTTTGTGCTGGACAAGTGAGAAAGGAAAACAGAGGCTTCTGCCCAGGTTTCCTCACCACACCCTCTGCCACCCTGACAAACGTGAATATTTGATTTATCTGTGTCTCCTGATTCCTGAGAGGTGTCAGCACTCCCTTCTCCCAGCACAGACACTCAGCTGCCAAGTTGGGCTCCTTAACCAACTCCTGAGCAGTTGTAGTTGCCCAGAGGAGTTTCCTCTCTTCCCTCCTCTGTGACACCTTTCACGCTCTCCCCAAAATGATACCCTATGTTTATATATGATGAATTTTCCAGAACAGTGAGAACAGACTTCTTAGTGCAGCATCATTACCCCTTTGCTTGGCACAGAAGTAGAAAAGAGCTTGTCTGAGCTGGCAACCATCAAGCTTTACAGTCCAACAAGTTCCACTACTATAATGAAAATCCAAAGACCTGGAAACAATATACAGAGCTTCCCTGACTAATTTTATTATGCAGACACATTTAATAGCTCCTGTTACAATCACATTTATAGCAGGAAAACAGTATTGGATTGTGACTATCACACTAAATCGACATGGATTATCAGTCATTAAAAAGGAACAAAATTAGCAGCAAGCAGTAATATTTTACACTTATCAAATCTACAGCTCGTCAAGGTTCATTACAATACTGTGCAATAAAGTCAGGAAGCATTGGCTCATTCTACAGAACATTTAAATCTCTATTGTATTTGTGTAGGATATAATTTCTGATAGCAATAAAGCCTAATAAAAGTTACACCCCGATGAATAAAGTGTTAATAAATTGACCCAAGACATTTAAATGGCTAATTATATTTGAAATAAAGGAGGATTCACTTGTTTCTATAGATTGTTTGAAGCTGTACTTGAACCAACTGCAAAATTATTTTATATAAATATATCTGTGATATAAAATATTAATAATTCTAGATCCCTTTTCAATAGATTAATAATTAATCAGAATTTCCTAACACATTTCCTATTCATCAAATGACTCATACCTCTTTTTAAATCGTCCAAGCTTTGCATAACTTAACTTTAACTATTCCCTAGATTTTGTTTTATTTAAAAGTATTGACACCAACTATGTTTAACTTTTCCAGAGTAAAATACTGGTCCCCTGTTACCCTACTGATATGATATGTAAGGAGACAATGCCAGGTCAGGGGGTTCATGCAGGAGAACTGTGGTGATGGACCCCCCAGGACCCTGAGCCTGACCAAAGAGCTGCCGTCCTTGAAGGTTGACCCAAGAGTTCCAGTAGACAACACAGCTGAGCTCATTTTATAAAAAATAACTATGTAAATGCAGAAGTACCTCCCTCATCTCCTCCCCTGCCGTACACAAATGCTCCCCTGGGCAGCTCAGGGCCCTCTCCAGGGGTGGCACAGACCCCAGGGAGCTGTGGGCATCAGGATGGGCTGAGGAGCATCGAGGGCCACCAGAGGTGTGGGAACAGAGCTCAGTGAGCAGAGGGGGCAGCAGGGTCACACAACAACTGCTTCTGGTGGCACTGATTGCTTGGAGTATTTCCCAGACTACACCACAGAGCTTTGGAAGTCTTTGGTGATTTGCTTCTCCAAAGCACAGCAGAGACAGCAGCTCAGAGAGAAACAGGCCTTTGTTGAAGAACTGCCCACCAGTGTCACTGTTTTTCAGGGTGCTGGGTTCTAGATACTGGAGGAACAGTGAGTTTTGTATGGAAAATGACTGGAGTGGTAAAAAATGGAGGCAAAATGACAAAGCATCATCTTTAAAAAAAAAAAAAAGCAAAGAAAATGTCAGGAATTCTATGTGCCAGGTTTGTTTTGGGTTTGTGGTTTTTTTCAATAAGTTGAGGGGATTTTTACCTATGAAAGTGAAACAAAGCCTCTTGAAACACAAAGCATTTTCCACATTGCAAAATGAAAATTTCTATCTCTTTGCTAATAGGTACTTAATATTTCTGTTCCACTTGGGAGACAGGTGCATAAGAACTACAATTCCCTATGACATTTTTAACAGCTTAGTCTTTTTTTGTGTTGAGTTAGAACTGAAATCTACTACTGCTGATCAGGTCACCTGACACAGGATTGCTGAAGGGAGTCTCCCTACCCAGCTCATCTGATTATGTGTAGATGTGATCTTTGTGTGGCTGGAAGACTAATTAGGATCATATTGGACACACTGAACTGAGCCACTGCAGTTTGCAACTTTTGTCTTTCTTCTGTCACACTTATCTTCCAGCATAAGGTACAGAATTATAAATTGATCTGGTACCTGGAATATTATCAATCTTGAGTAATTTTTTACAACTGATCCCAGATTAAAGAAGCGTTTACAGACACGTAAACGTTCCATTACCATGCTGGGACTTCTGGATACTGCTGAGAGCTTTGATTGATTTGTTGCAATCTTATTTTATAGCAAGATATCCAGCTCTGACGGAGAAGGAAAGTTTTAAAAAGGTTGTGCCCTTTCCCACTGCCTCTGCCCTTGGAGCTCTCGTGTGTTTGTGTCAGACAACCCCATACCCTGCACTGTATCACGTGTGTGTGTGGGAGTGAGCTCAGCAAAGCCCCAGGATCCCTGTCAGCTCTCTAGTACTGCACCTGTCCTGGCAAAGCAGCTGTTCAAAGCACAGCCCTTCCCTGAAGCACCTGCAGAACTCCCTCCCCGAGCCCACTCTCCTCAGCACTGCACCATCTGTGCTGAGCAGGGTGGGCACTTCTTCCTCTGCCCTTTCTTCCTGTCCCTCCAGCCCAGACTAACTATTTTTGATCCAGAAGGTGCAACACCAAAGAGTTCCAGCTTCTATTCCCTTCTTTTAATTCCCTGGCTCCTAGGATTGAAGCATCTTAAAGCTGAAAGGCAGTTCTAGGCACCCTGGAGAACATAAGAAAAAATACTAGTGACTTATTTTGAAATATTATAGTTAAGTCTTAATAGTTTGTGTGACATCATAACTACCAGACATCTAATGAGATCTAAATATGTCAGTCAAGCCACAAAAAGTAACTTCATGTGTACTCCTTACTGAGCTGCTAAATTCTCCAGATATTCTGCAGTGGGATGAAAGCCCATCTTTGTGGCTATGTTATATTAGTGTCCCACACACAGCATTAGCAAAATTCCATCTGTCTGTGTACTACATTTTCTAATGCATGGAAAAATCAGCCTGTGTCCTTGGGTGGAAGCATTCATGTGCTGGAGGGAAATGACATCAGGAAAAGCCACTAAGACCCAAATAGGGCATTGATGTAGGGAAAATGCTTTCTCCACTGAAAACCTGTAAAATCCCTACATTATTAACCTTATCAAATTCTGTTAGTAGATAAAAAAATCTTTCCTTAGTGATCAGAATGAAAAGTACCTGGTAATATTGACCATCAAAAAATTGTGTATTTTTGAAAGGTATGAACACATATGTCACAGGAGGCTAAAGGTTCGTTTGCCAGGTTGCACTCACACAAACATGCAGAGGTATAAACCCTTCACAGAGGCACTGGGCACTCCAAGCCTAAGTTAGTCACGTTCCCAGCTGATAATTACAGTATCTTGGTTCCTGGGTCATACACCTCTCGTGTAACTGAAGGTCTAAGATCAGGTACAGTGGAGGTAAACACTCTGAAACTATAGTTACTGCAGCTGAAACAAAACCAACCTTCCTGCATTTCCCACAATTCAATGCAAAACTGCTGCTGTGTTGAAGAACAAACACCCATCTTGCTAAGGAAATCACACTGTGTGAAACATGCAATTGATATTGCTGTTGTTAAATAGAATTTGAAGTGTCAATAGCTGCAAAACCAGTATTTACTTTTCCCCCTTTGATGTTTTTTCAAAATTCTGTACGAAAATCCCAAAAGCCTAAGGGTGTTTGTTCTTATTCAAAATAGCTTCAGTCTCATCAATGCACTACCTTAATTCTTTGCATGCTCAATTTCCTTCTTAAAAGAGATCTGCATTGTGTGTCTTTGCAGTGGATTCCCGAGCAGGTGCCAGGTTTGAAATGGAGCCCAAAGCACAGAGCAGCCACTGAGCCTCCCTGGGCAGCCCCTGTCTGCTGGGAACACCTGGCAGGCAGCAGTGGCTCCATGTGGCACCTGCAGGGGTGTCTCACATTACCCCCCCTCAGTGCTGAGCACAGAGAGGAGATTTTAGCAGAGGTGCCTTTAGCTTCCTGCTGACCATCTGCCTCTGGACCTCAGTGTGCCCCCCATTAGTTTTATTAGAGTATAAATACTACAGAAAGGAGTTCTGGGGGGTCATAAAGAAGGTTGGGGACTTTCTGAGTTCCATATAACTATCTTCTATAGATGGAGTGGAAAAATATTTCCACTTTCCCTCAGGGCATGTAGATGTGAAAATTGCCCTGTGCCAATTGCCCTCAAGTACCCAGCTCTTATGGGAAGCCTGGGAGAGGTTACACATCTGCCTTCTCTGACTTTTGGGAGGTATCTCTGACTTCTCCAGCAGTATTAAACCATTTGACTTATAAACTACATTACAGGTGGTCTGTGTGCTCCAGGTTCATCCCACCTACACATTAAGTATCTCCATTTTCCCATAGGAACCTCTGTAAATAAGCAGCATGAGATTTTATCCTAATTTATTTCAAATACTGGGTATTTTCCTGTTTTCCTTAATCAATGGCAGAGTTTCACAGGTTACTCCAATTCCCTAGTTATTCAGGAATGGTATTCCAGAAAGGTTGAGGTTTCTTCTGTCACATTAACCTTGCTCAAGCATAAATCCAGGACCGTAAACAGCATTTAAAACTGACAAACTCATGAACAGGAAACTAATTTGAGAATGACTGGGACTGTTCATAACATTTGCAAAGAAACGTTGCACAACCTGTCCTTTCTTTAACAAGTTGTTCAGCAGCCAGCAGACCACAGAATTAGAGTAAACAGAAATCATGTTCTAGAAGCACAACCCACAAACATGAAGGGAGAGTCCCGTGAGAGCTGGAGGAATCATCTCTGGGAAGACACATCAGTTAAGTCCCTGAAAGGCAAAATGCAATCACATTTATTCAAAGACGACTTTGATCTTTTCAGCTGAAGTGTTGTGAAGTTTTAATTTTTTTTCTGAATATCAAAATATTTTCATTACCGCCTGGTTCCCTGAACATGGAGACTACTGAGAACTCCAGCTTATGAAGGGCTATGGGTACTAGAATTTCAAACCATCCACTTGCACGTAAGTCAGTCCCTGGCAAATTCCAGGAGGTCTGAATGCTCAATTTATCCTCAGCTTTATTTATTTATTTATTTAGTTATTTATTGCAGCTAGCTTTTCTCAGCAAGTGTACTACATATCCATACTGGAAATATAAAATTAATGATGAATATTTATGGTCTGGACTAATCATCCAGAGGTTTTCTTAAGTAACCATAGGGAGGGGGAAAAAAAAGGCAAAATAAAGCATCTTCAAAACTATGGCAGCAGTACCACATGAGATGCAGAGAGAAGTACAATTAGATGTGAGGAAACTGCTCTCAATGGAAAAGAGGAGCCAGCCTGAACTTCCTTCAAACTTAAGCTGCTCACAAGCATCTCTCTGATCTTCACTGTCCCGCTGGCAGAAAGCAGGTACTTGTCTCCCAGGAAAGCATCTCTGTGCCATCTTTAGTCCATGCTGCGTCTGTGACTGGGCCTGTGCAGGTTCTGGTTATGGACATATTCTGGTGACCTTTCTTGAAGAGACAGGGAGTTGCAGGAGAGTGTCAAATGAAGGAAGCAGCTATCTGCTGGCTTAAAAACATGTGCTTTGCATAAGTTGTCAAGGAAAAAGCGCCAACAGCTCTCAAAACCCAGCAAAAGGGAGGAGAATATGTCCTCGTGTGGAGGTGCTGCTCCACAGCAGGGCAGTGAGCAGGACGATGGAACATTTCCAGAACCAACACACAGCAAAGTGCAGCACAACCTTGCACAGCATCCTGGAACAAAACCCCTCCATGTGGCCACTTCGATCACTTCACTGTTCAAAAGAATGTCTCTCCATAGTTTCTGCCAGAAAACTCCTAAACCAAAACTGGCTGACTACAGAGAGGGCAGTCAAAAATCCATGAGTTTTGGAGCTCCCAGCTGTACCATCAGCACCCAGTGTGCTCTTCTGAAGAGCAGAAGTATTGCAGGCAGGACCCTGGCTCACTCCCAACACATCGCTCCACGAACACTGGCAAAGTCACAAAACCCCAGAACTGCTCACAGCCTTTGAGCTCCAGGAGGTCAGCAAGGCCCATTGAAAAGACTTCGATGCCAGCTGGGACTGAAGACACATGAGTTACTTCTAACTTGCTTTAGCTCTGGGGAATCATAAATTGGAGTTGAGAAATTTAGAATAGAAAACAAACAAACAAAAAGGAACAAACAGATTAGTGACAAGCAAAAGGAAAGGATAATGAATCAGAAAAATGCGTGACACATAAAGGGGAAATACTGACCTGGTGAGGAATCACATGAGAGCTGATAAGACAAAAAGATCATTAATCAAACGTGCACCAACAAGGCAAAAACGTCTTTCAAATTACAGTGGAGTTAGAGAAGAAAATAGATAGAGAACACAGTAAAGCTTAATGGAAAGATGTTTATGCAGATGAACTTCTGCAATAGCCAGTTTCCATCAGTTCCACCCATCCCATCTCTCCCATTTTCTAGCACCAGCTTGGGGTTCCAACACTGACTTGCACAGATCTATCACAGGTGTAATGCTGGTGCACACTGCAAGAACATATTAAAATCTAGTGACAGCTTTGAAGACATTATTCCTGCAAGTCACTGCTGGGAAATGGAAAAAAATTATAATAATGTAATTATAAATTATTATAATAGTTGCAGAGTATTCAGAAAAGCAGAATGTCTGGATGAGAAGGGATTATTCTGCATTGGAAAGTTTGCTGTTTCTGACACAGTAAGGAAGTAAAAGTTGCTATTTTCTTGGGCACACACCATGTGGATATTTGCAGAACCAACAGAACAAAACTGCCTAAAAGCCTGCAGAACACTGTCAGCACTCCTTACCACACTACTCTGCAAATACTGAAACAATGAGATGGAAACATGCACACTATCTCATCAGCAAGTTTCCAAGTACAGTAGCTCTTCAAGTACTTACTTTCCTAATGAATCTAAATCTCAGTAAAAGGGAAGACTCTGGCTCAGTGTCTCTTTGGAATCCTTACTTGCAGTTTTCCTTGGGCCTCTGAGCAGGAAGCAGACTGTGCAGAGTCACAGAGATAAGTTACTGAATTCTCAAGGACACACAGTTCTCCCAGATTAAACAACATTCACTCTCTGTCAGAAGCTCAGCTTCAAAATTGCCAAAGCATGAGCAGAATGAGGTGCTGCTCAGACCATGGCAGGATAAAACACAAGACTTCTCTGCCTAAAGGAATCCAGATAATGAAATCATCTTTAATCTTTGTCCCTTCAAGGCACTCTCAGCACCTGTTATCCTTGATACTGTCACAGGCAAAAAAGGTGTGTGGATTCATCTCAAGGCTGGTAATTGTTTAAGCTAATTACTCATTTGGATGTGGTGTGATTACCAACACTCCTTCAGGTGCAACAGTGACCACTTTTGTTCTGGCTGATGCTTCACAAAGCAGGAAAGTTGCTGTTCCCCCTTCTCTGTTCTTACAGGAAGATGAACTCCCATGCTGCTTAAAACCACTGCAGTGAAACAGCCTGGCCAGCTGCTTCAACCCAAATCTTCAGCAATTCATTTCACAGTCAAACCCTCCTGAATTCATTCAATCTCATTACAGCAACAGCTCAGCCTTCAGTATCTTTCTGCAGGAGTGTATTTTTTTGGTTTCCAACCCACCCTTTTCTCTCAAGCCAGAATCACCTGTGCCACTATGAACTAGACCTCTACATGATGTGTTTTCATTCGACTTTTCTTTTTCCTAAATCAGTGGTGGTTGCAAATCACAAACACTCCTGCTGAACACACAACAAACCTGTGCTGCAATCAGGCATTTTGGTGCAGCTCTGCGAAGGCACAAAATGGGGGAAGTTCAGTTTTACGAGCACAAAGATGCCAAGACACTGCCTTTTTTTTTGTAACTTCAAAACTCTTTTAGACCAGAAATCCTTTCCAGGCCCTTCTGGGGCTCACATGCTAAAGCCAGCCTGTTGTTTTCTTGGGCTGAGGAAGAGCCTGTATTACTTCTCCTCTACTATGTCTTCAGTAAGTACTTTACCTCCATCTGCCCAGCCAAATACCAAGCAAATGTTTCTCAGCCTTCAGCCAGGGTGAAAGTATCTGTATTTAGTGTGGAGACTGCTCAGTCCTCCCAGCTACTGATTTCTAATTCACAGCAGTTCAGAGGAGATCTGTGCACTCTTCAACTCTGCAGGTATTCAAACCTTGACCGGACAAGGCCATGAGCAACCTTACCCAGCTCTGAAATCAGCCCTGCTTCCAAAGATTCTTCTCATCTTGAATTATTATGTGGCCCTTCATGATTATGGGAGGAACTGGTATCATGGTACCAGGTGCACCTCCCTTCTCTCACGATGTGGGGATAAATAAGTCAGTCAGATGAAGGTCACCAGTCTTTTTCCAGAGTGCAACTGCTGTGGGCGAGAGGGAGTGGGCAGGAATACCCAGGGCCCCGGCAGGGAAACTGCTCAACAACCAGCTTTTATTCCATCAGCACACAGATAACATTCAAGGAAGGAAAGGCAGCAGCAATAGTGGTTCTGCTCAGCTTGAATTTCCATTCATGTGTCTGTACAAACAGCAGCACAGGTCCTTCAGCACTGCTTTTCTCCACAGTAGGCCAAGCTTTTTAAAATTTATATCTCCTAAAGAGAAATAAAGGAATAGCATATTCCTCATTTCAGAGAGAAATCTCCTTAAGGATTTCTTCAAAATAATAATCAAAATATTTTTTACTTGGAAATGGGAAAAAAACCAGATTATTTTGATCTATTTAATTGTCTTTAGTTTTCTAAATGTTAGATTACATAAAAATACAGTACCATAAACCAATCATTTTAAAGCACAATACAGCACATTGCTTTGATTTTCCTTTTTAATACTCACCACTCAGAGACTGCTTCGGGTTCTTAAATAATTGGGAAGACAATTGTAGCCCCTCAGATTCCAGTGGTCATTAGCAGCTAAAGATCCTAAAGAGCTGCACTGCTCCAAGCAGCAGAGTGGTTTTATACTCCTAAAGAGGCAATTAATACTTCTGTATTGTTTTGTTGTCATCAGTTTGAGGACTGTCTGTGCCTTGGCAGAGGGCATTATTTATGGTCTAGTTTGCTGTTGAGTGGGAATCTTTGCTGACTGACTGATGTCTTCTGACATGTCTTACACAGGAGGGATACAACACTGGAAAGAGAAAAGCAGCAAATAGTCCATCCTTTGAGAGTCAGCAGCACAATCCCTCATCATTAACACAAGTGCTACATTCTCTACAGCACCTACTTTTGCCTGGAAGACAAATGTACGAGGGTGGGATTTTTTATACTATATTTAGGCAATTAATATGATATCACCACGTGTCTCTTCAGGCCACATTCTAAAAAGTGAGCTCTGCTCTGTCCACACTTGCAGCTCATGTTCTGACACCCCCACAGCTGCTCTTTCTCTCTGCAGTGCAGATTCACTGCCATCTGATGCTCTGGCTGTTCTTCCCATAACACTGAACACATCCAGCTCTAATGCTCCATCTGTTAGCTGGTCAAACTGAACTGAATGGTGCCACTGCCACCAATATCTGACCCTTTCCTTAGGAAATTCTCTCCCACTTACTAGTGCCTAGAGTGTTCCTAGGGACCCTTGATCTCTTCCTTTAATTCTTGTCCTTATTCTGGTCCACTTTCTGCTCATCTGCCCCCTGCAGAAGTACCTTGAGATGCACAAAGGAAAGGCCTATTTATTCCTTGCCAGGGAAGCTGCTCTCTGTTTTCTGATCTCACACATACAGACATCACAGGCAAGGAAATACAAAACTCATCAGGTAAAAGAAAAGTTTAAGAAAAATAATCTAAGTTAAAAAAAGGACCTAAGAAAAAAATACCTGGAAATAACCTGGAAAAGAGCTGAGGTGCCATTTGATAGTGGGTGAGGAAGAGCCAAAGTGTACAAACAGCACTTGTGGGAAGGAGTCAATGCATTTTGCTGCAAACAATCTCCATAACAGAGCATCTGCCCCATCCCCCCTGAGTTTTGCTCTATTACTGGCAGTTTCCCTGAAAAAACTAGAACTAAAGAGAACAGGGAATGAGTTCTCTCCAGAGACAGCCCCAAGAGCCTGCGCTGTGACACAGAGTGTGCTTGCTCGTGCTCAAGGCTGGCAAAACTCAGGGAGCTGAGGAGATAATTACTGCCCAGCTGCTCTCAGGAAAGCTTGCCTGTGTGCCTTGCAGGAAGTCCTTTCACCTTGGAAGGACACACCACTGACTGAGAAGGCTGGGGCAGCAGGTGGTGTGGCAGAGCATGAACCATGATACACACTATTCCAGAGCTAAAGTGGCTTTTATCCACCAAAATTAAAAGAAGTATTTAACAGAATTATGAAATTAATAAAAGTTCTCTCCCCACAAAACAAGAATCTAGGAGTACAAAATAGGGCAAAGCAAGGTTTTCAGCTTCCTTCTCAAATTCACCACTGTTTAAAAGGTCAGATGTATCTAACAAGACTTGTTCTCCTAACATGGCAAAAGGCATTCTTGGAAGTAGGTGAATTTTCAAATGAGTAAAAATGAGGGGTGTGACCCATTTTTTGGCTCACGAAAAGCTCTCAAAATCTTGAAAGAACAAGACTTCAAAACAATGATGGCCCTCACCTCAAACAGGCCTTTCCTTTGGAAGCTGAAGCCAGTGACCCCCAGTTAAAGGGCACTGTAAGCCAGTGACAGCCCCAGAGCACTGGGACACAGGGGCTGCAGGCAAAGACTGGAACCTCCTTGCTCATCAGCCAAGTACAACCATACACTGCTGGTCCCACAGGAATGGTTTAAACAACAGGCCTCCTACATTTCTGCTTGCACTACTTCTCACAGAGAGTTGCAGACAGGTTGGGACGGTGTTAATATTGCAAAACCACCTACACTAACAAGCATAGTAAGATGATTTAAGCAGATGGGGCTTAATTTACTGAAACTTCACACCTTCGTAACTCAAACTTTCAACTGGCCCAACTCAGGTACCGTTTTTCTTTCCATAAAGCAATATGGTCCTTCTGTCCCTGGGTGTATCTGTTCCCCTCACCATCTTTCACTTAAACCTTTTCTTCTTTTCCTGACCAGCATGTAAACAAAAATATTGAACTGCTGGATTAACAATGGGACAATCTATATTACTTTGCTCCCTTCTATGGATTTATTTAAACACGGAGACAAATCTAAGATTATAATTTCATAGCAGCAACAATAAAAGAGGCAGAGCCTGAACTGACTGTATTAATAGCCAAGTAATATTATCTAACTTGCTAATATCTTAAGCCAAAGTTTGCTGTTAGTGACTGCCAAACTCATAATCCAGAATAAAACTGCCTATATAGAAACATCTACACTGTACACCTTTATAAGTGAGAATACTTCAAACCTCACGCACTGCAACTTGTTAATGTGGTGCCCTGGCACCACAGATTGAAATACTTCAACAGATTTAATGTGTCCTTTTCCAGTGTAATGACTTGGTGCATAAAAATGAATGTTTTTCTCCAACATGATCCCTCAGCTCCTTACTGAAGATTTCAACTCATTTTACAACACATGATGAAGCATCTTCCTTGTTATAATGTGACAATGGCACTACTGAGCACAACAATTTGAGCCTGAATGTGCCACTACAAGACAGAAAAAATCTGAAGAGGCAATTCCACCTAGAACTATACAGCAAAAGCATAAGAAAGAGGAGGAGGAATGATTAAAGATGCATTAGCACAGTCTGAAAAACAACGGCCCTCGACAAAAGAACCCTTGGTACCTCTGGTAAAAGGGGAGCAGCACAAAGATTATCTGAACAAGGGACAGCCAAAGAGTCTGAGCCATTCCGACAGAGTCTCACTGAAACGCTTGAGATGGAAATGTGGCTGTTCAGACCAAGGCAATTTGAAACATTCTCACTATAAAATATATCACTTCAGAAAAGGTTTTAAATCTAGAAAAAAAATCTTCCTAATTAACCAGCTCAAGTATTAAATTTGGCATGTGGAATAACCACAAATATGCTAAGTGCGACCCAGATACCTTTATTTCAAATAAATTCACTTACAACAGACCTGTTCATTGCCTTGTGCCACCTCATAACACATCACTTCTTCTGCAACTTCTTTGTTCGGTCTCAATTCCTGATCAGAAAAAAATCCAACCACAAAACCCAGCAACAACTGAGATCTTGATGGAGTCCAGGTCAGAGCCCTAAGAATTAATGTGCCCTCAGAGAGAAGCAGCTGCTTGGACCTTTGGTTTTGGTCTGAAGTGATCTTGGCTTACAAAGTACATTCAGAGAGACTGCCTTAAAGAAAATGTACATAAAGCCATCTCTGTTTGACATTTTAAAACCCCTTCCCTGCCAGTTCTCCTGTCCACTATTTTTAAAAAATAACCACCACATTGAATCTCCTCTGCTGAACAGGCTGAGCCATTCCCTGAGTTGCAGAACTGCAGCAAAACCCACATGTTGGATCACACAGTGACCAGACCTTTACCCACAAGCTGGAAACAATATCTCAAGCACCTGTCCACTGGTTCCTCACATTTGGTAGCAGCCCTATTACAGTTTGACAGCCTTCATTTAGGTTTCTGGACTTTCAGAAGGGGATGCATTACTGACTGCTGAAGCAAGTTAACTAGTTCCCCAGGCTCCAAATGAAATTAAGTCTTATTAAGATTCAAATTGTGAGAGACACCTGCCTTAAAAACATAGTCTGATGAGTTTCTATAAAGATCTAAAATACAAAATTTTTTTAAAGCACACATTTTACATCTGATTTGAGGTTTGCAAATTGCCCATATTTAGCCATCACTTGCTTTTGCACAGTGCATGGACCCTTCAGAACACTAAAAAAGACTTTTTTACACAAGGGTGGAATTCTGTTTTAAACAGAATGCAGTATTCTTTCAGCTTTTGTAAATCTGAGCATCTTATTGCTCTTCCAAATCTGTGCCGAACTTTGCACACAGGCACACTGAGTGCCCCCTCCGTACAGAGAAGCAGAACCCTGCAGATTCCAGCCCCATTCATTAGGAAGTTCTGCATCATTTACTTGTGTTTTCTGGAGAATTAGTTTACAAAAAGTGTGGGAGGTTTCAGGAGTGCTGGAACACCACAGCTCCCTGCTCTGTGACTGCCCAGCACCCCGTGTGTCTCACAGGGATGCACAGCCCAACTGATGGAGAGAATCCTGAGGGAACTCTTCATTAAATCCCTGCCATTTATAACGCTAACTCATTACAAGAAATAATTACCACAGCAACCAGTGCACACCAGGCATTGCCAACCAACAGCAGTGTCTTCTTTGGGGAGAGCAGGAGGGAAACAAGTCAAAACAAAAACTTGTAGAGAGGTTTGGCACAGTCAGTCACAATTAGGTTATGTTTCCCTGTGCTTTGTTTTCATCTACAGACCATTTCCTGTATTAATATACTGCTTCAAACAAGCAGCAAACATTTTAGTGTTTAGAAATACAACACAGCACATCAACATTTCACAAGGCATTGCACCAAAGCCCTTTGGTGCTTTTACATAAAATAGCACCTTCCATACTCCAGTGCCTCTGATTTCACTGAAGATGCCAAGGCAAGCTCAGCTCATAGCTGAAGATATGAGGAACCTGGCTTTGCCTGTTTTTTCCTTTTCCTATGTCAGAATGCCTCTGTAATTCCCATTTAAACCTGGACACTCAAAAGACATTTGGAGTCCCAGTAGCTCGGGGGAGCCAATCCCAGCAAACAAAACATAATTTCTCATCCATAAAAATGGAAGTAGCACTGCCCTAACTGCTTTCCTGCAAACCTACTATAGACTGCAACAGGCTTAGGTTCTCAGGGCAGGGGAATCACACAACAACGGAATAAAGATGAACTCAGAACCAGGGCCAAGGGAGTTGTACAAAAAACAGACTGGAGGAGTCCAGATCTAGGTGAGACATCCTCACTAAGGTGAAAAACAGGAGTAGAGATGAACTGGGAATAGTTCAGTTGCCTTCAGCTCCCTCAGCCAGTACCACCAGAGAACCCCTTGTGCTCCTATGGGACTCACCAAGAGCTTTTTTAATTATCATCTCCCAAGGCCCTGTTTGCGCTGGTCAAGATTTCTGAGACCAAGTGTGAATGGCCAGACTCTCATACCTTGTGAGATATTTAAAGTGTCCAAAGTATCCTTGACAATTTTAGAGATCCAGTTAAGCTCCATCTGTTATTTTTAATGCCTAGTTATCACAGAACAGGTAACAAGACCTGGGACTTGTGAGGATGGGGTTTGTCATCTGCACAGACAAGGGGAACTGCTCAGCTGAAAGTTGCCCAGCCAGTTCTAGCCCATTCTTACACTTCACAGTTGTGAGGCTTAGTCAGCAAAATAACTCTGGAGGTTCTGGCCTCTGAAGGCCTGGGAAAGCATATTTCATCAGGAAGTTTCATAATATCAGTTACAGATTTCCAAGTGCAATAAGGCAAAAGGTTTTGCTCCCTTCTGAGCTCCTCCCACTTGTTAAGCTTTCCCATCCTTTCCTAGGAAAAAATCACTATTATTTTACTTTATAGGATTAAAAAAAGCAAGAAAGTGAAACCCTGGGGGCCAGGAGACTCGGACTTTAAAGGACTCGGTAATGAACTGTTTCATGGCCGTTAATCACTTTAATGGTGCTTCTTTCCTCAGTGAAAGTTTCCCTGTCTGTACTCTCCAAGTGATCTCCTGTCCTTCTCTAACACAATGCCCAGAGGGTCAGAGTGTATTCCAGCACTGGAACATTGGCCTGAGCAAAGGGCAAAAATCCCTTCCTCTTCTGTTTAAATCTAGGCTGAATGCATTCCAGCATTACAGCCACGCTGAACTCCAGCACCATGCACAACATGCTCTTACAGTCACTTACAGCAGGACCTGACTGTATTGCTCTTCAGCCCTTCATTTTGTATTTGGGTTTTACAGTTCAATTCCACCAATGTATTATTTTTTCGGATGAAAACAGGAGTTGGGGGGGGGGGGGGGGAAGCTTGGGATGAAAAGATGGAAATAAGGATTTGAGACCCAGTCAAATGATTTGGGAAAGAGGGAAAAGGAAGGAGAAAATGTCTTATGAGTTTTGATCTTTCTGTCTCACTGACAAAGGAGATGAGACTCCCAGTGAGGTGCTTTGTGCACCTACCCCAATCAGTTGTGGGAAGGAAGGACTCCTGACAGTAGTGGGGGCTCATTGACCTGTTTTGGCATCTGCCTGACTCCCCTCTGCAGTGCTTGGCTTGGACACAATCATAAAGAGTGAGCTCTCAAGCATTTCTCAGTGTTAACAAATGGTGAACACTGTGTGTATTTTTGTAAGTCAGTGATTATCTGAGGGGTTGCTATTTTCAAAAGGTGTTTCTTTTAAACTATGCCTGTCTTCAGTCCTATTTTGAATACAACCTTTAATTTACTATCCCACTGGAATAAGTGCATCTGTGGACTGCCTTGAAAAGAAGCCATTTCCCTCCAAACACTGTAAAATAATTGTTCACACAGAAATAAACACTGAAACTTAGAGCAATGTATTATGTCTCCACAACCCCTTCCTCCCCCCACATTTGCTTCTTGACAACTACTAACAATAAATGTAAAAATAATCCTAGTTTTTATTTGAAGCTATCTCAGCTTTAAAAGAACCTTCCAAAAATGATTGAGGCTGTGATTTAAACCCATAGGTAACCCCTGAAATCTGCTTTGAATAGCAACAAATGCCTAACAATATCTTGAGCGCTTGTAGCGAAGAAATCTAATCTCTGAACTCCTAAAGGTCAAGATTTACTGCCTGGTAACATGGCTCAAGTGTAAATGCTCTGTAATGCTGCACTGGGTGATTGCTTTGCTCTCCAGACAATGTCAATTTTGTCCAAGTAGCAGCAGATGTGTTGTAGCATTAAGTCAGAATGGTGTCAAGGGCCCTTCTTGAACAGTGCTGCTTCTCAGAGGAACTGGTCCTAAAGCCCTAGTCTATTAAGACCATACCCAAAAGACAGACATTTAAAACTTAAAGGATGCTGGAGAATCAAGGTGCTTTAGAGCTCTAATGTTTCACAGTCAGAAATCCTGGGAGAAGAAATTCTGTTGTTACACAAAGGCACATCCTCAAATTGCACAAGCCTGCCAGTGCAGCTGAAGGAGCTTACACAGAAAAGTATTTAGCACCAAATATTCTTCATTCCAAACTTCTTCCTCCTGAGTTTCCTCAGCAAGGTGCTGCCATAGTGTCACAGTTCATAGTCTCCCCCCCACAAGGGGTACTCCTGCATCCCCCGGCTCCCTCACCCAGGCCATTTATGCTCCATACCCATGGCAGCTTCAAAATCCTACCCTAGAACTACTTTTGGAAACCACTCATCATTGGTCTGACCTCTCCAAGCTACAGAGATGCAAAAATCAAAGACTCCATTAAATTAAATACATTTTCTTATGATACATTCTAAGTCCAAAAATAAGAAGATAGGGAAAGCACATTCCATTTGCAAATAAAGAGCTGTAATGAGTCTGCAGAGGATCCAGTGCCCTTTAGTTCTACTTAAGTAAAAGAAGCAGCTCCAAATGATTCCAAAAGCAGCAGCGGAAGTTCCTGACACACTTTCCCATATCCCACTGCAACACCTGTAGCTGTGTAAGAAAGGAGACTGAACCCTGTTCCCAGCAGGGCTCCCATCCACCTGCTGATGGTCCTTCCCCTGTGGTGCTGCAGGGCAGGGCAGCAGCTCTCAACACTCAGAAGCCTCAGAAAACACAAAACAGGGCTACAGGACTTCTCCTGTCTGCAGAACATCCATGGAGAAGTGTAGGACAGCTTGAGGCTGTGGTGGGCTAACCAAAACCAAGGACAGCCTTTCCCAGGAGTCTGAATTTCGACAAAGACTCGAGCATCTGAGTGAGATCCCAGTCCCTGGGCCTGGAGTTGTTTCCTACTTCTTTCCCCCCAATGCTTATTAACCATACCAGAAACAACCAAGATCTTCCATTTTACAGCTGCCTTGTTTTTATGACAGTAGGTGTAAGGTAGAATGCTGACAATAAGCACTGTAAGCCTTTCCCTCTCGTTTCTGAGGACAACTTTCCCTTCCACACCTTGGTGTGGACAGATGATACCTGCGAAAGAGATGATAAAACCTGTACCTGGGTTGAACAAAGAAATTATCGGCTGCCAAACTAGAGCTGAGTCTGTTGAGTAGGAATTTCAGTGGAACAGTCTCTGGTAGTTACAGAGATTAAGTTGCCCTGAATATCTTGAGTTTCCCTTTTTTTTTTTCTTTGAAGAGTATTTAGAGAAGGTTTTGAAAGGATTCCTACATGATTAATAAATATTTTGACAGCTGCATAATTGCACAATGTGTATTCCAGCAAGTAATTTAGCCCATTCTCTGATTTCACTCGGTTGAGAGTTCTTTGCACTTCACCATAATACAGTTTCTTGGATGGGGCTGCTTTGTGTTGCAATTCCTGTCTGGGATGCTTTGTGCTGGCTTGGCATGCACACATGTCACATCTGCCACACATATCTAGATTTTTAAGACCTCTAGAAGGCTTTTACCCCCCAGTTATACAGGAAATTCAGCATTACAGTGACCGAGGCCTTTGCAGAAACAATGTTTCTGCAAGTCTGGTGCTTGTATTTCAGGCTTCCCAAGAGAAGAAAATAGTCTCTCTTTCAAATCAAACTTTTGATGAGGGCAGTAAGCAGCCTTTTGGAAAAAGTCTGACAGAATCAGACTCTGTTGATGTGCAGGTGTCACACTGGCCAACTTAAAAACAAATCAATGTAAAATCCTAGTGCAAACAACAGAGTTTAAAATTAATTACATTGGCTGAGTTTCTGGCTTTAAATCATACAAGTAATTTCACTAGTGCTCCTGGAGCAGACATTCCTGCCAGCCCTCACTGTGAGCTCACTCACCTATGTCATTTGAAGTAATCCTTTGGAAGTCTTATTTATGGAGGCGTGAAGAGCCCGGTGCCACACAGCCCCACGCTGGGTGTGCTGTCATTAAGCACTGAATGGCAACAAATGCAATTTAACTTCTCTGAACAGCATCATTTGGAATAGGCCCAGGAAAACCTAGCATAAAACTAATTTCCAGCAGCATCAGATATGTAAGTATTTACAGAGCTCTTTGTAAACATACCGCAATTAAAAATATTTAATAGAGAGCAAGCCCACTTTACCATATGGCAAATCATCTTCAGTTAAGGCAAGAGAGCCTTAGTGTCTGACAAAGAGGGCAAGGGAGACACACTGTAAATTCCAAAGACTTGACAGAAAAGGGGCCCCCAAAATAGCTTATCTGTGTTGGAATTATGACAATGACATAGAAAAAGTAGCCCCAGGCCTCAAATCTTTGCCATGGGATACAAAGACACCTGTAAAAATCCCTGTGTAGGACCAACATATCTCACATGAAAAATAATTGCTTCAAACAGCAGGAAGTGTGAGGTGCAGCATTATCCCAGAACATCACAACCTGTTAGTGCTGTCAAGAACTGCATCAGGAGAATAATCTCCATCTATGCAAGGCTTTCTCTCGAGTTAAAAATTACAAGCAAAGTCAGCATGGAGCGGAAAGGCTGACAGTGGAATGGAAAACTGCAGTAAAACTCTTGGAGTCCTCCTTCAAGATCCATTTGGTACAAGGTGAAAAAAAGATTACTCAGATTTACCCAAACTCTTGAAATTGCTCAGAAACAAAGTTTTCCAAACAAAACACAGATTTGATTTTTTTAAAAAATAAAAATTAGACATGGTGGCTTAAAGAAAATAAATATTCCTCTTCATTTGTTACCAAGTTTGCTGCAGTCCCCAGCTGTCTGTAGAGCCCCCAGGTGACACCAGCTTTTCAAAGCAGGTCTTGTACAAGTTAAACAGAGAAGAGATTTTCAGGGAGAAGGTGGGATATTTGTCATTCCCTGAAAACTGCTGATGAACAGTAACATCTAGAGTGATAGAAAACCTAGTTCTTTGATTCCCAGGAGAAAAGGTGGCTTGTGAAGCAGGGTAACCACTCCTACAGCAGAACCAGCTCTCCCCTTGTGCAACGGAAACAAACGTCTCTGCACAGGAACATCCGTCAGGAGCGGCAGGATCCAGGCAAGGTCTGGAGCTCCCTGTGCAGGAGTTCAGGTGATGGCCTTGGTGACACTCAATGGACTGGGAATGCTGGTGCAGAAAACCCTGGAAAATACAACAGAGGGAACAACCAGACCCAACAACCCCTCCTTGGCAGAGGCAGGTCATGAGGTGCCCCCACTTCATCCACAGTTCCACTGTCACGGCACTCGTGAGTCAGCAGGGAGCCACGTCTGAACATGCTCGGGTGGGGCTTGGCACAGCAAAGAACACACCTCCAGGAGCCCAGCCTGGAACCTGCAGTGACCCTGGGGGGCACAGCTATCTGCACAGAGTCCATGCTCATGTCACTTTTACAGGATGTCAGACACGAGCTGTGAAATGGCTCAGAAACACTGAGCAGCCTGCAGTGGGTTAAATGCTTCCACAACAAGTTCAAGTTGAGTGACATTTTTAAGCTTCAATTTGTCTTAAGTGAACCAATATACAAAATTAATGAGATCATAAATTTTTCCTCCAGTTAGTGTGCTAGGTGGAGGATGGAGAGCAGGGAGAGTCAGGAAGATGAGAGGCTGCCCAAACTCATGGACTTGATTGAACTAATTTAATCTGCAACAAAGAATAAGACCCATAAAAGCAGAGACATTATTCACTGGGATACAGGATCCCCAGAGAGGATGGCTCTATCTGCTCTGCCTGCCCAGGATCCAGAGTGACCTACAGCTTTGAAAGTTACAGGAAGAAACTGAAGCACAATTGTTAAACAAATTGTTTAACAAAAAAGCTACCTTTTTTTTTTTAAGGCTCAGTAAAAAAATGTGCTGCTGTCACAACCCAATAACTGCAATTTTCTCATTATATCATCTTTGTAAACCTTAGGAATGATCCAGCAATGCCTGTAACCACATGGAGTCTGACAAGGTACACATGGAGGCACCAACTGAATTGCTACTCCTGCAACTGCAGCAAACAAAACACAGAAAGCATCCCTGCAGTAAAGCAACATCATCTCACACCTTATCTCTGTTAAACTCCACATATCAGCAGGTACAGGAGAGGAGTGGAGAAACAGCAGGGAGATATGGAAGAAACCATTCAGAGTACACTGCTTCAGCTTAACATATTCATTAATCACAGATATCAAAGCATGGGACCCTCTCTCTGCCAAAATTCTGGGGATTTTGAACAAAATTCTGGGGATTCTTACTTTTTAATCCTTCCAACTTTCATTTGAGATTAATATGACTGGCATTCTCCAGCCAGTAAATATTGTTTTGATTATATATATGTATATATATGCACACACCAACTTACCAGAACTAAACCCATGCATATTAAATTGCTCACTTTAAAAATGTCTTTTTTAAAAAAGAAAAAGGTACTTTGTCTTAGTAAAAAAATAGCTACTTGCAAACTAACTGCTTATCTCAAAATATAAGCTCAGAAAGCCTAAATCTTATCACATTTGTGAAAAGGCATCCACCAAAATTATTGTCCAGCATCCAACAAAATTCTTTCTCGTCTTCAGAGCAGAAGTACCAAGCACTGCCACAAGACAGATGGGGCAGACTGGTTTTGCACAGGGTGTGTTGCAGCTGCTGTAATACAGACATATGCAGGCACTTCATGTTGTAGTGCCTTGTAGTTTAGCCTGGACACTCAACAGCCCCCAGAAACCTGGAGTGTCCAAGTTGGGATTTCCTTTACCCCTTTAGGGGTTCCTCCAGTCAGATGAGTCATGGAACAGAGTAAATCTTAAGCATGATGATGTAATTGTGGTGTTATTTATAGGGTGCCTGGGGAGCATGATCAGGTTATGGGTTCATCAGGACTTCAGACGTGCAAGATAAACACCAGATGAATTGATTGGGTGTTTGTTTGAAGGTTAATTCAGTTGCCCAAATATTCTAGTATAGGCTCATCCCATTAAAGCTTCTTTCCCTTTAGGTTAATACTGGTTTGAGTTTCCTTACACAAGGTCTGTGTGCCTCAAGTTCATAATTAAGACAGAAAAAGGCAAGTCTGCTGGCTGGCAGGCAATCCCAGAGCAGGGGAAACCAGATCAGTGCCACATTCTCTCATGATTCTCAAAATCTAAGCTTCAGCCTCTGTGTCTCAAATCTTCTTTTCCTGTTACAGTATCCACAACATTTGCATTCTTTTTTTGCAGTGAAGTTGGTGTTCTGAGGATTACATTGAAGAGTGCAAGGTCCTCTGCCTTCAGCAATGTGTGCAAAGTTCTTAGGAGGCAAAGTTAAGGCAATAATGTTAAGGAAACAAGACCTTCCAGGGGGTACAGCTAGAATGTACATGCTGCCAGCTGATGAATGGTATTTGTTAGCCTTCACTTCCCCCATCACCAAACACATATGATTTCACATTCTTCATATTGACACAAATCTTAACTTAAACATGTCTTTTCTCTGATAATGCCTAAATTCTTACATTACCCACCTGCAAATCATCCATTTGCCTTGTGCTGTGCACCACTGGCTATTAAGGATTGCAAGGAGACCAACCTATTTCTATTATATCCTTGGGGTGGAATCACAAAAGTGTTATAACTCCCAGCATGGAACCACAACTGAAATGAGCTAGTCCTTAATTAAACAGAGGTTGAAGCTCATTGTTTAATTAAACAGATGTAAGTGCCTAATCATTCAACTGTTCCAAGCATACACTGCATATTGTTTAATCTCACCACCATGATGAAGGCACAGCTCTAAGACTTCACTGCAATCAAACTATTTCAAATAAGCCAGCCTAGGTTTTTAACAGGACATTTTCCCAATGACTGGATAAACAGATAAAAGATGAGTGAATGAGAATTTTCTAAGAGAGCCATTTCCAGTAAAACATGTGAGAAACAAGAATCTCTCCATGGTCAGGAAGTGGCCCTGCAGCACCCACAACACCCATACCTCCTGGCTTTGCTGCCACACAGAACACACTACGAAAGGCTTTAGAACACCACAGATGCCTTTCAAACAACACTCCTGCAACGTGTAGGATACTGTGTAGATCCTTGTTTGGGCAAAGAGGGTACATTTTACTTAGAACCTTTTCAGAAAGCCTGAGCTGTGTGTGTCCATACAGCCAACGACTCAATAATCTACGAGATGGAGCTACTTGCAGTGCTACAGACTCTGGCTGAGATGTTCTCAGTGAGGTGGCTGACATCAGAGGAGGCAAATATTTTTCCATATATCCATTTTGTGTGGCAATCATAATATTGCTACTTTCTGGAGCAAAAGAGTTTGTCTGAAAGGATTTTGCTGTATGAAGGGAAAATCCAGCCTGTTAGGTTGGGCAGTCAGCTTTTTACCCACACTGACACATCCAACTGTTTATGAGGAGAGCAGAGGGAAAGAGAGGGACAGATTTCTCCAGACTCCTTAAACCACCTGGCAAAACCAGGGTGGATTCCAGCACAGATTAAAAAACAAGGACAGGGAGTCTGAATTACTATATTTAGCAGTGAAAGCAGCTTTCTGCTTGGGCAGAGAAGCTGTAGGTACAGTTCCATGTTTGGCAGGATAGTCACCACAAAAGGATCCAACCATGTGTTCCCATTCCTTGTACCAGTGGCTCCTGTCCTCTCAGGCTGCACTGAGGGTGGCAGTGTGACAGAAAGAGTAGCCTTTTGTCTCCCTCATCCAGTGATTTCAGTGTTAAACCTCTGTTGCCATCTGATATCCCAGCACAAAATTTTTTGTTTGTTGGATCAGGAGAAAATTTGGCTGAAAATAAGTCCCTCACCCAAAAATAAGAGTCCCTGGTCTATACCAGTAAAGCACAGGGAAGGTGAAAAGATGAGGAAGGTGTTAGGGATGGGGTTGGTGTCTTGGTTTTGTAAGAGAAATCCATGCAGACTTAAGAATGCACATCAAATTATTTTACTTGGTTTTGTCATTATTTTAAACAGTAGTCAAATCTTAGTGATTCAAAATAAACAGTGAAGTTAGTTTCTGCAGTGTGGTCCAGAGCAGGAACAAGAGGCAAGCCTAGAAGAGCAAGAATTTCTCAGATGAGCTTGACCATGAGCTTCCTCATGCCTGGTGCACCACTGACTCACACCTTGGCTTAAGACTCAGGTACCTGTGGCCAGAAAAACTTCCATTTTTAAAAATGAGAGAAACATGTGGACTGTTGGCTGTTTTCTTACAGGGGAGGCTGGACCACACCTTTTCAAGGGAACAGAAGTCACTTCCTTGGAAAGTGTCAGGCCAGAAGCCCAACCTGCAGCCTGGTGATGTCCACACACCCTGCACGGAGGAGGATGTGCAAGGACTGATCCCCCCAGGAAGGAGTGAGTCCTTTACACTCCTTGCCCAGCTAAGCAGCCCAGGCTTCAGCCCTCACCAGTGTCTGAAAATGGGCTGAACTTTTACAGATACCAGGAAGTCGATTACTGAAAAAGCACAGGGCAGCAATTAGTTTTCTGAAACCACACATCGGGTGGGAAAGGAAAATATGGAAACTGTTACAAGACAGAGAATCAAAGACATGTAAGAATGAATTGTTCTAGCTCAGCTTTTCTGTTCCTCAGTGGTAACAGGGTCACACTTGCTGCCAACAGTCTTTCCACACGAGACCAAATCATTTTGAATAGGTTCCAACATGAATACTACAATGCAATTATAGTGTTTTTCCCCATATGTATAATTTTGATAAGAAAAAAAAAAAGTGCCAGGTAAGAATTATTCCACAGTGGTAAATTTGCAGTGTTAGTGTTGGGTTTTCTTGCTAACTGTAAAGTTAAAACAGAAATTTAAACTTCACCTCAGCCACTGCTAACAAATTACCTGTGCTGCCAGTAATGTTCCAGAGTGACAGGATTCCTGGTGTTCAACTTGATGATCAGCAGCCTCACACAGGAACACGTAACAACCACTGAACTTCCCACAAAGACAGTTTGCTTCCCATAGATCTCCATACATAACCTTTACTGGTCTCAGTAGGATCATTACATCCATTAGACTGTGGACTCAGCACTGCTTTAGCTCTTAAGTTAATACAACTGAGACTTTTTTTTTTACTTTCCTATTGGGAAGTAGCATGTGCAATTTTAGTGATTTCTTAGATCATTCCATAAGTAAATCAAATATTCTTTCAAGCCTAGTTATCAAAATTGTGTCCTTTGATACTACATCCTCCATCAAACTGCAGTAATCCAGATCAACACATTTTAAACCTCCACTATCTCTCCTAATATCATTCTAGCAGATAGAGTAATTAAATTTGTACATTTTTTTTAAGTCCTACTCAATAAATCTGAATAAATTAACAACGCATTACTAAGGCTGCTACATTAAATTTGCATAGTGCATTTAATGAATATGCAACTGCAAGTGAAAAGGTCTGCTACTGTGAACCCTCCACATTAGCATAACTACTTCCAGCATGTTTCTTAAATAATGCACTCATTTGCACATCACTGACTTGGCTAATTCTGACTTCAGTCAGGGTAGCCTTGTAATTAAGACTCTTGCTTTAATTTTTAATGAAGTTTATGTTACATCAATCCTGACAGTAATGAGGGGACATGGAAACAAAAAGGCTGCTAATAATTAAATTCACAAACCAGTTTGAGGGATAATAATTCCTGAGGAGAAATTACATGACTAATTATTAATTAAATATTCATACTATTGCAGGGCCATCTCCCTTAACTGCTCCTTCTTGTTGGTAATAATGCTGAGATGTGGATGCCTTCCTGCAACCATTCTGATTTTAAGGTCTTTGGTTAATTTTAGTGCACCATTAATCAATATGACACAAAAAATAAAATTGCTTTAATTGGTATCATTTTATTGTTTCTAAATATTACTACAGTTGGTTTAGTTGTGTAGAATTAATCTAGTTAGTCGGTGCCCATTTTATGGGGACATAAATCCAGTTTATACCCATAAACTTCTAATGGCAGGACAACTTGACCTTTTTTTGTAACATTACTGTTTACAGATAATTACACCAACTCTTTAAAAGGTTGTTTAATAGCTTTGTATTCATCATAGTAAAATGAAAAACATGCATATTATTTAACTCCAGACTGTTCTAAGAAGGTCTCAAAGACCCTAATTTACCCCTGCTGAAAAGTAAGCAATATTAATTTGTGTATTTTTAAGAAATCTATGAGAGCTTTTCCTCAAATGCATACAAACAGATCGAAAGGGTTTGTGTGTGCATCTCTATTCATCTTTCACACAAATTAGATCACACATATACCAGAAATAACAGCACTGCAATGACATCTTTCACAGAAAGAAAGATGTCAGCGTGTGGCTCTCTCTCTGACACAGGTCTTGAATTGATAGCTTTCCAATCTCCCATACACAAATACCATAAATTCACAGAGGAATTAGACTGATTAATCCTAATTTATGTCGACATTTATATCAGCCAGGGTTCTGCCCACTGAAAGTGTCATAATAAACCTTTAGCATTACATGTTTATTAAAAGAAGTCCAGTTTGTAGAGAAGTTTAGCAAGAGGAAAGAAATTCTTTAAATGAAGCTTAAAGTCACCAAACTCAGTTGCACTAAGAATTTGTTTTAAAGTGTATGTTAGTGCTTTAAAGAGAGAATATTTTGCATAGCACAAAATGGATTCTCAAATTATTAAAAAGACATAACGCGGGTCCTTTTATCCTGAAGGGACATTTGGAAATTCTGCACCAGGGCAAACATTTCATTTTTCTAATAATTCAAACCAGTTGATTCATCAAAGTGAAACAAGTCCATCACCATACACGGGGCAATGATTCCCTTTAGCAAGCACTTGTCACATTACTACAATCTGACAGGTTTGTAGGGCATTATTACTAGCTCTGATTTGTACCACTCTATCCCTTTTACTAAATCTTAAAAATCTTTTTAACTTTTCTTTTTCCTCTACTCTCTTAAACTAACACCTGAAGGCAATTTAAATATACCACTCCATAATGAAATACCACTTTCATTCTCTCTAGAATTAAGATGTCATTATCAACCATCTGTTCCTGGTCCTGCTCTCGATTTCTTCCATCAAAGAAATAATTCCAGGCATGAAACACCTCATTGGAGCAACAATCACCTGAAACTGCTGGAGTGCTGCAATGTGAGGGTGGGCCCAGCTTGCAGAGGAAACAGCAATGGGAGAAACTTCTTCAGATAACTTGACACCATTGCATGCAGCAGGCAAGGAGAATTCCACTTTGTCCTTCTGTCCACTCCCTGTCTCCAGAAGCAGTGCCTTCTCCTTGCTCTGCCTGTGCTCCCTAATTCTCAGGTCAAAGTCCCAGTTTAAGGGCCAAGGATACTGAAGCATCTCAATGAAGTCCTGGTTCAGTTCTGTGGAGCTGAACTAGGATTTGGTACCAGCAGTCAGAAAAACACGACTCCAGCAGTGCTGCTCTGGTTCCTCACCACCTTTCCACAAGCTGTGCAGAGCTTGCACTGATCAGGACTTCAGAAAGGGGGCTGGGGGTGCTGAACAAGAGGAGGTGGGGGCAGGGAACACAGGATGTTGTTGCAGGGCCCACAGGTGACTCCCCAGCTGGGGCTGTGCCCTCAGGTCTCAGCCACAGGCAGTGCATGGCCAGGGCCGTGTGGCCTCCAGTGTTTGGACCAGGGATTTTCCAGGCAGGTGCCTGAGGGCACGTGTTGTGTGAGCACACACAGCAAACCCAGGTGCACCCGACTTCCAAAGCCCAGGGGATTTACTTGTCAGCTCTGGTGGTCTTTACCCAGGCTGAGATGGGTTGTGTCCCCCTGCCGCAGGACTGCCGCGAATGAAGCAGTGCTTGTGTGGTGCAGGGGACACACCCGACCTGTGCACACCTCTCGTGGCCAGGCCAGGAACCACAGAGCCTCAGCTCAACTATACTGTTGTCCTAGATGGGTATAAAGATGTCAAGAAATCCTAAAATAACCTGTCCAAATTGCTTCAATTCTACCAGCATAAGATTTCCAGGACGTAAAGCAGGGTTTGTCTGCTAAAACTTGGCCAGCCCTATTAAACAATAACCACTGGATTACAGTAAACCCAAACTTACTGGAAAGGTTAAATTAATTGCTTGTTTACCTCAGACATGTTGGCAATTTCTACGTATTTTCACTTCACTTGCTCTATGGTGCTGCCACACCATCGTTTCCACCAGTTTCCATTCACTGACCCCCTGTGCCTCCCTATTATAGCTGATGCTGCCCACCTGATGTGTTTTTTTTCAGTTTGGGGGACTTCCTGACAGACCTTTTGGCTACATTACTACACCTATTTAATGATTTCCAGTCCCCATTTTTCCATGATATTACTGACAATGACATATCACTGCTGAATTTTACTTGTTTTAAAATAAAAACACCATAAAAAAAATAAGTTGATGGAACAGAAGAAACTGCCCCATCAAAGTCTAAAGTTATGATAAAGGAGAAGGGGGGAGCACATACAGGTATTGTACTAAAAAGGGCAAGCTTGGGAATTACAGCCCAGCACACTTTGCTTTACTGCTTAAGAAATCATCGTCATGGCTTGGCTTCGCGAACGAAGGTTTCGAAGGGCTCTACCCGCGCTTGCTACAGGCACTGATGGCTGAAAAGGCCAATGTGGGACAGACAAGTCCGGTTGCAAAAGGGACAAGAGAAAGATTCCCCAGGCAGCAACGACTGGACGTGATTTTTTCTGCGTTGTCTTTTCCCCTCGAGAGTGACCCTGCGTGAGTTCTCAAAGGAGGCAGCAGCATTGTAGATGGTTTGTCTCCAGGCCTCCTGATTGGAGGCCAGAGCAGACCAATGATGATGGTCAATATGGCTGAGGTTGAGATATTGCTTCAGGGGGTCCTTGTATCTCCTTTCCGGGGCTCCTCTCTTGCGGCAGCCAGTGGCGAGTTCACCATAGAGCACGATCTTAGGGAGGCTGTGGTCCTTCATCCTGGAGACGTGTCCTGCCCAACACAGCTGTGTTCTCAGCAGCATGGCCTCAATTCTTGTGACTGCAGCCTGTTCAAGAACAGATGTATTGGTCACATAGTCCGTCCAGGGGATGTTGAGGATTGTACAGAGGCAGCGTTGATGGAACCGTTCTGGGAGTCGCAGGTGGTGGCGGTAAATGACCCAAGACTCAGACCTGTACAAAAGAGTAGACAGTAGGATGGCTCTGTAAACGCTGATCTTTGTACTTTTCTTCAGGTGTTTATTTCGCCAAACTCTTATATGGAGTCTACCAAAAGCTCTGTATGCCTTTGCCAACCTGTTGTCTATCTCTTTGTCATTGTTACCATTCGAGGAGATGATGCTTCCCAGGTAATTAAATTGCTGGACTGATTTGAGCTCTGATTCTCCAATGGTGATATGGGGATGATGGAAGACTTCCTGAGGTGCAGGTTGATAGAGAACCTCTGTCTTCTTCAAGCTGACTTCCAGCCCAAAAAGCTCAGCAGCCTCTGCAAAGCAGGATGTTAAACGCTGCAGAGCTACTTCTGTGTGAGCAACGAGGGCAGCGTCGTCAGCGTAAAGCAGCTCACGGACGAGATGGTTCAGGGTCTTGGTGTGGGCCTTCAGTCGCCTCAGGTTGAACAGGCTGCCGTCTGTACGATAACAAATGTAGATCCCGTGTTCTTCATCAAGATCTGCTGTGGCCCTTTGGAGCATCATGCTGAAGAAGAGCGTGAATAGAGTTGGTGCAAGAACACAGCCTTGTTTCACTCCATTAGTTATCTGAAAGGGCTCGGAGAGTGCATCATCATATCTCACTTGGCTGCGCTGGTCCTCATGGAGCAGGATGATCGTTTTAAGGAACTTGGGTGGACACCCTAAACGTTCCAGAATCTGCCATAGACCTTTTCTGCTCACAGTATCAAAAGCTTTGGTAAGATCGACAAAGGTTACATAAAGTGCTCTGTTCTGTGCTTAAGAAATAAGGCAGCAGATAAGCACCAGAAGATAACAGAGAAATGTTACACCAATGGGACATGGTTTACTTTTACAAATCTAACATCTTTCTGCAATAGGATAACCAGTCTTGTGGGTAATTCAAGGGATGTTTTAGGTGCATCATCTCTCATGGCATTCTTGTCAGGGAAATGAAAAATGCCCATTAGAGCACTGTTGTGGTCTAACCCCAGTCAGCAGCTGAACCCCACACAGCTCACCCCCCACCCTGTGGGAAGGAGAAAAGAAAAGGCAAAAATTCATGGGTTGAAGTAAGGACAGTTTCATAACTAAAACAATATAATAATAATAATAGCAACAAGAAGGAGAGCGAGAAAGGAATAAAGCCAAGAGAAAACTTGGTGCACAGTACAATTGCTCTCCACCCACTGCCCCAAGCCCAGCCTGTCTCTGAGCAGATACTGGCCCTGCTCAGCCAATCCCCACAGTTTATATCCTGAGTGTGGCATTCCATCATGGAACATCTCTTTGGCCAGCTCATGTCATCTGTCCTGGCTGTGCTCCCCCAGCAACTCGTGCCCCTGCTCACTGGCAGAGCCTGAAACTAAAACATCAGTGTGTTATCAACAGTATTCCCATACCAAATCCAAAGCACAGCACTGTACCAGCTACTAAGAAGAAAATTAATTCTATCCCAGTCAAAACCAGGACAAGTGTGAACTCTAAAATGAGTAGAAGAGCACATTAGAGGGCAATTACCAGTGTTCAAACTGGGAAGTTGTCAGATTGGGTTCTGCAGGTTCACCCTGCATCAGTATCAGTCAGTACTTTCACTACTGAGCTGAACAACGAAGTGTGCCTATAAATGTACTGCAAGGTGGGAAGGATTATGGATATTCTCAAGGAATAGAATACCAAGTAATCCTTCCAGATAAGAAACATGTAGACTAAATGGAGATAAGCCCAGAGGAAGATAACCAGAGAGAACAGAACATTGAAGCAAGCAAATCCCACAGGGGAAAACTGAAATAACTGGGTTTGGTTTGTCCATCAGAAGAGGTTTCTCATAGGAGAGAAATAAGGACTGCTACTAAGGAAGATATTTTTCCCCACATCATGATGATGGCACAAAGGAAAACTAGTCATGTACTTCAACAGAAAAATTAAATATTAACACTAGTGCTGGAATATATTGTACATCTTAATTACCTAGGTTTAAGAACAGTGTAGGCAGAAATCAGTCAGGAATGACTCCTGTAGGGCTGATCCAGACTTAGGAGAGAAGACAAACTACATGTCATCTTCAGGTTATTCCAATCATGAATCTGGAATGAATTCAATGTCCTGCAGAGGCTGTGTTGTGTCTGTGCCTGTGCACTGCCTGTACAACTGAATCACCGCCAGTACAGAACAGATAACAGAAACCCGAGGTCCATTTTTGGGATTCAGAGCAGTTAGTGTTCAAATGTACACACATTCAGCTCCCCAAGAAGATAAAATTACAGGTGCTGAGTAGAAGAATGTAGATCACCCCCATTAGACATGAAAGTGAAAAGGATGTGGAGTTGGGATCAGAGGAAGGGACTGAGGGGGGCTGGGAGGCCAAAGCTTCCTTTTAAACAGGACACAAGAATTTCTTGGTGTCTCTGCTCCTTCTCTTCTCTTTCTGTGCTGTTCACCTCACAAAGTGCATCTCTGGAGTTGAAGACACAGTAAAATTCCAAGACGCTCCCATCATGCATTCCTGGTGTGGGCTCCAGTGGCCCAGTCCTCGCTGGGATAGAAAACATCACTGCACAGGCAGGAGACAGACCTTAAAATCCAGTCTGGGTCTGTGCACCCTGGCTCAGGTTTCCAGGCCTTGGGGTGCAGCCTCTTTGCTGAGTTTGCCAACAGAAACAGTGACTGAGATGATATCTTAAAATAAGAAAATGCAGATGTTCTATTTTGACAAGGTTGGGGGGGGGGCAGTGTTTGACATTCCTTTTTTTTTTTAAATTAGAGTTCTTTTCTCCCAATCATACCTTCACTAAAAAGAACACATTTTGTGAGAAAACATCTCCACAAAATTGTCTTCCAAACACTGAACATTCACCCGAAGTTTTTTACTACCTTGTACTAAGATTGCAACACTTTGTTTTGCACAAAGATTACCAAAACTGAAATCCATTGTTAATTTCTTAATGAATTAATTCGTACATGTGGAGCCATGATGAGTTCTCCCAGTGTGAGAAGAGCTGTGCCCATACAGGATCAGTGCCCTGATTGTACATGAAAGCAACAGCAAGAATCAAGAGAGCAGATATTGTCCTCTAAAAACATTCTGGCAAGTGATTAATTATTTTATTGTATTTCTTTTGAACTCCAGTAAGTACGATACGCTGAAAATTTTTAAGTAGCAGGATGGTTTTTAAATTGCAAGATAGTCTCTAACCAGCTGTTCTTAGGCACAGACCCACACAGCTTTCATGAAAAGCAGAAAATGTAGCAGCCTACCAGCAGGGAGGTGCACAACTGGAGTGTTAACAGTATGAACTGCAGAGTGACAGAGTGGGATGTTCCTGTAAATCTGAGAAAAGAAGTGGCACGTGGTACAGAAAACCGGCATCCCAACGGTGCTAGTCAGCCTCTGTCAGTCCCTTCAAACACCACCCTCCCATGAAATACCTCCATGTAAAAGAAATTTGTTGTATGTTCATTTTTCAGCCACCCGTGTCAGTTAAGCTGACATCAGTGCTCAGCCCTGCAGGTTCTCAATATTCCCTAGAGGAACAGCGCCAGGCACTTTGCAAACCATCAGCAGCTCCAGCATTCTCAGCAGTCACGGGCTCCAAGCCTGTGAGCCCCAGAGTGCCTCAGCTGGAACCTGAGGCTCCCCTTTTTTGCACCTTCTCAACTTCGATAGTACCATAAAAAGCACGAGAGGATGTGAGGGAACAACCACAGCTGAAAGATTGTGCACAGCTCTTTAGGAATGTACAGACTCAGATTTAACATATGAAAACGTGAGATGGCATTTTGGCACATAGAATTCAGTATAATTTCATAGCTAATAGATCAGTGTGACCTATCCATTCCTGATGTGTAGTGCAGTGCCTAAATATTGCTTCATTTCCCTGGACACACACCTGCAAAAGCCTGCAGTCCCTCAGACTGAGCAGGGTGCCCAGCTGGTGACCACACAAGTGATTTTGGAGATGCTCAGCCCTCCATCAATGCACATTGATTAGTCATTGTCTAATCTGCAGGAAGAATATGTAATTTACCTACTAAAAAGAAAAGTTATCAAGGTATCTTTCCCACAACCCCTGGGTTCTCTCGTGTGATTCGCTGCCCCACCCCACTGGGGTGCAGCAGTGGGTGCAAGCTGGGGCTGAGCCATGGCACCAGTCAGCACAGAGCACTGGGTACAAACCTGGGGTTTTGGCCATGCACAAGCCCACATTTAGCCTGCCAGGTTTGATAGCTGTGCAGGAGCTGGCTGATGAAGTGAGTCTGCATTTACAAGATCTTCAGTCCATCCCTCCGTGCAAAACTGCCAAGACTTTTAACCCGAAACGCACCAATTTTGGACACCATTGCCCATTCCCTGGCATAAAATCCCAATCTTGCAGCAGTTCACTTTCTCACCCCACAGAACAGTGTGGAAGGCACAGTACATCCCAGTCTCCTCTTCTGCCAGAATTCAGGTCCTTTGTAAGAAAAAACCAATATTCTCTTCCCCACTCACCTCAGACTGGCAGTGCCTGATAGTGATAATTCAGTTTGTACTGATGACTCACTCCACAGCACTTTATTGTCAGGATCTAACAGTTTACATGTCTAATGACAGTGAATGCAGAGTTACTCATGTGGTCTCTTGCCATTGTTTAAAATCTGCAATTTCACTTAGCATTCCAGACATTTATTTATTTATCAAAATAGGAATAAACAAAAGATCCCAGGGTCAAGGGCAGCTCTAAATCCACACAAGGAACTCATGGTTTCCAAGGGGATCTACATTTGTAGAGAAACATGTTTGTAGCTTGCAAGATGCCAATACTGTTCTATAAATATAGTTTGATTTCTACTTTTTAAATCAGCAAATCAGAATTTTCATCACACTTTCTATGAACTCATTTTGAGTTTTGTTTTTTTATAATTACAGTAACAACGCAATGATGGGAATTTTTTACCCTTCAACATCATGAACTAGTCAGATGAGAACTTTGTATTGCATAATACATGATGCCCTGCCTTACATGTGATATGCTTTACAAAAATCTTAGTCTAATTGTGCAAGACTACTGTTACAAAACATTCTCATCACTGGCGTGTTTAATTGAGCTCCTGAGAGGCAGCATCAGTAAGACTTAGGGATAAATAACTGGTAGTCCCATTGGTCTCACCAAGAATCCATTGATGTTTCATAAATCCTAGTCAGTACAAATCTAATTGAGTTACCATGCTGAATTAGCTTACATCTAAATGGCATTCATGTCTACAAATGGAATAATTAGAGTCTAGAAAATGGGATATATGAAGTGCTATCCCAAGTGACAACAGCAAGACATTTGTATTCATTCAATCAACTGCTTTAAAAAAGCAGATGCAATACTTGATTTGGGGTTGGTGACGAGACACTGTTATTGAGCCCAGCACTGATGTTAGACAGAGAATGTTAACTATTTCTGCAGGTCTATCTATTTATATTTATTCTAAGAGATTCTTGGCTTTGATTCGTTCAGATTTTGCTTTAGGATACAAAGTCATTACATGACTACCATGACTACATCCTCCCTACTTCATATCTGGGGTAATGAAATCAGCTACACTCATTAGTGCTCTGCTTTCCACTACTGGAATTCTAAGATGAATAGAAAATAAATCAATAAATAACAGGGCTTCAAACAGAACTTTCAAAGCTACTAATATTTTTAGCCTCAGTACCAAAGGAGTCTTTTTTAGACAGAATAAAGCAAATAGGACTGTTCATTTTGTCACCTTGCTCAGCCACTTTGTTCTGTGTACTAAATTAAATAAGATACCATTACACTCCCACTGGAATCCAGTGTCACCCTGGCAGTGACACCCTGCATTACAGGCTGACATTTATCAGATGCCACTGGTTGGCTGGTTCAGGTTTAGTTAAATACCATCTGTTTTTTCAGGACAAACATAAAACATGGTTATCTCAAACTGTATATAAAACCTACTAAATTAGGATGATTCTTTGCAATGCTGGATAACAGATTCCTTTAATTCAGAAAGTAGTCTAATTTGCATGCATATTTTATTTATTACACCAATTAAGTTTTGCAAATAGTTTGCAATGAGGTCCCTATGACCTAATAATTCACAATTACTCCTGGGATATCCTACCCACTTTAGCACGTTTTGAATAATATTGCTATCTCCTTGAGAAAAATAATGCATTTTTTACATGATGAATTTATTAAGAGTGTGCACACCTCTTTCTTAACCAATTTTACTCTAGACAGGGTTACTGGAACTACTTCATAGACCTTTGTCGTGTTGGTTAATGAATGCTTTCCTTCAGCTTCCTCTCTTTTCAGATACTTGTCTTCCAAGCCCTTGTGGAAATCCCACATATATACAATCTAGATGAGCACTCCAGGTGGTAACACAATATAAATGAGTAATAACCATTTGAAGCTGCCAGGAAGATATTCTGTTTCTGCTCTAACATTAAATAATGAAGAATAGTTGAAAATAGACATTGTGGAGCAAACTTATGGCAGCCAAATCTACTCAAGACAGGAAAACTTAATTCAAATTTATACTGCAGAATTTGACTTCCAAAAAAGTGCATCAGAAAATAAAAATTTGATAGTCAATCGTGTCTATTGAAATAATGACAACTTGCATTGACTTATTTTACAAAAATAAAGAACCATTTGGTCTGCTTTGCTTTAAAGAGTTTTATAAGGAATTTTAAATGAGCTCAGAGGATGAGAAAATGCTTTATTTTGGTACAGTGTTCAAGCAAGAATTGGAATTTCCTCGTACTTTACGTGTATAGCTTCCTCTCTTAAAGCATTCAGATAGTAATCTGCATTTCGGTATTTTTTATTCCATTACAAACAAACAAAACTCCTTTTTACCATAAAGAAAATTTGTAGCTTCCAAAGACAAGTAAGATGATATATTTGATAAAAAATAAGACACATATTCTGTACGTGACGTTCACATTCAGACTTGAATATCTGACTGTGTTTTTGGAGCAGCTGGTTCCTATGGGAGTAAAAACCTGCTCAAGAGATGAGTACCCTGCAATTGAATGTAATTTTCTTTTTAAACTATCTTTACATCATGATATGGAATATCTTGGCATTTGTATGTCTTGTCTCAGAAAATATACTTGGGCACACTCAGATAAACCCTAAACCCACCATGTCACAGTGAGAAATCCCTTCCTGTGTCCTGTCAGTACTTTTGTTGTGGGATGTGCTTCCCAACGTTACCTGGAGCATGGGGGAGCAGGGGACACCAGTGTCCCTGCAGCCAGCCCTGAGCTTTGCACCCCTTCACTGCTTTCCCATTTAATGCTGTCATGTGATAATGAAGTACCAGCACTGCCCTCTGTGCAGAGCCAGGTCCTGCCTTCAGACAGAGAAAGCTGCTCCTGTGCCCTGTGCACACAGAGGGCAACACCTGCCACTGTAACACACCAATCCTGGGCAAAACAGATGAAATCCTCCCTAGTGCTCACTCCCATCTCTAGGGCATGCTGAGCCTTTGCAGTGGACTACCAAGTTTCCTGTCCCATCACCCACCCATGGCTAATTATCACCTTTTCATCAGGATTCCCATAAGTAAATCTCATTTCTGATCATTTGTCCCATCTGATCCTATTTTGCCCAGCAAAGTGGTTTCATTGGTAGTCTACTTTTTCTAAAAGCTTTAGATTTGGATTGTTTTCTTGCATGCCTGATGTTCCCCTTGATAAAATGCACCTAGCAATATAAACAATAAAATAAAATTAACAATTCCCAATTAGGCAACTATAGAGAAAAGTTATTATATTTTAAATTAATTAACTTTTTTAAAGAGTAGCTGTTTCCTCATCACCAGCAAACTGTTTCAGAAGGTGACACTGCAAGAGGCCTCCATCCTGGCTTTGCCTGTGGTGGTACAGAGTTTAGAGGACAGCAGAATGAAGGAGGGAGCTCTGCATTTTGGTCTACAGAAATTTGGTTTTAAGCAAGGGGGACCTGTGCTCAGATGTGCAAGAAAATAACCCAAACCTGCAAAACTACACAGAATAAAAAAGCCTGTTTTGCAACATAACTCTCATGTGGCTGCATTCACTGCAGCAATGAGGACTGAAACCAAACCGCTGAATGAGGGATGTAATGAAAGATCTCAAAAAACAAGCTTAAAACAAAGCATGTTTACAATAGTCATAAGTGTAATAGGCAATAACCACAAACTACATAATATTCCAGCTCTTTGAGGCCTTTCTATTTTAATTCCCCCTTGCAAGGAGATGTGCTTGAAGGAACTCTCTAATATAGGTCATTTTTAGTAGACATTTATATTCCATTGTTAATTGGCGATGCAAGGAGGGCTGTGCTAGCCTGGGAAGCATCCTACAGGGAACAGGCAAAGAAGATGAGCGAGTAATGGGGCACGTCTGCTTCGTGTGCTGAAGCCCCTCCAAGCACCAGGGTCGTGAGGGTGTGAAATGCAGCAAACTGGGCTGAGCACCAACCCCTCTGTGCTGTGCCCACAGTGCAGCCAGACCCCAGTGCCCTGTGCAGCCCTCAGCTGGGATGGCAAACACCCCTGAGACCCCAACCCCACAGCTGCACCACCCACGGGAGGCCAGAGCTCCAGGTGCCCCTGGCATGGAGCACACTTGGCTGGACTACATTTCCCATCAGGCAACGTGCAGGAACCTGAGTGACACTTTTAGTAACTACATTTTCATAAAAGCAGAATTGTGACTCGGCTACGAGGAAAAAATACTGTGTGAAATTGCTGGGTGTTATTTAAAAGGACACGGACTAAATGATTGTTTATCAGTATACAAAATACTGAGTGAAATTTTCCCACAGGAGTAGCAGCCTGAATAGTATTAACAGTGCTTTAAACTGTAATGAATTCCCAGTCTAATTCACTATGAGGTTTCAATTTATACCACATTTAGAGTACTCCAGGTTCAAGTAATCACTGCAGTAATTAGCTTACTTCCAGTCCTCCAAAATAAACCCACTAATTTTTGCAATCAGCCTTCATTTGGTTAATCACCAGTTTAATTGATTTAATTAGTTTGATCTGCAAAATTAGTCAAGTGTAAATACTGTTTTGTAAACAGACTTTAGCTCCAAGCTGTAATATAGGGAATTCTAATTCAAAGCTAGAGTTAATAATAAAAACCAACACACACATGATTTTTGTTGCAGTATCCAGCAGTTTTAAGTCTGCAAGACACAAATTTACACTTTTAACAGATAATGCAATTTTACATTAGGGACAAAACCGAGGACATTGCCTGTCTAAATTTTATTCCTGACTAATGATTTTTGCACTGTGACAACTGACACTAGAACAGTGGTTTTTGCTTTCTCTAGGTTAAGAGCAGGATTTTTCCTTTTTATTTTGCTTTTATATTCAAAAGGTGCTAAAAGGTGCTTAGCAATAAGCTAGACCAAAGGGGGAAAAAATACATAAGGAGAACTCTGGTTACTTCTAAACAAACACTATTTCCAAACATTTTAGAAGGCACAAGAATAAAAGAAGCAAGCCAAGCTGCAAACCTGGGCAGTAACATTCACATACAAGGCAGAGGGAATGCCTAAACAAAAATCATGCCCTGAAATTATAAGCTGAACAGAATGTGAAATAGCTGTGGAATCAGAATTTTGGGGTTCTAGCACAGCTCTATCAGTTACTGGTACTAATCACCATAAAAGCACAGCTGATCCTCTGACAACCCCTGTGTATTTCATGACAAATTCCCAAATTCCCCCCGGGGAACTCTTCACAGCCACCCCAGAGCAGGTGCTCAGAACAAGGCAAGTGTGTTCAGGAAGGACCTGGAAGGTCAGAAGGGCCAGGCAGACCCAGCCTGCCAGGGACTGGCATCACAGAAAGGCAGGGACTGGGATTTACCACGTGTGACCACGTGGAAAATTCTTCTGAGGAATACAGGCAAATAACAGCACACGTCTGGGGTGCACAGAAGGATCTGTTCTCAGCTCTGTGCACTGCCTTGGACACCATGGTCAAGTAATTTAGATTTGCTGAGTCTCACTTCAAACTGTAAATGTAAATAGGGTTTGTTCCTAACTCAAAAAGAGGTTGCATCAATCCATTACTGAGAAGGGGGAAAATAAAACCTCCTTGTATTGAAAAATAAGATTCCATTGACAAAACAACAAAAAGTTATCTCAGGCTGTTTTTCCCTGAAAAAAAGGTATTTGTATTTCAGTTTGTTTTAAATTATTTTTTATTCTATTTTAGTTTATTTAAAGGTTTTCCTTTTCCTTTTTCATACATCTCCCACTTCAATTTTGTCCCTGAACATGGAAGTATGCATGCAACTCCTTTTCCTCCCATTTCCCCCCACCCCTTTTTTCCAGGTGAAGCTTTCAAAATTTTTTTGAAATTGAAGAAATTTAACCACTATACTCAAACACTTCAGGAATTTCTTCACTGTCTGAAAAATTATTTCCTAACAGATGTACATTTTCCTAACTGCAGAGATATTACACTTTCAAAGAGGAAACAGGAAAGAAGGAAGAAGGAAAAAAAGACCCACAAAAAAATCCAACTATCATTTTTTTCCAGTTCTCTTCACTGTTAAAAATGGAAAACAAGATATATTTAGAGGAAAAACATTTAACAGTGAAAACAAGTTTTTGTTTCATTTTTATATGAATTTCTCTCTCAAAATGTTTCCAGCTTCATATCAAATGTTTTGTTCCAAGTATTTCACAGGGAAGGTTTGTTTCTTTGAGTAGCCACTCAGGGGGAAAAAAACACCAACAACAAACCCAAGAGCAACTCATTTGAGCCCTTCAAACTTCAGAAAATTGTTCATACAATTCTGGCCAAGAGCAGAACCAAGGGAGCTGCAGGGCAGAGCTTGAGCCCAGCCATGTGCCTAAGCTCAGTGCCAGACTTTGTTCCAGCCCACATTCCATCATGGAAGGACAGGGAAAACTCACAAGATCTAAACCAAGGAGAAGCTCCAACAACTGCACNCCCACATTCCATCATGGAAGGACAAGATCTAAACCAAAGAGAAGCTCCAACAACTGCATCGGGTCTTTCCTATAAACCATTTTAAAGCTTTATTTTTCATCTCTTATGATGTGGTAATTCGTGATTTGCCAGAACAACAGTGAATGCTGGTTTGTACAGTGGTGGGATCACCACCAAGCAGGATTTGGGGGATTCACATAAACAGAGCCCCAGATGTTTTTGTCCTTGTGATTTGCATTGATCTCCTATCTGTCACGTCTAATTATCAATCAGAGTGAATTAAGTCAACCACTCTGCAGAAGACATATTTGTGCCCAAGAAAAGCACAGCCATGGTACCAAGCCTGAAGAGGTTCCCCAGCACTCCCTGTAACCTCAGTGAAAGGTCTTTTCAGAGAAGACACAACCCTACCCCTGCCCCATCTCCCGAGCTAACACAGCCTTTTTAAACTTTTGTGTGAATAAGTAACATTTGCTGGATGAAAACAAAACCTCTCATCACCAAGGCCTTGAAGAACAGCACCCCGTGGAATAGATCACAGTATTTTAGTGTGCTCGTTTCATTTGGTATTTCTACTTGTGCTCTTTTAACAATGATCCAAACTGCACATTGGGTGCTCATTACACCTCACTGCAGAGAGCAGGGTATCCTGTAAAGAAGCATTAAACTGTGCTTACATTTTCCCCACTGCAGGCTGTGTCTGAGCTGAGGCACAAACCTCAGACTGGAGAGCAATAGTTGGGGTGTATTCCTGGCACTCTGCCTGCCAGTGAAATATGTCCTTCTTACAGATGCCTCTTAGGCTATTGGGAACAAACTGCTCATCTACACACACAGTACAGACATGGGTAGGTGTAAGGTGCTATGAAGAAAAAAAAATTATGTTTAAATATTCAGGGAAAAACGGGTTTAAACAAACTCAGGTTGGAGAGGACTAAGTGTGTGCATCTGGATGCAGTGGACAGCTTCCATTCTCTTAAACACAAGTCAGAGATAAAAAGGTTTTCATAGGTGGGCATAGAAATGTGCATCATTGAGTTGAACCGAATATGAAGCATAAGTGAAGCTTATTAGCTGTGCTGGCATATATAAGGAATATATAGTTTTGCTTGTGCAAAGCTCTATCATCACTGTTCTTGAAAAATTCAGTCCAGTAGAACGAGCTCAGTGTTGGCTCAGCAACAGGTATTATGTAGAGACAAAGTTTTTGCTTCAGTAATTAGAAACCCTACGAAAACATATACTTTATCATTGAACTCAGGCTCCAAAATCCGACATACCCTGACCACATTTTAACTGAACTGCAGTTTATTTTATTTGTATAGCAAGCCCTTTTAGCTGTGCTCTCACAGGAACAAGAAATCAAGAGATTGAAATACATTCTGTGTTCCTGTTAATGTGTGTTATTGAATTCATGTTTCAGAAGCAACTGATGGATTTTCTAATTTGCAAGATTTCTCAGGTAATCCAGAGTAACTCTGAAACAACAATGAATGGATAATGAGCACACTTGCTATGTTTGATTAAACACATTTGGCTGGGTTTAACCTCCTTGTGTTCACTTCCTGAACCATACATTAGTAAAGTTTCATTAAAATGAAAAAGGGATGTACATATTCCTGCAAAGTGCACTACCCACTCTTCAGCAGCTTACAGACCAGTTCACTTCCTGTTTTGAAGGAGAAAACAAGTCTCAATGGAAGCTTGAAAACTCATTTGAATTTTAAAGTCACATCACTTACCTTGCACAGCTCTAATCATGAATGCTGAGAACTGCTTAAGATTGGCCCATAAACGTAACAGTTAAAAAGGAAAAGTAGAGCTAAACATGGTGAGTAATTCTTGTTAGAACCACAACAAAGATTCACCACCACCACCCCAGATAGTGGCCACCCTTTTCCTCCTGGTCTGTGGCTTGTAACCAGAGGAAACAAGACACATTACAATGAATATCCAATATTACCACATACATAAATGAGTAAAAGACACTTACTTCATACAGATCCTGGTAGTTCTCAGAAGTTCTGGCAGTGCAGCAGATTTTAAGTGACTTCAGGCACAACATGGTCCCATACAATTGCTTAACAACCAGCCAGGCTTAGGCTCAGTCTCACATACACACCCAAGTTTAAGTCTTAATTCCAAATGCAGTTGCTCACCCTCTGCCTCCTGTCAAGGCCTCAAAGTTGTCACAAAACAAACCTCTCCTTGGATGTGAGGACTGTATCAATACAAACATTTCCTTCTGGATGCTGTACCAATACAAAATTTCCCTCTGGATGCAGACTGCTTCCCCCCTGAGCCAAGCACATTTTCTTCCCGGACCACACATTTCTCTGTGTCAGAGATGTCTGCAGGGAGACTGGCAAAGTCCTGTGACACAGCACCTCGATTTCAGAGTGCCAACAGACTCCCTATCCACACAGTCCTGTGTAGCCTCCTACCAGCTGTATCCCACAAAAGTGATTCCACATCAGTACCATCTCCTCTCCCTCCCCTTATCACCAGCCCTAGACAGAAGACTGTTCCAAGGCATTGCACTGCTAAAGTGGATGACTCCAGGGCAAAGTTAAAAAAAAATTAAAATATGGGTGGGAAGAATAGAGGAGAAAGATTTTTATAAACCTCCTAGAATTTGTTTTGAGTGCTAATTAAGACCACCTTGCCCTTCTGAATGCCTGTGAGGTCACACCTCCACAGCAGTTTTCACAAATGCTGACAAGTACTTGCAAAAGCAATCAGGTTCCAATCCTTATTTTTCAGACACCAACAGAGCAGGAACTTGTACAGAACTTTTCCTTGGCATTTAAACAGGTATTTAAACAGGTGAACATCACCTCAATTTTTATAATTTATAGCATCCCTATATTCATGCCTGACTGTCTAATTTATTCCTCCTAAGTCATGTCATCTGTCACTGATCCACTTCTGTGGCTGTAAGGTTGGTAATTTGCTGTGCAGCACGTGGCTGTATCAGTAACAAAACAGCCAAAATGAACAAAGAAACTGTGCAATACTTTGTATTTCAGACTTCAGCAAGAACACATTGGTTTTAATGATGAATCTATTCCCCTCAGCACTTTTCAGTAAGTAGGTAATATCACATGACTCTCATCATCTTCAAATGGAAATCATTATGCTGAGACCCATAAGCCACAAGGAGCAAATACTGATATTTTTAAAATTATTAATGGAATCAAGGCCTGAAAATTGCAAGACTCAGACACACACTTGTAGGAATAATGTAATCCCAATTAACAGCAACAGGTTTATATAACTGTAGCTGAAGATAGCAAATGTCACTCATGAAGCAAAACGTTGTGAGAATAAATTTTTTAAAAGTAATGAGAATAAATTAGGATACAAAAGCTGCCTGGAGGTTAACACTGTGCCTATTCCTCCACCTTCTGTCTGCACCATACAATGCAAGTCAGCTGAGCAGAAATATAACTAATAAGACCTCTTCATGCAGTTTTGTGCTTTTATATAATGTTTCTTTATTTGACCATATTCCACCAACCTTAAGAAATTAAGTTTTCATAAACCCTGCAGAATTTATTCCCTTTTTGTGAGTTCTCTTATTCCCTTTCTAAAAATACTAAAATTTAACCATTTAATGTGACCAACAGATCACAAGGAAGCTAAAATGCATCCAGCATTACTCAGGGTCTGTAACCAGGATTAAAGGATTAATCCCCAAGAAAAGCTGTAACAAACTCCACTCCAGTTTATACACTGGGACACGAAAGCGTTTTTAAAACCACACTGCAGACACTTGAGCAATTGTCACACTTTTCAGTTGCCAGCTTCCCTGTACTTTCAGTGCAAACAGCAGTGGGTTCCACGTGCATTGCTCCAAGACAGCCGGGCTCACCTTCTTAAACGAGCTTAAACTGCTCGACAGAACTCAGAGGTCCAATTTCAGAAGTACCTCAAAGCCTAAGTGTGACTGTGAATGAGGCTGCAGATGCAAACCTGAGGGACATGCAGACAGAATAGTCCCTATTGTAAAGAAGTGCTGAAGTGGTATTTGAGGAAAGCAGCTGAGACCCTAATTCCTCGTGAAATCGGAGGCACTGGGCTCTTGAGGGCACTAAAAACCTTTCCTGAAGCATTTCAGTGTTTGAAGGCACAGCCACACCTCCGAGTCTGCATTGAAAAGGCAGATTTGGAAACCAGTCTGTTTTCAGAAGGGACAACCTGATCTCCCCCATGCTGTAGGTAATGGTGACTACACGTTCCTGTGAATGTGACATGTGAATACATGTGAATATATGTGAATACACGTGAATACACGTGAACACATGTGAATACACGTGAACACACGTGAATACACATGAATCCATGCCTCTGTGTTCACACATGTACATACACATACGTNTAATCCCAATTAACAGCAACAGGTTTATATAACGGTAGCTGAAGATAGCAAATGTCACTCATGAAGCAAAACGTTGTGAGAATAAATTTTTTAAAAGTAATGAGAATAAATTAGGATACAAAAGCTGCCTGGAGGTTAACACTGTGCCTATTCCTCCACCTTCTGTCTGCACCATACAATGCAAGTCAGCTGAGCAGAAATATAACTAATAAGACCTCTTCATGCAGTTTTGTGCTTTTATATAATGTTTCTTTATTTGACCATATTCCACCAACCTTAAGAAATTAAGTTTTCATAAACCCTGCAGAATTTATTCCCTTTTTGTGAGTTCTCTTATTCCCTTTCTAAAAATACTAAAATTTAACCATTTAATGTGACCAACAGATCACAAGGAAGCTAAAATGCATCCAGCATTACTCAGGGTCTGTAACCAGGATTAAAGGATTAATCCCCAGGAAAAGCTGTAACAAACTCCACTCCAGTTTATGCACTGGGACACGAAAGCGTTTTTAAAACCACATTGCAGACACTTGAGCAATTGTCACACTTTTCAGTTGCCAGCTTCCCTGTACTTTCAGTGCAAACAGCAGTGGGTTCCACGTGCATTGCTCCATGACAGCCGGGCTCACTTCTGCTTAAACTGCTCGACAGAACTCAGAGGTCCAATTTCAGAAGTACCTCAAAGCCTAAACTGTGTGACTGTGAATGAGGCTGCAGGTGCCAACCTGAGGGACATGCAGACAGAATAGTCCCTATTGTAAAGAAGTGCTGAAGTGGTATTTGAGGAAAGCAGCTGAGACCCTAATTCCTCGTGAAATCGGAGGCACTGGGCTCTTGAGGGCACTAAAAACCTTTCCTGAAGCATTTCAGTGTTTGAAGGCACAGCCACACCTCCGAGTCTGCGTTGAAAAGGCAGATTTGGAAACCAGCCTGTTTTCAGAAGGGACAACCTGATCTCCCCCACGCTGTAGGTAACGGTGACTACACATTCCTGTGAATGGGACATATGAATACATGTGAATACATGTGAATACACATGAATCCATGCCTATGTGTTCACACATGTACATACACATACGTGGTACACAGCACAGGAAAGCTGCTGTGGGACATCTAATGGATCATGAACTCCCCACCAATCCCTCACCCTCCTGCAGCACAGTCCCAGCACTATCTGGCAGATGCTCTCCCTCCCCCCAGAGCTGCAGCTCTAGAGCCCTGCAAGCCCCTGCTGTGGAGCGTGTGGGCACAGGTACAAAATGCTCTCTGAGCCCAGACACAAGAAGTCCCATTAATTGATCCCCATCTCTGATTACCAGCCCTGCTCTCTTGGTACACCCTGCAGTCCCCCTCCCCGGCCTGGGCTCTCCTGTTGCTGCTGCTGCCCAACCCTCAGGAGCCTTTCTGCTCACAGAAGTCTCCAGTCTCTGGAAACAGTTTTGTCCATTCCAAACTTTAGCTCCTCAATCTCTCTAGTGAAGCCTCTATGTCAAATAAATATGTTTTACAAACACTGGTGTTCATTTAATGCTGACGTACCACAACCCCTCAAAACACTAAACTCCAGTCAACTTTTATAATGCTTTTTCTTTTCCCTTTTTTTTTTTTTTCCTGGCAACATTACACATCCTTGTGTAGCTACTGTGAATATTCAAATACTGTAATTGGAAATGATTTACTTTGTTTTGAATTAACTAAAATTCCATTGTTAAGCACAAATACTGCTTCACTAAATCATCAAGCTTTTAATAGGTCCACACGAGCAGGTTACTGAGCGTGTTAGGATTTATAATGCTCCTGGGGAGCTGACCACTGTATTATGCTTCCTGCTGCTAGGTAATATGCATGACACATTTCTGGACACTAATTCATTTATTTAATAGTAACAGTATGCAAAAACAGAGTTCAAAATGAGGCTGACAAAGAAGGTATAAAAGTTTTATTAATCCATAGCTAATCAAAGGCCAGAGGAAAGCACATAATGGTGGCATTTACAGACCATATCGAATGCGAATAAATTAAATTTTTGTTTCCTAAAATCTTACTAATAGGATGTATTCAGCTTGAAACATTTATACTTTTAATTACAGTGGCGGCCAATTTAGAGTAGGTTTCTGGTTGTACTGTACTTAAAACTTTGCATCAAGGATCTCCACAAATCCCCTCATCAGCTATTCTTTGAATCCGATTTGTTACTGTGTGCACTGTGTCCATGCTCAGAAATAATAACATTATTTACTTTCTCATTTAATTATACAGTGACAGATTACTTGTAGGGGGAAAGGTCACTGAGGGAAAGTATTGTCTTCCTGTGAGAGAAATCCCCCTGAAAGGCTCAGCATCATGTACATACAATATAACTTTATGGCTCTATCCTTCAAATGTTTGTATACAAGGATAAATCAATAGAACTACTCATATGGAAACAGTCCTTTCTCCAGGCAAAAGTTTTCATAAGTTCACAACCTCATTTCCAACAAGTTATCAAACACTCGAATTACATTGCAAATTTTGTTTGAAAAAAAATATTTTAGTCAGTTACTAATAAACATAAATAATAGATGGCTCAAGAACAGAAAGGAAATAAAGGAAATGAAAAGGAATAGAAAAATTGGTGGTCATAATAATTTGATCTGTGTTCTGAAATAGCCTTAAAATGTTAGATTACTTTGATCCTGATCTTTCAGAAAACAAGCCAGAGAGACAATACTCTGATTTAGAAAGGTTGGGGAAGAGTGGGGAAGTCACAATGCTTGTACAGAATCCTTTAGATAGCAGGACATATTTCAATACCATTGTCATTAATTCCTGTTCTCCCCCACCAACCATCTGGAGTTGGGAAAATTAGACATTTTGCTGGAAATACAACATTATCCCCCTTAGGTGTGAAGTTTGTAGTTCCATGTCACCGATGAGCCCTTGTCCACCAAGGAACTCCAGCATTTCCATAACAACACAGGAATTCTGTGGAAAGCAGGGTGGCTGCTGGCTGCTTAAGAGAAGGCAGAGGCTTCAGTGCTCTCCTGATTCCCAGAAGCAGTTTTTGGCACACACAAACTGCTTACACAGATGGGAACAGATCCAGTCTGCTGCCAACCTGCTCAATATTCTGACTGGTGCTGTGCTGTAGGAAAGATCTAAAGCTTTCCCAGGGAAGGAAAACTCTGCAGAAGTGTGGCATTTACTCTTCACTGTGAGCACAGTGGTGTGTTTGGCTGCTGCAAGAGAACAGACACGATGTTCAGAGCAGGAAGAAGCAGCTGGAGCTGAGCACAGCACTGGATTCCTGTCAGAGCTGCTCAGGCAGGACAGCACAGGTACACAGAACACATCCCAGTGCCAGCCACAAAAGGCACAAAGGGATGGGTTATCAGTCCATCTGCTGAGGGCCAGACTCACAAAGGGGTCTGAATGCCTCAGTCAGCTATGCTACTTAAATGCATTTGTCAGTCAGCATCTTATTTTTTCTTTCTGGGCAAATAAACAAATACTTTCATAATATGCTTCCTTTTCCTTTTCCTTTTCCTTTTCCTTTTCCTTTTCCTTTTCCTTTTCCTTCCTCTGCCCTACTTTACAGCTTCTGTTTATGGTCTGGTTTGACTCTTCAAGAGGTCTCTCTCATTCTGAGTGCATAGGGCACCTCGTACAGAAAGCTCTGATACTACTTTGTAATTTCACCACATTCCAATAACAATGTTCATTGTTCTGCTGTACAAACCTCAAGTAAAATTAGTTTGATATCACTGTAAAAACTGCACCAGTGGTGGGAAGTGCAGCAGTCAGTCGGGGTCATGCAAGCTCTGCACGAGCAGGTGTGCTGGCTGCAAAGGGGCCTGCCTGATATACTCAAAGGAAAGCTTGGTTTGCTATACACACACACATACATATCATTTTTTAATATATTCATATGTATAGAAAGCCACAGTGAATAAGAGAGACAGCACAGTCACCTTGCACATGCCAGCTGGCTGCTCTTCCCTCTCTCTCTGCTATTTGCACCCAAGACAGTTAAAGGTGGGTTATCAGCTCTTACAAAGTTCTGAAGGAACCTGAAGGGTTGCAGGGTGAGTCCTCAGGAGGCACAGTGCTGCAGCAGCTCTGCACCAGCACTGTGCAGTTTTACACACCAGGTAATGGTGCCTGTTTGCATTCTTAGCTTGTGGTGACAGGGAGGTGAGATCTGTCACAGGAGGATAAATTAATATTTAGGCAAGCAAGTTCTACCTTGCATTAGTAACAGATCTAAAGAGTAGAAAAGGTTCTTGCCTTGTCTTACCAGCTGAACAGTTGCTTACAAAGCTGCAGTAACTCAGCTGTGGGCCCCAGGCCAAAGCAATAAGGCTACACACCTATTTGAGGAGCAGGGGGAGGCAGTGGTGGGAAGGACACTCACAATTTGCTGTTTTGTGTTCACAGATCAGAGCTCTAAACACTACCACCCTCCTTCTCCTGTAATTTCAAGAGACAGTAGGAGTCGGCAGAAGTGTCTGCTGGTCTCCCCTCCTCAAGCAAAACCCAAACTGAAGTCAGTTTTTCAAAGCCAAGCTATTGCACTTTAAATATTTACCCTCTGAAGACAGGTAAGAACCCCTTGCATTAGAATTGCAGGAACATACTAAAAGTCAGAGCAAACCCTAAATTTGTTTACATGGGAACTGCTGATGTACTGGGATCTCTCATTTAGTGACCCTTCCAGAGTGACAGGCATAACCTTTCTCCATAAAATCAGGTTAAACTTTTTTCGGTCTGCTTCAGAGGGACAGTAATTCTTTGAAATGGGACACAAGGTTCTCATTTGCACACCAAGGCTGAATAAAGATCTGATTTTACCTTTCATGTAAGAAAGGCTAATTTCATTTGCCAATTAAAATGATTTAATTTATACTTTATTGTCTAAAATTGATCACTTTGTAAAAATCTTTAGTCTTAACTGAGCTGTGCTTGCTGCTAACTGAAGTTCTGCTTTTATTTCTTATTTGGCTTTCCTCTTTAAAAGACATTAATAATTATTTGTATCACCAAATAAGCATGAGTGTTGACAAAGGCTGAAGGCTTGAACAGGTTATCTTCATTTTACACTCTGGAGATAAAGTAAAACCAGTGTCAGATAACAATCCCACTGTTCATATCATAAATACTTTGCCCTCAGAGCAGCAAGGCTGTGAAGGAGGAGCAGCAGTCCCTGCAGGCAGTGCTGGCAAAACCTGGGCATGTTCACCACAGATCTGTCCAACATTTCCATGCAACAGCAGGGAATGTTTGAGAGATCAAGCTGTCACTGCCTTAAATCCCCAATCACGTTAACATACACTTCATAAACCAACTGGACAAGCAGACAACATGGAAAACCTAAAGGTTAAGTACACATTATTGACCTCGAGGACGCTGCGTTCTACAGATCATTAAATGTGTTGTGCCCCTCTGTTTCAACCAGTCACACTGAAAAGTGCCCTGGGAACAGTATTTAGTGCTTAGATGTTCTACCTACATTTGTGTGACACAAAATCAATACCTTTGCCCTAACCTTGGTTGCTTAGACTGTTCTCAGCTATTAGCTGCTTTTTAAACCACAGTGAGTTCCATCCTTTGCACACGTGTGTCCATTCATACACTTCAGTGACATGCAGACAGATGGGAACTCCTCTCTCCTGTATTGGGGTACAGCCTACTGAGCACATGGGACAGGGGTGCTGTCCCATGTGGGTTTGTGGGTGGGGTTTTGTTTCTTGTTTTGCAGAGCCTGCTGTGGGGTTTAGGTGGTGGGGACGTGCTCCCTGAGGGCCGTGTAGGTGCAGCACAGCTCCTGCCAAGGGCACTGCCTGTGCCTACTGGAAGTAACTCTGTGAGAAGATGACAGAGGTGGCTTGGGCTGGACCTGATGGCCCCCTTGTTGAGTCCCCCTTGTTGAGTCCCCCCTGACCCCTGATGGATGTGCTGAGCCCCAGAGTGCAGACACCGGGGTGGGAGGCAAACACTGCCCTTCCTGAGCCACACTGTAAAACATCTCGGATCTCTGGCCCTGGGAGCCTCAGCCCAGCGCTGGGGTTTACACCAGGACACCTGCTGGCTCCTCAAACAGCTGCCTGGGGAGGGTTCCAGCCACAGCCACTGCATTGCTTCTGCAGCTTCAACTTGAGCTCTACTCCAGCTTCCACCACCACTCCACTCCCTTGGGATTCTAAACCCAGGCTGAGACTGATGCCTCAGGACACTCCTGGCACCCAGTCTGTAGAGTGCCTTGGGGCAAACAACTAACAGCAGCCCTGACTTTTTTTTGGTAACTCCTTCTGAGAGTTCCTTAATGTTCAGGACATTTCATTCTCAGAGCTTCAACCCCAATCTTGTCCTTAACTCTCGACTGAAGACTCAGCCAAGAATGTGGCCGTGTGTCCAGGGCCCCTGGTGCTGAGGGGAATATCCCACTCCTGTTCTCAGGTTACTTTGGCAGCCCCTTCTCAGTGCCATTCTCACCCATTTCTCAGTTTACTCTTTCTTGAAAGCCTGCCCCTAATCCTGGCCCTAACCCCTAAACTAAGATGTTTGGTCCCCACTGAGCTCCCAGGTTAAGGGCTGCTCAGGGTGAGGGCAGTTCTCACTTAATTTTAGCATTTCTGAGCTCCTCTGTTCTGTCACCTGTTCCCATTGCCTGTTTCCTGGAGCTGTTTCCTATGGCTCTTCGGGACCACAACTCTCCTGTTCAAAAGCAGAGCAGAAGAGAACAACACATCTCAAACAACTGTCTCATAGAAACACAGGGAATGACCAACAGACACCAGCTGGGAACCCCAGGGCACCACTGGCCCTTGGGACACTCCTGTTTTCCTTTTTTTCCTGTTTGGCAAAGCAGCAGCAAGCAGTATTTGTGACCCATAAAATGCAAAATTTGCATTGTGAACAGTGCCTGGGAAGATTTTTGAACACTTTTAGCAGTAGCATAGTTTCTTCTTGTGAGAATGATTTTCCACAAAAAGCTTTTGCTTAAATCTCCATTTATCAAGAACTTTTTCTTACAGAAGTCAAAAAGCTTGATCATGTTTCATTTGCATAATAAATTTAGAAATAACCAACTAGAGAAAATGAATGTACCTATACCTCAGGAGAATGAGTATTTAAAAGGCATAAACCCCCAAATACTACAAGATCCACATGCTTGGATTTCCTGCTGAAATAGGAAAAACTCAAACCCCATATATAATCTAATGATTAGACCTGAATAGTAACAATTTATACCACGGGAAACAGTAACTAAACACAGAATTCTGACTACACATTTCTAGGACTAGTCCAGATAAACCAAGGTGCGGGGCAATGGCAATCCTGGCTTCAGTAACCAGTTCATTCCATTGTGCTCTTGCCTATCCAATGGCCTGGGAAGAGCAAGGATGCCAGGGGAAGCTTAACACAGGCTCAGCAAATTTAAATGCCCAATAACCAAACCCAAAGTATCTCAGATCTAGTCCTGCTCTTGTGGGATTAGCTGTACTTTCCCTAAGATGTGTCATTTTGATGTCTTCAGAGACTCTAAATACTCAGGGAGATTTCACTGATATTTTTAAAGTTGAAGCCACGTATTCCTCAAATCCCTCCAGTTTCTGTCAGAGAGAACAGCGACAACACTGATTTGATGTCAAAAACTGGGAGACACTGAGATTAGCACTGAAAGTACCTGGAGTCAGTACCCTGCTCTGGAGATTAACACATGGAATCAAAAGCTCCCTGTGCAACTGTGGTATGAATGGAATTGCCTGAGTTCATACTTTCACATATATATATATATACAGATACTTTTGGAAAAACCTGGCCTCTTGGTGAAGGCAGAGCAGAGGGGGATGAGAAGCAAAGCAAACCTGAAGAGTATTCAGCACGTGGGAGATATGCCCACGCTTCTGACTCTTGAAAACATCTGCACTGGGAATCACTTTTTAATTCCAGGAAAGCCCTAATTACCAGTTCTCTGAATACCAGCAAATTTATGGCACGCTCTTAGTCCTGACTCCTGTTGTCACTGTCAGCTCCTGTTTTTTGTGGGTGTTCTGTGCACAGTAGGCAGATCTCAAACAGGGACAATATCAAACATATGAATATATTTCAAAGTACAGACCATGTCCTTGATCTTGAGGGAGAATCAAGATGATTAATAAACTTGAACTTTAGAGCATCCATGAGTTCCACTGACCTATGTCTGAACTGGAGTGAACTTATTGTTGTAACACTCAGAAAAAAAACACTAAAGGACAGTTTTCTCTGAAATAGTTTGCCTACAGACTGCATAACTGAGGCCTCTTAAGGGGTCTGTGTATATCACAGTAACTGTTGTGCCAATCCATGCCAGTCCACCACCATTAGTGCAGCACCAATTTCTCATAAATATATGAAAAAGGTTCAGTGGAAACAAACCAACCAACCAATCCTCTAACCCACAAGCAGAAAGCATCATTGCTTTTTTTAACCCTCCCAAATGCTGTATCTTCACAGTTTTCATTTTTGTCCTTCCATTCACTCCCTCCTCCTTTTCTTTCTTTTTTTAGCTTCTCTGCATTGTGTTGATTCCATTTTTCGTGGTCATCCTTATTATCCTGCCTTGGACATTTGCAAGCACTGCAGATCCAACTTTTCACCCTTCACATCAAAATATCTGCTTTCCACATTCTTTCTTGGCTTCTCACAGAAGTCAGGTTTTTTTCCTTTGTTCACTTTGTAATCATCAAGCACAGAAACTATCAAAGCACTACATGGAAAGTTGTTTGCCTCTGTTAGCACTGAGCTCAGGGTACCAGATGATCTGGTAGTTGTCTGAAGAGACAGTTTCTTTTCCTGATGTTTTTAAAATTCACCAAAAAACCCATAAATGCTTATAAATGACACTCAGTGATCCATGGCATTTACAGAGATATTCTATCAGCACTGACAGCAAGATGATAAGTCACTTCATATGCCTACTCAAAAAGATTGCTGTTCAAATGAATTAGAGGTGTATAATTTTATGTTAAAGTGTATTCCTTTGCTCAGCTCCAGCTGCAGTGAACCTCTACCAGGTATCTGGTATATTTTTACATTTCCAAATGGAAATTATTTCTTATGGCCACTGGCAGACCCTTGCTTTTACTTGGTGTTAGAAACAGTACCAGATACACTGCACCATGGCATGTTTTGCACCACAGAACTGTGCAATTGTATCATTTTGCAACAAATAAACAAAAATAGTCTATACCTTGTATTACACAATAAAATCAGTGTCTATACTTGATCTCTTATGTTTCAGTGTCAGATGCCAGGAGCAACCACTGGAAATGTATAAGCAAATACACAGTTCCCAAATATTAATATTATACTTTAAATACACTTAAATACATGAAACAAGTCAAACACAGAGAGCTTTGTAAAACACTGGTGAGGGTCAAAGACTTGTGAGGGCCAGGTGACACATCAGCAACAGAGATGAGTCCCAGAAGATTCCCCTCTTTTTACTTTCCAAGGGACTGATTGTTTTGCAGAATTGATGCCTCCCCACAGGTTCTATGGGTGCATTTCTAAGGCCTGTGAGACCCACCCAGAACCCTGAGACTTCCTTCTGTTTGATCATGAAATCATGAAAATGTCATTTCACTGAATATTTATTTCTCATAGTAGTCATTAACTTTCCAAAGTGCACTGTGTCACACTGCCAAGAAAATGCACCTTTCCCTAAGGACTTCAGCACCTGAATAGAGACATGACAAAATGACAACAGCCAAAACAGAGGAAATAAAGTACAAAATGAAAGATATAAATATGAGATTTCTGAGTTATCCTAAAGGCATTATATTGGTCTTGTTTCCACACCCATTTCTGCTGTTGTTTCTGTCTAAACAAGCATGGTGTGGAGCTGTGACCTTTGATGTTACATCAGTCACTCTGTGGATGTTATATGTAAGTCACTAGATACTTGTACACACCTGTACACACACATATACACACATAAGTGCATACGATGAGATGACCAGAGAATCTGGTAAATGACTTTTCTATTTTGGTTGCTCAATACCTTCAATTTTAGAGAATGTTTGTGGCCTGGCCTTTGAAAAGTTCCCCCACCTCCACTGTGTGTAGAAGCCTTTGACAAGCAGCCTTGCAGATGGTGAAGTGCCTTTTCTTTGTCTCCTGAAACTCCACTCAGTTTTGGCAGAGATATAAAGTGTAGCAGCCCAGTTTCCCCTTTCTTGCTTTGGGGTAGATGGTAGATTGAACCCTCTGCAAAGAGGCTTTGGCTGTTTGCCCAAACTCCCAAAGCTCCCAGCACAGACTTCTTGTCATCACCAAAGGAGCTGCAGGGGTTGGTGCTGCACACTGAATATACCCCTGGCCCACAAAGCAGAAGGAAACCACCACTCCCTGTTCCACACAGGGACTCCTGCCACGTCCCACCCCCTTACTCGAGGCAGCACACAAGGGCAGCAGGATCCTCAGCTTATCTGGGAAGAGGGAGGAAGGTAAGCAGAGAAACACCCGGTCCCACCACCTCCCCAGGCATCCATAACTCATCCACCTCCACCTCTGTGTTCTCTTTTCTCCCTGCTCTTCTCTGGGCTCAGCTGCACAAGAGGAGGAAGGGTTTGCTGGGTCCCAGTTACAGCCCTTAGCGAGGGCACCAAAGGCAGAGAGAGTTCTGGTCAGACCCATTCCCATTGCACACTCTGCAAAATGACCACGATTTCCAGATTGTTTCCAGGTTTCTTGTGCAGGAATTCCAGCTGGGCTGCCAGCTCCAGGAAGCAGAGATAGATGAAAAGGCCATCTAGGAGAAGTCAAAGAGAAAGCAGTGGTATAGCCAGGAAAACCCAGAAGCACAGCACCCAGCTGGCCATCCTTGGAGGGCCCCTCTGCACAGCACCTGCAGGTCACAGCAGGAGTCCTCAGGCTCCATCTTCCTCTGCCTCAAACAACTGGGAAACCCAGACACAGTAATAATAATTAAATTTCTCTTTCTATTGTGCTGGCTGGTTCACATATAAGACAAAGACAATCATTGTTTTGCCAGTCTGAAAACTCAAGGTGTGCAGAGCTACACAATAAATTTAGAAGAATTGCTACTGTCCAAATGAGTATCAATTTAGTTTCACATGATTTTACTTTTTGTGGTGGCTTACTTACTTGCATTTTAATTGGGAAATCTTTTAAAGCAGTTTAATTGCCAAGTTAAGCCCAGAAAAGCTGCCTAGACATCTTTAATTCAGCCCCTTGTGGCTGTACACTACAATGCAAAGAAACAAGAGAGAAGTGCAGAAATCACTACAACAGCATTTCAGTTCTCGATTTCAGGAGATGGAACATTAGTGATAACAAAGCAAAGCAAAAATCCTTTCTCAATCTAACTGCAAACATACCTTTTGCACTCCCAAACATTTGATCTGCTCTGTCAGGGCTGTTTAAATTCCAGCTGCAGCTCCAGGAGCCTCCCTGCTGGCCCAGCTGGAGCCAGGTCAGGGCTGAGCAAGGGCACATCCTCCAAGCTTGGGCAGCAGCCAGGCTGCTGGAGTGCTTGTGGCCCACAGGTGAGCAGCCCTGGCCTCTCCTTCCATCACGAGGCAGATGAACATCACTGCAGTGAAAGGTTCTTGCACACACTTCCATGGTGTGATTTCTGCAGTGTAGCTTTTGCTACTGAGGATGAAAAAGAGTATATTTTATTAACTGGGTTTTGTCTCATTTCAGCCACTGCCTATACAGATACTCTTGTTACTTGACTCATGGACTCCAATAACCTTTCAGCAAAGATTTTTATGGTTTTTGAATGGGGACCATGGAGAAAAATTATTTTGTCTCAACAATAAAAGTTACAGTTTAATGATATGAAACATTTATAGGGAAATATTCCCAGTATCACATCTGGTGCACTGTTAACACCACAAAAGAGTAAGAAACAAGTATTGATCCATGCCTCTTAACTTCAAAAGGACTTTGAATCAGGCTGTTTCTATTTCTATAGAAACACTACCTAATTTCTCTTTATACCCCATGAAGTGGCAAGAAATTAAGCAGAAGACTGTGAAACAACTGCACACCTACTACAGAGTGAATGTGGGCAAATACCAGGTGATTTTGTGCCATGTGTATTCTTATATAAATAAGGTCAAAGATGTTATTTTTGCTTAAAGACATCAAGCTCTGGGAAAGAAGGGTCTATACTAATGAGGAATCTGGTTCCCTTCTCACCCACATCACCTCACTTGGTTCCTCACTGAAGCCCATCACCTCCTCCTCTTGTACCACCTCCAACCTGCACAGAGATCTACTCCACTGCACCTCTGCAGGCACCATCCTCAAACCTCTCACCACATGAACTTCTGCCTGTGTCTGCCACAGAAACCTGACAAAGCACTGTGTTTCTCTGCTTGGTTCCTCTTTCCCTTTTCTTAGCAGCTTCTCATTGATATTCCTGACCCTATTCCTATCAACCTTGATAGGCCTAATTGTAGAATCTGCCTTTTTGTTCCTCTTCTGGATACAATCAGCTGGCTCTGATCTCTCATCAGAACCTGGGGCTGCTGCCTGCAGCAAAGCCTGCCACAGACTTCTCACAGAGCTCAGGGATATTGGTTAGTAGGTCAGAGGCTCTTTCACACCAACAAGAAAACACTCAGCCTCAGGACTGGAAAAACTGTCGATAAAAATGCACCAGGAAATGTCTGGATGAAAAACATTCCCAAAAGCAATGGGACTAAGTAGAAAATGTTATTATCCAGACACAGCCTTCCTGAGACAACTCTCCCTTTCTGGGCAAATTCCATGGAAATGTAAGCTCAGCAAGGTCACTGGAATGATTTGCCTGGCTACTTAAGAGGGTCAGTGAAGCAGTAACTATTCCACGATGGTAGATTGAAATATGTGCCTGCAACAGCACACCTGGATGATTCAGAGACCTGCAATGCATGAACCCCCCCAAAGATCCATCCTTAAGCATAACCCCTAAATTGTAATTTTATACCAGCCTTTTTTCCACCTGTTTTCTCTTTGCACTGAAATTCCTCTCTAAGTGTGAGCAGTGAATCTTCCTTTAGAAGGTGGCAATATTTATTGACTGTATTCTTTGTTCACATCTGTCAGACATGGGAAGTCACCACTGCTTTACAAGACTATCAGTTTTAAGTAATGCCATTCATCACAAAATGGAATAGTGTGAGCAACATTTCCTGAAGTGCAATGAATTATACAAGGGTCAGCAAGCTGGAGTCGCGCTTGGCAACACAAACATTGGCCTCAGGTAGCAAACCCATCTCTCCAGCTGTTCTCATCCATATGGGATCAATGAACTGCAGAGACTACAGGCCTCTGCTTATTGGGAGTATCTGCTGGAACTATTTCATCTAACCAGCATCATAAAACAACTCTGAAGTAAGGTGAATGCTATTCATCTAAAGCTCATCTGGAAGCCAACTGCTGACAGAGGGGGAAATAGGGATGGCAGAGCAGGGCCAGGGAAATGCAGGTGCTCCTGAATTCCAAACTCAAAGATTAAAACCACCAGAAGTGGGAACAATATACCTGTGGTTCACGGGTCAGCCCAGCAGAGCTGAGCTTCCTGACAAGCAGTTTCCAGGGTTCCTTAGTGCATTTCCTCCCCACCATAATGCCCTTTTAATGTACCTGCTGTCAGGCAGATTTGCTCAGCAGCCACACAATGAGCCTTATCTTTGCTCTGAAACAGAAGATTTTGTTTGTACACATGGTTTTGCTGGTAAGATTATTTTGTGATTAAACACAGACATTTTACCAGAAGCCTCATCACTCATATACAGCACCCACAAGGCTCAGGTTCTCTCTGCCTTCTGATTTACCTCGGGATTCTCTAAGATTTTACTTCTAGTAATGGGTCCTGCAATAAATTTGGTTTTCTAGAAGACACTGTTAACACCACACTGCTTTCCTCAGCCTTGGTTTCCCCTTCATTTCCATTAGTCTAATCAGACTCTCAACACTTTTCTATTTAAAATTGTGCAAACAATTGACCACGAATGTCAGAAGTCCTTATTGAATTGATAACTGTTAATTGCAAAAACACTACAAATCTGCCTCAAAATAAAAAAGCAACAGATTTCAGAGATAAGGCCTTTAACAGAGATTGCTTCTATACATAAGAAGGTTGAAGGTTCTTCTTTCCTTAATGACATTCAACTTAACAAAATTCATTACAAGTTAAGCAGTCCCAAGAAAAGAAGAAAAGAAGCTTGTAACAGAAATATCAGAGCCTTAAATGGCAGTTCCTAACATAGCAATCATGTTCAGTAACACCACTGACCCTGTTTGCTTAGCCCACCAGCTGTAGCATTTTAAACTGCTCACTCAAGAAAACAGGATCTTTGAGAGACACTGTCCCATTCCAGTTCAGGATTAGGCTGATGGAGCCAGGCAAATATCCCATCTACAGCATAACAACCCCACAATTTGTCTTGTTATTAGAGAAAATCAGCAAATCCCCTCAAATACGGCTCTAGTGTGCTGATGGATTGTAGCAGTGAAATGGTGACACTAAAGGATGGCTTCATGACTATATGTCTATAAAATTCCATTCTTTCAGATGTTTCCTAGGATGAATTAAATTATGTAAATATATGTTAACAATAATTCATAATATTTTAATAAAATCTTTTTGTTTCTCTTGGCTCCTTAGAAGTCTGGTCCCAGGTGTCCTTAGGGTGCTGCCTGTTTTGTTTCTGCACTGTAAGGACACACAAGGTTATACACTTGATAAGCAAGGAAGCACAACTATTGATATATAATGCAGATAATGAAGCTGGGCATCCTTTGTCTGGTATCATTCCCAGTTTTTGCTGGGAGCACTGTTCATCAACAAAGAGACTTGGTATCAAGAAGGGGATTCACGTTTTTCAAGTTTTCTGCCAGCTATTCTGGGAAAGAAAAAAGTATTTTGATTTTCTTTTCTTTTTTCCCCTCTAGTGGAAGATTAAATAGTGAAGGTGTTTTTGCTGTTGTCAGATTTTATATTAGTAAATGCAATCAAATCCACCTCAGCCTCCAGTGAACTCACTCACTGAAAGCACATCCCCAGAGACATTTCTCTCCACATGGTCCCCCAGCTTGTGCAGTGAAAGTTCGTCAAGTTTAAGGTGACCCTATCTTTAAAATAAATTAAAAGCCCCGGATGTGTCTGTAACAAAGCAGCAGCACTTCCCAGCAGTTACACCCGAGCCCTGGCAGGGATGGGAGCCCGGGTGGGAGGCACCCAAGTGCAGCTTGTCCCCAGCGCGGGGCACAGGAGCTGCCGCGGGCCAGCGCTGGGCTCTCGGCCTGGCTGCAGCCCCGGGGCTCCACTGCTGAGCACACACCACCACTTCCCTGCTGCCTCAGCTCTCCAGCACCTCAGGGTGCCACAGGCTCCACACTTCTTCTCATGCTGGTATTTTCTGGCTCCTACAACACCCCTGGGACATGTGCAGAGTTCACTCTGCTCCTGTTCAGCTGCCTCTGACGGTACCTTGAGCAGGCAGTGAGGGACAGAACAGCAACACTGGGACAGAAATGACAAATATCCCTGGTCACAAGGGATGAGAACATGAACACTGATGTACAGGTCAGACCACATCACTTTCTGTTCCTTGTTTCCACAGCCCACAATCAGAAGCAGAAAATTAAAGTTCAATCTTCAGGAGGTTCTGTCCAATCACTGGAATTTAGAGTGACAGAGCAAGCATCAGAAGTAGCCCATATGTTCAGTTTTCCTCTGATCTCATTCTTTGCTTCATCAGAACTCCACCTGAAATATTTGGAAATTATTTTTCTATTTGGATCCATATCTGCTCTTCAGGAAGGACAAATACTCAAACTGAATTTATTTTCCTCCTTTAAAAAACATGGACATTTAAGGACTTGTCTACTTGCAAAGTTGTGAACTTGAGAGTGCTGCTGACATTACTGAACACTCCTATTTTGTTCTTCTCTTTCTATTAAGCAAATGTCTCAAAACAGTAATATCTCTAGTAATCATTAAAAAAACCCAAAACAATTCAGCAAATCTCTAAATAAGTTTTTGGTGTTTTGTTTTTTGTTTTTTGGGAGGTTTTTTGCAGCTTGTAAAAACATGCTTATTACAGCTGCTACATACATGAAGTTTGCTTACAAAATTCCCATAAATTCACATTTCATGTGCTGCAGTCACCACATGCATGTGCCTGTTGAATGTGCACAGCAGGATCAGGACTGGTACCAAACACCCACCAAGTCTGACTAAAACTGCAAATACTGGAGGCCCTAAAACCATTACTGGGGCTGCAATTTGCAATTTGCTTAAAGCACACAGGATCAGCTGGAATAGCCACCAATATCACTTTTCTCATGTTTTCAAACTCTTTGGGCACTTGACACTGGACTGTTTTAGGGGAACTGACCCTTCCTCAGCACGACAACTTTCCAAAGCTTCTGTAACATGAACAATATTATTTTCCAAGTGTTGACACTCAGGTGAGAATAAGCTGTGCTACTGTGCTGAGTACAGAAATATAAAAAGAGCATGCCATTTACAGAGAATTATTGTGGGACTAAAAACTTATCTATATTTTCCATTGATACCAAATAATCCAGTAAAAAGTTACAATCCCACCTACAAATCTTGCCCTGCCAGTTCCCAGGTCCTCACAGTTACAGCCAAACTTCTGTTTCTGGCTGTATTTTTTTCCCTTACTGCAGAGAAAGGAAAATCCTAAACAACGGGAAAATGCACAAAGGACATTTAGAGGCTTAACTCCATTTAGGACAGCATTTGCCAAATGCTTTTGTCTCTAGGATTAAATTTAGGCATGTGTTTGCAAGTTATTGAAGAGATGAGCTGAACAAGCCCAGTTCGAGTTCCTTTTGTGACTTGGGACTCAAAGAAGCAGTCACATTTCATGGAAGTCCATTTTCATATTTCCATCCCACTCTTTCAGTGTCCCATTGCAATTATTCTTCTTGTAAAGAGTGGTGATGTGCATGTGACAGTCCGACAGGAGCCAAGATGCAGACCATTCACTCCACAGGTGAACATCAACAGACATTTGTTCAGGGGTAAAATGGTCTGGGGAGCATCTGCAGAACATGTCAGACGAGCTCTACCTTGTGTTCTTTGAGCTTGGTGTGGATTTTTTGATGAGCATCAATTCTCAGGCTCCATAACTTGGATATTTTATCTGTATTCAAGAGTAGTGCTTTAACATCAGGTTATCTCTGTGTTCCATCTCACTAACAAAGGATCTTCTGAGCACCAAAGGACTTGAAGATCAGCTGTAACAGCTTTATGTTACTTTTGATCCCTTGACCTTTTGGAGCTACACAGCATCTGTCAGAAATGATGGTGGTCCCAGTTCCAGCCCTTCGGCTGCATGAACCAGACCCATGCTAAGGAAAGGCTTCACAGCTTCCCAGGGAACAGGAAGCAGAGCAGGAAGTGGATAGTTGAGGTGAAGGGCTGGAAGAGGAGGATACACAGCTTTTCCTGTGCCATGAAACCCAGGCCAAACATGCCAGTGGAGGAAATGCCACTGGAAAGACTGCAGACTCTTCAGCCTGCTCAGCCAATTGGAGGAAAAAGGGGATTGAAGATTCAAGGGTTCTGGCCAGATGAACAACTCCAGTGGTCACAAAGCTTTGCATGAACAATCCCAAGTGACTGCTTCCACATCCACCAGTTACAAATAAGCACTCAAAACCTGACTATAGAGAAAATACACTTGATTAGCATAATTCCCTAATATCAAACCAGAAGTGATTAAGACAATTCATTTTAGTGTTGCTAAATGTTAATGCATCCTATGGTTCCTTCTTCTTTTCCTGTTTACTCTGCCCTCCTCTCTTTTGCCAGAGGTTCTCATGATAAAGCACTTCTCTCTCTAACAAGGTCTCTCTTTAGAATAGCATCTTTAAATTATTTAAATACTCATCTGGTAAACAACGCAGTATTTTTAGCAATAAAGTAAAAATCATGTTGCTTTCTGGACTAACCCCAAGGGAAATGTTGGATTACACAAACTGGTTTATTTCTTAATCGATAGAAGGTGCTCAAAGGAACCCTGAGTATCATGACATTATGATTAAACCCAAACTGTTAAATATCTAATTCCATGAAAAAAAGTAATGCCTGCAAAAGCCCCCTGCAGTAACTGTTACATATACACAGAGGTGATGAGAATCACAAAATCTCTTGCCAAAAATAAGACTGTGTCTTAAGCATTTGCATAATATTCCTTTACATTCCACGAGAAAAGAAAGAAAAAAGCCTAACCCTTTACAAAATAACCAAGATCCATTCCTGTTTTTACTGGTGTTACCAAGGCAAAAACTGTGAGTGTTCAGCTGACCTGTGCCTCCCCTCAGCACTGGGATGCACCTCCTACAGGTTCCTGGGGTGCCACAGTGTGGCATCTATGGAATGAAGGGTGAGGGGGCATCCCCACCACAAATTCCAGCCCAGCAAATGGAAGACTGTCATTCTAAGGAAAAGGGGAAGGCACAAACCAAAAGCCTGTGCAGACACCCTTACAGCCTTTGCTTGTAAACTATTAACATCACACGTTCCAGCAGTGACCCTGCTGCAACCACGTGGTCCCTGAATGGGGTGATGGTTCTGAGTGCCACAGTGGGTCGTGTCAGAGCTGAGCAGCACTGAGCTCCCTGCCCTCCTCTGTTCCCACAGATCTAGTGCTGTCCTGCTCCCACACATCTCTCCACCTGCAACACTCTCACTCCCTGCCCTGCTGTCCCAACGAAGCCTGCAGGAAACTTTTGAGAGAAGAAAAGGTTTATCTTCTTTCCCCAACAGTATCTTGCACGCAGGATGTTACAGAGGTGGCAGACATTGATGTGGGAGGGCAGATACAACTGAGGACACAAAAGGGCCCTTTACCAGTTTCACAACTACAACCATAAAAAACCCACAAAGACACAATTTCTGTATGAAAAGAAATCAGTTACTGCTCTCTGAGTCAGTAGCCTCTGTGTAGGCATAAGTTCACTGCTGATGCAGTTGATTTAAAACCTTTTGCTGTGATGGCAGTGTTGGTAAAAGCTTTAACCATAGTTTTTACGATGCTATTAAGTTTTAGTCATCTGTGGGTTTTGCAGTATATGAATACTATAGATGCCACCTTAATTAAAAGGTCTTGTCATGTCATGTAATTAAAAGAGAAAATATACTCTGCTATGAATAGCCAGGAACAAATTGAGCAAGCTGCATTATACACGCTAAGTACACAGCAATTCTGTGCCCCTTCCTGTACCACATCTATTCTCAGGCATTCAATACTTTCCAATAATCCTGCTACAATGTTTTATGTTTAATTGACTCACGGAGTACCAGTGCCATGGCATCTCTGACCATTAATGACAACAAAGTTAAACAAAGTTCTACTTTGCAAATGCATATACAAACTTTACATACACAGAATGCAGAAGGAGAAATGCTGTATCTCAGGATTTCCATCTACAAACACCTATTAAGAGGTGGGTTTTTTTCAGAAGGAAGTATGTAATGGATAATAAGACAGTCTCTTCCCAAAGAGCACATAAGAAGAGAAACAGACTTAAATAGACTTCAATACCCATGCAACTATTTAATTGGACAGCATATGCACATAAAGTAGATCATGTGGCATTCATGATCTAAACATGAAAGTTTAGACTTCCCCAGCTTCCTACAACAAATCCCAGCACATGGTTACCAACATGTGTCCACTTTTGTCAGCTTCATAGGTCTGGCTTGTTCTTTCAATCTTGACTCCATCTCAAGGTATTCCAACATAATGAAGCAGCAAATGACTGGTTGCCTTGAAGTCAGACCAGAGCAGGACTGACTTCAGGATCCACTACTTGTAACTTTTGACCATGAGAAAAGGATATTCTACATCCACTGCAGCTTATTCCCTGAATGCCCCAGGGCACTGTACTGGGAGGGCAGCCAGAAAGCCAGGCCCACCACCTGGGCCAGTTAGACCAGAGCATTCAGTTCACATCATCTTTTAAATCCAGAGCTGCCAGGCCACACCAGCTGAAAGCTCTGTGAAAAGTAGAAAGGCATGAGATGGTACATTGCCTTCTCCAAAGAGGCCTGGGGTTTTGAATACAAAATATCACAGTCATTTAGACTTCTCAGGACTTTTTCTAGACTAGAGAGTCAATAATATTTATGGTGATATTTGACAGACATTCCTATAAGTCCAGGCATCACAGCTCTTGTGTCCTCATTCAGAAGTCTCAGTTCACTTGATCATTACCAACTGTAAAATACATCAGTTCCAGTGGTGCCAGCTGAAGCAGAAGCTCCTGCCTTCGGGTCCACTTTTTAAGTTGTGTGGCTCCATTAGAGAACTTATCCCTTGAAGTGCTAGGTAAGTCAGGCTTCAAGGCATGTTATCTCAGGAATCTTTTCATCTGAAAGTTCTTGACCAGACGTTTGAGTGAAAATGCAAAGTTGACATCAGAGTATGGAAAACACTTTTTTCCCATTCTGTCCCACAAATAAGTGGGGCCTTCTGTTTTGGAGAGCTGACACTGCCACCATCCAAACAAGTAACACAGTAACTTAAGGTCAGTATAAGACAGCAGTAAGCTGGATTACTATTGTCCTACCAGCAGCAGGGCAGACAATGAACCCACAAGGGAAATGACTCCCCTCCCCCTTGGTGCTTTGACTCACCCAGGCGTTCCCACACAGCTGCTCTAGCTTCTGGGAAGATCTTCACAATCTGCACAGAGGATCCTGGCTTGCTGCCTTGTCCCTGAAGTGCCCAGTGCTTCCCTACAGAAGGAAACTCCAAAGCTGCTCCTTGAAAGGAGCTTTTCCTCTTACATCCATGCCAGCAGCCACCTTTGGGGCTCAGAGCACCGCGAGCGCCTGTTTTCTGGCTGCTCTGAGCCTGCAGCTTCTCCTTTGAAGTGCTCAGCCTTTGGGGAGCATCCTGGGGCACTGCTGAGCTGCACAGCCAGGCAACAACTGCTGCAGCTTAGACAAGCATATGCTCCAGAGGAGGAGACACGCTCTAGATGAGGGATGAGCAAAGTTTTGATCACTGATAAAGCAAAGGGGAAAGGTTTTGAAAAGAACTCAAGAAATGCTAAGGATACAGCAGGCTTCAAGAAAAAAAAGAGCAATCATCTTGGCTGTGATGGTTTAAACTATATAAGACAGTTAACAATCCAACTGACAAGTTATTGGCAATTAGAATAAATACCCTTAGTCACAGCTCCAAGACCCAGGGTCCCACATGGACAGGAGCCCAGCAGCCAGTGAGCAGGAGGTGCAGTGGTAGGAACAGCAGGTCCATCACCACCACACACTGTGCCAGCAGCACCCTCAGTGCTAATGACATCCCTGCACAGGAGGCTGGTGCACACATGACTGGCCCTCAGAGTGCAAAATAATAACCTAACCCTACTTGAACGTTGAAAAGACAGATAAATGTACGTCACTATACAACCTCTTTATGAGTTCCTAAGAGTTTTCCCTTCCCTCCAAGTGGATCCAGCTGGGATGGATGAGTAGCACCCAATCACTCCTCAAGGACCATTTGTAACACAGCCACCAGGAACTGCATCTTTGAACTGTGGGCCTGACTTGGCAGTTGGCAAGGGCTGCTGTCACCAGACCATTTCCTGCTGAAGTCAGTGGCAAAAGGATAGAAAGAGTACAGAAAATGGGGGGGGGGGGGGGAAAAAAAA
>VYXB01007077.1:111708-142018 GCA_013397135.1 Pachyramphus minor | reverse complement strand
GGCTGGGGGGAGAGGGCTTGGCCTCTCCGCTCGGGGGCCTGCTGCCTCCCTCCTACTCCACGGCCTTCTGCGCAATNTCGGGGGCCTGCTGCCTCCCTCCTACTCCACGGCCTTCTGCGCAATTCACCTTCTGTTCCGTTTTCTTAAATATGTCATTAGCAGAGGTGTTACTAAAGCTTCTGATTGGCTTTTCTCCAGAAATCTACCTGGGCCTGACTATTGCAGTTCAGGGGGGCTGATAAACCCACGACAGGACCCAAAGCCATTATCCCCTCTAACTGTGGTACAGACCACGGTGCAGCAAGTGTCCCCTTGCAGTCCATGGAAGACCTCACGGAGCCCAGGTGTGCCCCCCTGGCCTCCTGTCCTGGCCAGAATGGAGGAGGGGCAGGTCCAGTCCTGAGATCAACATGCAGCTGAGAGAGAGAGAAATCTCAAAACGACAAATCAGAGTTGTTACCTTAAAGATAATAAAAGAGACACTTTACAGTGCTGAAGAATTGCTTCAAAAAGAAGAGATTCTCTCCTCCTCGACTGACACAGGGGAGAGAGATGCTTTTGGAAATACCTAACATTTTCTTCATAAGATAAGCAAGCATAATTAGAATTGATGTATATATTATTCTTTAGTCTTTATCTTGCTAGTAATAAATGTTAATATTATTTCCTTACATCAAGCCTCTCTTTTGTGTGTATAAAACCTCTCTCAACTTGTAGCAATTGTTGGGGGGGGGAGTTTGGAAAAATTGGTCCCTAGTAAACCCACTCAGTAGGCTAAATCTCCTTTCTGTTTCATGCTTGCCAGTCTCATGGTTCCCAAATGTCATTCAACTTATAGTTCAAATGTGAGCACTCGTGTCAGAGAAGTCACCAAACATGTTTTCTAGCAAAATAGATCAATGTAGGTGATGTAAATAGCAGGTACAGGAAAATACTTGCTTGATTTAATCCTAACTCTGTTCTATTCCTGTTTGTAGTTACACTAAAGGTGTAGACATGTGGAGCATTGGTTGTATTCTGGGAGAGATGCTGCTTGGGAAGCCTCTTTTTCCTGGAACATCAACAATGAATCAAATAGAGCAGATCCTAAGGGTCATACCTGCTCCGTCTCCAGAAGGTAGGACTCTGCTGCAGGGAAAGGGATTTAGAGAAGGGATTAAAGAAGGGAAGAAAGCAGCCCAGATGGATAAGAGGAGAAGGTATTTTTCGTGGGTCGTTCTGGCACCTTTCCAAGGAAATTAGGGACTTAATTGTAAATGTTAGTGTTAGAGGAAAATAAGAAATTCTGGTATCTTGGTGCTTCTGCCTCTGTGGGTGTGAGAGTGCAGGTTTATGAAGTCTATGATTAATAAATATGAATTCAGAAATCATCTTAGAAAATTTTTAAGTAAATATTCCATTCCCCTTCCACAGATCTCCCATTATGTTTTATGAGAGTAATTTCCTATGCTAACGTCAAATAATATTTGCTTTCCTTCATAAACTGTGTAGCTCTGGTAATCCTCATCTTGGCATTAACAGTATCTTTTTATTATTGCAGATATTTTGGCTCTGCAGTCAGAGTACAAGGCCTCAGTTATTAACCACATGAGTTCCCGGTAAGCCTGGGGTGTTTTTGTGTCTCAGATCACCTACTGTATGACCATGGAATCATGGAATCCCAGAATGGTTTGGGTGGGAAGTGACCTTCAAGACCATCCAGTGCTACCTCCTGCCATGGGCAGGGACACCTTCCACTAACCCCGGTTGTTCGAAGCCCTGTCCAACCTGGCCTGGAATACTTCCAGGGGTGGGGCAGCCACAGTTTCTCCAGGAAATCCATTCCAGTCACTCATTATCCTCACAGGCAAGGATTTCTTCCCAATATCCCATCTAAATCCCCACTTTTCCAGTGGGAAGCCTGTCCCCCTTGTTCTGACACTCCCAGCCCTTTCCAAAGTTGCTCGCTTGGAGCTCCTTTAGGCAGTGGAAGGGACTCTAAAGTTTCTTCTTAAATAGAAAATATTTAAAATATAAGTAAGATTTGGATTTTAAAACTGATATTCAAATGTATAAGATACTCTCTTGTTGCTTATTTTCACAGTTATATTTAGAGTTTCAAAATGCAAAACCAGATTATCAAACTTCGTCTTCTCATTGCAAATTACACAGAAATGTGTTTCTGTGGTCTCAGGTCTGAATTTGTGGGATCGTGGGGCTAGCAAGAGATGAGCTTCAAGGTCCCTTCCCACCCAAACCATTCTAGGATACAGTGATTATGTTTGTGAGTGAACTCTGGGGTCAGCTGTCACCTTGGCATGGTCCCCGTAACTGTCATTCCTGCCTTCACTGGGAATTGGACACTGGGAACTCATATTATTGTTTTCTGTCTTCTAGGCAGCGAGTAACATTTGAGGAGATTTTCCCATCCTCTACTCCACTACCTGCCTTGGATCTGCTGAAGAAACTTCTGGTATTTAACCCTGACAAACGGCTCACAGCAGAGGAGGCTCTGCAGCATCCTTATGTGAACAGGTGAGAGTAACACCAGTGTGCATCTTCCCCTGATGTCTTGTGAGACATTACAAACCTGTTCCTCGCACAATTTTCTTTAGAATCATAGAATGAGATGGGTTGGAAAGGACCTCTGAGATCATCAAGTCCAACCCTTGATCCACTACCACTGCAGTTACTAGACTATGGCACTAAGTGCCACATCCAGTCTTTTCTTGAATACCTCCAGGGATGGAGAATCCACCACCTCCCTGGGCAGCCCATTCCAGTGCCTGATTATCCTCTTTGTAAAGAACTTCCTCCTGATATCTGACCTAAACCTCCCGTGGCAGAACTTGAGACCGTGGCCTCTTGACTTACTGTTGGTTGCCTGGGAGAAGAGACCAACCCCCACCTGGCTACAACTTCCCTTCAGGTAGTTGTAGAGAGTGATGAGGTCTCCCCTGAGCCTTCTCTTCTCCAGGCTAAACAACTTCAGCTCCCTCAGCCTCTTCTTGTAGGGCTTGTGTTCAAGTCCCTTCCCCAGCCTGGTTGCTCTTTTCTGGACCCACTCCAGCACCTCAATGTCTTTCCAGAACTGAGGGGCCCAGAGCTGGACACAGCACTCCAGGGTGGCCTCACCAGTGCTGAGTACAGGGGCAGAATCACTTCCCTGCTCCTGCTGCCACACTGTTCTTGATACAGGCCAGGATGCCATTGGCCCTCTTGGCCACCTGGGCACACTGCTGGCTCATTTTCAGCTTCCCATCGATCCAGACTCCAAGGTCCCTTTCTGCCTGGCTACTCTTCAGCCACTCTGTGCCCAGCCTGTAGCACTGCAGGGGGTTTTGTGGCCAAAGTGCAGGATTTAAATGCACTTATATGCAGTATAGAAAATAAATAAATAAATAAATAAATAATATGCATTATAGGAAAAAAACCCCAAGCTAATTCTTCATTTTCTCCAACCCTATTTACCTGAGGTTGTTTAACAATCCTGTTTAAATTGTATTAGTCAGTCAGTGAATTACATGATGTGTTCTCATCTCCTTAGATTCCACTGTCCTTCCAGGGAGCCCTCTTTGGATTATAACGTGGTCCTTCCTTTGGGTGATGATGTCCAGCTGTCTGTGGCAGAATATCGAAATAAATTATATGAGGTACTTTCTTCATCCTATTTTCCCAAACCCTAATCCTCCAGGTAACCTGCCAATCTTGCACACACTTAACAAATTCTGTTGTCTTTGTGTTCTAAGGGCTGGGCTGTTCATACCTACTGACACAGTTACACCTCGATGTTTGGTCAGTCAGTTTCATACTGTCAGAATCTTTGGGAGACCTTTAAATCAAAATTTCCACCAGGAAAGGAAAAGTCTCTTAAGCATGATGTCTGAGAAAGACCGGGTTAGAGGGAAATATACTATGCTGGATCCCACAGCCATAGAATCATAAAATCACATAATGGTTTGGGTTGGAAGGGAGCTTAAAGATCATCTAGTTCCAAAATTATACTTGTTACCTATCCTGTGAAAAAAATTCCAGATATTTACAAGTATTCCTCTTTGGTTTGGTGCTTTGTTTCTCTGCTGTATTGCTGCATTAAGTCTAGCCAGCTTTTCTGTTCTGCAGTCGATCCTTGAAAAAAAATCAAGGAGCCTTTTAAAGGAGCAAGGGTGGAGAGAAAACGTTCAGCTGAGTCAGTCTGAATCCAGCCCACTTCTCCCAAATTTCAACTCAGCGACTGTACCCACCAAAGTCCAGCAAGAACCAACACCTCCTCTCCTAAACCCTTCACATGTGCATGCTGGAGCTACAGCTGGAGCCCAGCCAACAGGATCCAGCCAGAACAAGGATTTGGCCAGAACAGTGTGTCAGAGATCACAGATCAGTGTGATGATGTACAACCCCATCACACACACCACTGTGCACAGTAGGTACCACCTTCCTACACCAGGATGTGACACACCATGGGGCATTGTTGTGGGAAACAGAGAAGAGAGACTGAATGCTGTAAAAGAAATGAGGGGAATTTGCATGGTAAAAAGAGGGGGTGACAGTGTGGGAGGAAAATGACATAAGAACAAAACAATGTTGAAGGCATGTTGAGTGTGTGACTGTCCCCGCCTCAGTCATGGTGTTCTGTGTCCTCATGATTTTGTTAATTTCTCTCATGTTTTTCCTTCTGCAGGAAATGCAAATCCTGTTGCTGGGATCAGGAACCTTTCTGCACCACCTCAACAACCCAGAATCTCCAACAATGGGAAACTGGGGAGACAAATCTCAGGGACAAACGCTGGGCTCCCTCCTGCAAATGTGCAGAACCTTTACAATGTGAGTAGCTTAACTTCTAACCCTTACTTATGGGAACTTGGGTCACAACAACTCCCTACAGAGCTCCAGGCTTGGGCAGAGTGTCTGGAAAGCTGAAAAAGTTCCTGGGGGTGCTGGTGGTAGGGGCTGAACGTGAGCCCAGGTATGCCCAGGTGGGTAAAAGGCCAATGGCTCCTGGCTTGTAGCAGACACGGTGTGGTCACAGGCCCAGGGCAGAGCCCATCCCCTGTGCTGAGTGCTGCTGAGGCGCCTCCAGTCCTGGGGGCAGTTTTGGCCCCCTCATGACAAGAAAGACATTGAGGAGCATGTCCAGGGAAGAGAAAGGAGCTGGGGAAGGGGCTGGAGCACTAGCAGCGGCTGAGGGAGTGGAGGGGCCTCAGCCTGGAGAAGAGAAGGCTCAGGGGGGACCTTCTCACTCTCCCCAACCCCCTGATAGGAGGGGGGGGAACCAGGTGGGGATCAGGCTCAGCTCCCAGGGAACAGGGATAGGACAAGAGGAAATGGCCTCAAGTTGTGCCAGGGGAGGTTCAGGTTGGATATTGGGGAAAATTCCTTCATGGAAAGGGCTGTCCAGGCCTGGCATAGCTGCCCAGGGCAGTGGTGGAGTTCCCATCTCTGGAGGGGTTTAACAGCCATGTGGATGTGGCATCTGGGGACATGGGTTAGTTGTGGCTTTGGCAGTGCTGGGGGAGCAGCTGGACTCGATGGTCTCAGAGGGCTTTTTCCAACCCACACTATTCTGTAACTTGATGATTCTATGATTCTAATGGATTGCTGTTGCTGAGCAAGGTGTCCTGTCCTCTCTGCTCCTCCCTGTTCCTTGTTCTTGGCCACGCTTCCTTGTAAAAGTCCTTACCCTGGCTGGGTTCTTTAATTACTTCTTGCTCCTGCTTTTTCTGTTCCTGAGCTGGCTGGCTGTTGCCTGGTGACTCGTGGCACCTGCACAAACAATCAGAGGAAGCTTATGGCAGAGGAAGAGTATGGAAGGAGGCACCACAGATTCATAGTATGACAGAATCATAGACTGGTTTGGGTTGGCAGGGATCTTAAAACTTGTCTCATTCCACCCCTCTGCCACGGGCAGGGACACCTTTCATTAACCCACATTGCCAGAAACTCCAAGCATGTCCAGGAGCCCACTTGCAACTCACCTTTGAGCTCCTCTGCTTTGGAATCCTGTCCAAAATGGATAGGTTTTGAGAGTGAGAGGAGCCAATCACCAAATGGGCTTGTGGAGTTTGATGTGCATGCATGTTTACACATGACCAATGAATTTGAAAGAATCTTCAGGGAATTGTGACCAACTTTCTGTGACAGGAAGATCAGGCAACATGTGCCCCGAGCTTTGTGTTTGTTCCCTGAGAGGATAATGCTGACCAAAGCCTGTGTCCTATTTGCATTCCAGAAAGCTGATTCCAGGTTATTAACTTATCTTGCCTTTTCTTTCTCACATAGAATCCCAGAAACTCTCAGCGTCACAGCAAAGATGTTCGTCCCCTTCTGAAGCCCAGTAAAAAGATGTTCCAGATCACTGCAAATGTGGGAGCTGCGGGTGATCCAAGAGCATCGATGGGCAGCTACTCCCAGGCCTATGGAACCATCAGTAAATCTGCGCTGCAGAGTCTTCCGATAACAAAGGCCTCCCAAAACCCTGAACAGTGAATGTGGAGATGTTCCAGCCAGGTGAAGTACAGCTCATCCCTCAGCCCCTAACTGAGCAGGGACAACAAGGGAGAGCAAAATATGAGGAAATGCTTTATTCACTGCATGGGACAATATGCTCCTTTCCTCTGGACAAGCCAACAGGAAAGGGAATCCAACCCTTCTGCCTTCCAGTCTCACCAGACAAGGGCACAGCATGTTTGCTCCCACACTTGTGAGAACAGTGAACACTGTCAGTTCATACTCCTTGTTTGAATTGTCACCAAAAAATTACAGAAAACTGCAATATTCTAATACCTGAGTGATTTTAGACATCATCAAGACCCAGGGGAACCTCCTGAATTTCAGCAAGGCCAAGTGCAAGGCCAAGAAAATGCTCTGAGGGCTGGAACCCCTCTGCTCTGGAGCCAAGCTAGGAGAGCTGGCGGTATTCAGCCTGGAGAAGAGAAGGCTCCAGGGAGACCTTGGAGCCCCTTCCAGGGCCTAAAGGGGCTCCAGGAGAGCTGGAGAGGGACTTGGGACAAGGGCCTGGCATGACAGGAAAAACAGCAATGGATTCCCACTGCCAGAGGGTAGGGTTAAATGGGATATTGGGAAGGAATTCTTCGCTGTGAGGGTGGTGAGGTCCTGGCACAGGTTTCCCAGAGAAGCTGTGGCTGCCCCATCCCTGGAAGGCTTTCAGGCCAGGTTGGTTGGGGCTTGGAGCAACTTGGTCTACTGGAATGTGTTCCTGCCCATGGCAGGGTAGGGACTGGATGACCTTTAAAAGGTCCCTTCCAAGCCATTCCAGGATTCTTCAGCAGTCTACCTAAATGTGGATTGTTTTTCAGCAGAGCAGTTAACTGTTTTCTGAAGACCGTGGAGATCAAACTCTTCACAGATCTTACAGCCCTTCATTCTGATTTCCACTCATTTCTATGACTCTTCTGGGGTAAATAAACAAAACCATCGTGGTTTATTTTTAATAAAATCAAGTAGGAAAGCATTTGAAATACAGGTGGGCTCTACTACAATATCTAACAGCTTCCTTACCATCTAATATTGTAAATATTGCAATAATAAATAGTTTATATTGCACTACAAAAAATCTTTGTTTTTCAGTCAGTGTTCACTATGTTGAGAGGGAAAGTACCTGTTGGTAAGGCTGTCTTCAATGAATAATTGGTCTTCTTTTGTTTTGTTTTTGCTTTCAGAAAGCAGAGTTCCATGAGATACTATTGCTGAGATATCGTGAAGGTGTTACCAGGCTACAGTGGGACTACAAGAAACATTATATTCCTGTTTTAATGCGGATTTTGGATACATTAACTTGAAGTTCTTGTCTGTGTCCTTGAAGTTTTACTCCACCTGTGATAAATGATTGTTATTCCAGAACACCGGGACTGCAGTTACCAAGGGGATTCAGGTGCTAAATTCGAGCATGTGAGTACCACTGCCATTGGCTGAATTGCCATTTTATCTTCTAGTGCCTAAACACCCAAGGCTACTTAATTAAAAATCAATGCCTTCCCCTTGGTCGCAGGTGTGGTCACTGGAGTCTGGTAACAGGAGGGCGCCAGGAGTGCAGCTCAGAGGGAAGTCCAGGTTTATTGTGGTATATTCAGAGCAGAGGTGTTTCCTGCCTATCTGAGGTACAGGGAGATGTAGGAGTGGCAGTGCCAGGTGAGCCTGTGGTGTGGGCAGAGCTCTGGGTAGTGGGTTGGCTCCTGAGAGTCCAAATGCCGGTTGTGGGGCACAGAGAAGGGCACCCAATTCCAGCTATGACCTCCCCTGGATCCTGGTCCCTCACAGCATGACAGCCAAGGTCCTCTGTTACCCCCATCCCAGACTGAGAGGAGATGGGCTGGAACACCAACAAGTTCTTCTTACAATGGCTTTAGTTGCTCCCGAGGGAATTGGTTCTGCAATAGTTGGTTGTGCCACCTGCAGCAACTGGTCACCCACCGGTCACCGGCAGAGCTGTGTCACTCAGACTCTGGGCAGAAGCACATGTTCCACCTGAGCAAGAGAAAATCCTAAACATCTAAATAAGTACAACGAAATTCTAAATTGCTAATGTAACTTGTTACTGCAGAAATAAATTCCAAATTTGTCTGTTACAGAATGAGGCTGGAGCAGGTGGGTTTGGGAAGGGACAGGGAGGTGTGCACAAACAGAGCTAGAATATATATGTACATACCTCTGTAGAGTAAAATAATCACTGTATTGGCCGACAGAACAACTGTTGGCCGTTGCAGTTCATTTTGGGACCCATCAATAACTCAATCTGATTGATTAATCAGAGCAGACAAATTAACTCATTTATGGCTGTGGACGTGCATAAAAGATCATGGGCTGTATCTGAGATGGGTCACAATGTTCATTTTTAAACTAAAAGAGGAGATATTTAGAAAAGATATTGTGAAGAAATTCTTCCCTGTGTGGGTGGTGAGTTCCTGGCACAGGTTTCCCAGAGAAGCTGTTGCTGCCCTATCCCTGGAAGTGTCCAAGGCCAGGTTGGATGGGGCTTGGAGCAACCTGGGCTAGTGGAAGATGTCCCTTCCCATGGCAGGGGGTGGGGCCAGATGGGCTTTTAAGGTCCCTTCCCACACAAACTGTCCTGTGATTCTGTGATAGTATGAAATGGGTATAAGAAATCCATTTCAGCCTTTTTCCCAATTTTGGCCACTTCTCCCATCCTTTTTTTCCTCTTTTGTCCTCTCTTAATTTTATTGCTCAGTGTACTTCATGTTACAACAAAGCTGCTCTTGATTCCTGCCAGATTTTTACCACCATTTGTATTAAAATGGAAATGAGCCTTAATTTTTTTTTTTCAGATCAGACAGTTGTTCTGCACATCCAGTTCCCAAGGTTTTCAGCAAACAGTAAAATAATCATTAACTGTTACAGATAAGTAAGTTCTATCTAGACTGCTGCCCCGGGAGCTGTCAAGTTTCAAAGACTCCACTAGGGCTGTGGGCAGCCTATGTCAGGACTGGACAGTCCTTTCCAGGGTTTTGGAAGGAATTTTCCAAATATCCAACCTAAACCTCCCCTGACACAACTTGAGGTTGTTTCGTCAAGCTGAAAAGGCCTCCTAAAACCAGGCCCATCTCCATCAATAGCACTTCAGTGTCCTTTTTATGGCCTTTTCAGCTGCTCTGTTATCTGAGTCACAGGAGAACAAACGCCAAGCAAATCAGACCCCAAAGGCTCCGGAACTGGTAAATACAAAAGGTGGGCCTGTGCCCCTGGACAAGAGCAGAGCCACAGATCAGGGCAAAAAGTTGGTTACAATATTTTTTGGGTCTCTAAACCTTCAAAAAGATGCCCCCTGTGACTGATTTATTGTGAGATACAGAGAAAGGATAACTGTACCTGAGAAACAACAGGCTTTAAACACTTTTTCCAGTTAATGCATGTGTGTATCTGTGTGTATTTATCTTTCCTGCCTGAACCCAAGTATTGAATTTTATATTTATTACTCCTTTCTTCTGAAAGTGGAATTGTTTTGTCAGCTGAAAATATTCTTTGGGTATAACAGAGACTTTCAGTTTTGTATGGTAACAGCACAGGGAATTCTTTTAAAAAAAGAGACTTCTGTGTTTTAAGCATGTTGGCAATTCAATACTTTTATTTGGAACATAGTGTAATAACGTTGTTTGATACCACCTGACTTTATGGAGCAAACTGTGCTGTGGGAGGCTCATGCTGGACATGTTTCTGCTCACTTACCAAAAAGAGCATTGCCTGTGGGGTTTGTAGCCATCATAAACAAGTTTCTTCCTCCTTCCCCTGTGACAGTCAGTGATTAAATGGAATTAAATAGGATTTTCATGATCATTTTTTGGTCTTGAAGGTCCCCAGGATTTTGGGCATGAATTTTCCCATCTTCTTGTCTTTGGCATCTGTGTCATATTCCTCTTCACTCGGACTCGTGTGTTCGTCCTTCTTGCAGAACACCTCGAACCTGCTGTAGACTCGCTTCTCCTTCCGCATGTTCTCCATTTTTTTCAGGAGGGTGTCTCTATCCTCCGATGGCTGCCGCTGGAGGTTCCGTTTCTGGCTCCCAAAGCTTTCCGACCTGTGGATGTTGCAGCTTTTCTCCTTCTCCCCTTTTCTTTCCAAGCTCGTGGTTGACCTGGAGAGGTCAGGGTTGCTGGTGGATGGTAGCTGCTTGGCCAGCTCGGCTCTGTTCTTCTGGCTGTTGGCAGAGATCTGCTCCAGGATCACCTTGGTGTCGTCACGCAGGTTGCTGCTGTACAGGATGTTGGCTGTGGAGGAAGGGAACCTCCCCTGTGTTGTCTGGCTGCTCTTGGTGGGGAGTGGTGCTGCGAATTTGTGGGATTTTTCTTCCTCCATCACTTCCTGGCAGTCCCCTATGGACGATCGTTTGAGCACCACTGCCTGCTTGTCACATTTCCCACTCTCAGAAGCAGGTTCCTCCTCAAATTTCTTTTCACCTTTTGGGTTTAAAAGCTGCTTCAGTCGTAGTGACCCTTTTCTTAGAAATTCCATGGGATTTTGCTCTTGTTTCAAACAGTCTTCCTCGGATTTATTGAGAGAGCTGTCAGACCCTTGACTCCTAGACAGGCTTTCCAGAGCTGATGACGTGGTACATGTCCTAACTTGTTGTTTCTTCATTTCTGTGTTGACTAACTTTGGAGTGTCTTCTCTGAAGGTCACCCTGTCCTTCTTCTCTGGAAGAGCCAATTTCTGAGTGTCTCCTACATATATCAGACTCTCCTTCTCTGGAAGAGCAGGTTTGTTCTCAATTGGGTAAAACCGGGATGACAGCTTGTCCACCTTAGTGCCAAGATGTGCCAGGGGATCCTTACTCAATGCATCCCCAAGCTGGGGGGTGGATGAGGCCATTCCAAATGCTCTGTCCAACTCTCCGTGCATTTTGTAAGTACTACAGGAGTCTTTGGAGTCCAGCACCCTGCTCTCCAGAATCTTATATTGCACAGATTTGGTACATTTCTTCTCTGAGTTCTGTGATTCCTCCTGTAGGTAACCTGAAACAGCTTTGGTGTGGGTGACTGTGCCCCGCTCCATGTCCTTGCCCACGGCTTTGTACTTCTCCAGCAGCTCGGCCACTTTGGAGGAGGCGGCTGTCTTGATGGTTTCATTGTCCTTCGTCAACTCACTGGACATTTGCTCTTTTTGGATCATCTGCACCTTTTCTATTGTGGTGTTGGGCTGATCTAATTTGGCAGCACTGAAAATCAGAGAGGACCTGAGCCTGGAACTCCTCTGGATCAAGGGATTTATCCTTGACCTGAAGGCATCTGGTTTCATTATTGACGTTTCTTCACCTGCTCTATCAGGATCTGCAAATTCCTTGGCACTGTCAATTCCCAGTGTCTTGCTATTGAAAGATGGGGGGGATTTGAAGGCTGGGACGAGGTCAGTGGGGTGCTTTGTGAGGGGATCTCCAAGAGCATCATTATATGCCTCAGACTCCATTGGCATCGGGAGCCCTTCATCCGGTTCAGACTGGTATGCACTGAGGTACGAAGATATCCTCCAGTTCCGTAACCCTGTTCTGTTTTCTTGTGTGTTCTTGTCATCATCCTGGTCCTCATCCTTGTCCTGTAGGAACAGGCGCTGCTCCAGGCTCTGCTTCTGCGTGGGAGAAGTCTGGCAAATGAATTTCTGTCCTATATTCTGCCTCCGTAGCATCATTCCCATTGGGCCATTGCCTGCAGGGTTCAGCTGGTCGGAGCCGTGTCTCACCTCCCTGGAAGAATTTGAGGGTACATAATCCAGCCGTAATGGGAAACCCTCCTGTGAGAAACTGGGTTCCAGTTCAGGGTATCGGGGTCCCTCTCCATAGTCTTCCAGTTCATTGAATCCCGGCCTTCCCCCTCGAATCCTCTCAAAGAATCCCTGAGGTCTGCCAGAGAGATGGGGATGTTCAAACTGGTACTGATAGAACTGGTCCTTCTGGAAATGACTGGATTGGATTTTGAACTCATCCATGTTGTTCATGAACATCTGCCGGGCATACTGCTTGGAAGAAGCAAAATTTTCAAATGTTCCTTCTGCAAAACTGTGTCTCTTAAAGGCATCCAGCTCTAGCTGCTTGGAACGGAGGAAGCCCCTAACCGGATCCATCTGGGAATTCTCCATTTCCACCTTTTTATACATCCGCATGGCTGACCCCTCCACAGTGTGCCGCAGCATGTCATCCCGCCGAAAATTGGAGAGGAAGTACCTGTCTGGATCCACTCTGTCCATGAAGGAGGGGAAGAGACTGTCATCCCTCTGGAACATCAGGGGGCCTTTTTTGGGAAAGAAAGGCAAGTTATTGCCAAAGGGAGCCATGGCGAAGGCATTTTCTGCCTTTGCCAGGACATTGGCTGGAGGAACGAGAGGTTCCGACTGTGCAAACAAAATGCGGAATTCCTCATCAAAGCTGGCCACCAGCTCGCCCTGGAAGATGTGCGCAATGCTCCTGTGGATCTTCTCAAAGGACCACATGAAACTACAGAGAGAACAGAAGTGATGGAGGATATTAGCACTGAGTAACTCAGCTGTATCCCTCTTCATCAAAGCGTTTGCTTGCCTGAAGGAAGATGTCCTGTATTTTCTGCTCAGGCAGAAATATGGCAAAATAATGACAGAAAATTCCCCTGCAGCCACTTGTTACACATGATTGTTCCCAAACCTCACAGTTATGTATTGATTTGGGACCATATCTTTGCAGAGGATTTTACAAGGCAACAAATGATTTCTGTTCTAAAAAGCCAGTCAGTAGTGTCCACAGCCAGAGAATGAGGTGATGATTATTGTTATGTGAAGTAGATGTTTCTGTCTTTGACACTGTCAGTAATGACTGGGACAACAGTCAGCATGTGTCCTCTGCACTTGGCAGGTGACACCAGTCAGGGGACCCCAAAGGCTGGGGAGATGTGCCAATGGGAACCTCGGGAAACTGAGCAGAGGCAAATGCAGGATCTTGCCCCTGCAGTGGCACAACCCTTCCACCCACACAGGCTAAGGGGGACTGGACAGAAGGAGCTGGGCTGAAAATGAGGGAGGAAGATGTTCAGTGTTACAGCCTTTGTCTTCCCAAGTCAGGCTTTTCTGGGAACGGCTGGGTATCTGCCAACCAGTGGGAAGCAGGGAAGAGATCCCTTACTTTGCTTTGCCTGTATGTGCAGGTTTGCTGTAGGTGTTAAACTGTATTACAATCCAGGAGTGTTCTCATGTTTCAGATTCTCTACCATATCCTGCTAGGAGGCATGAGGACATCTCTGTGGGGCTTAGCTGCCTGCTGGGGTTAACCAAAACCCTTAAAATTAATGTATTTTTTTTTACAGATTTTTTAATTCGTGATGTGAAGGAAGACTGGCTTGGGGTGTCTGGGTTTGAGGACTTCTTTAATTGGTGTATTGACCTCTATTGCAATATGGTGTATTTTTCCTGAAAAATTGCTGCTCAATATCCTTCAGTGAGGAAAACTTTTGTCCCTGATATCCATATGGAATTGCCAAAATGCTCCTTCACCAACTCACCAGCATCTCTCATAGAATCCCAGACTGGTTTTGTTTGGAAGGGACCATGGAGACCACCTTGTTCCACTCTCCTGCCATGGGCAGGGACACCTTCCGCTAGCCCAGGCTGCTCCAAGCTCCGTCCAACCTGTATTTGAACACTTCCACAACTTCCTACCTCAAAAATGATACAATATTTGAAAAGCCAAAGCACATGAAAGTGTGGCAGAAGTAGTCTTGAACAATTACCTTGATGCTCTCAGAAGCAAAAAATGATCTAATTGGAACAGTTAGTTTTTTGGTACAGGATGAAGTTTGACAATAATTCTTTCCAAGCATCAGGAAAAAAGCCAAAGTGGAATCTTGTTACAAAGAATGTGCACTTTATTCAGATGCCTATACTGTGGATGTTTATCTTCATATACTGTTTTTTAAAATACCTTAATTCTATTTGCTTATCTTCCACCATGAGAAACAACTCATGGCAGGCTTTGAGCAACCTGGTCTAGTGGAAGGTCTCCCTGCCAAGAGCAGGGGGTGAAACCAGATGAGCTTTAAGGTCCCTTCAACCCAAATCATTCTGTGGTTCTGTGATTACATGCTTACAGCATGACAGAGCATGACATCCCATCACCCCTTAATACTTGAAGGAGAAATTCTCATATTGGAACTCACTAAAACCATTTATTCTGCCAAAAATGGATGCCTTAGCTGGGGAGATTGTTGTTAGAAAAGGATGGTAACATGTTAATGGGTGATCTACATCCTAACTAAAACCATCCCCCTCTCTCTTTCCCAGAGTAGCTTTGACTGCCCCATCCCTGGAAGTGTCCAAGGCCAGGCTGGATGGGGTCTTGGAGCAACCTGATCTACTGGAAGGTGTCCCTGCCCATAGCAGGGGGTGGGACGAGATGAGCTTTAAGGTCCCTTCTCACACAAACCATTCTATGATTTGATGATTCTACAAGTGGAGGTTGAAGTTCATTTGGTCCAGACAAAGATGCAAATCTTACACTCCATACACTACAGCAAATTCTCCCTGGAAGTTACATGGCTCAGGTGGGAGCTGGGCACCTCTGTAGCCAAGCCCTTGCACAAAGCACCTGAGTCTCTCACCAAAGGACAGGTATCATGACACGGCTCCTCACCTGTAGTTGCCACTGAGTACCACCATGCAGTCCACCAGCAGGAACTTCTCCTTCAGGTGCCCTTTGAAGGACATCCCTGTGCGGCAGTAGTAGGTTGGGCCAGACACTGTCCTCACCCTCAGGAACTGCAAACCAGAAAGGCACTGACTCAGGTGGGACCCTCATTCCCTCCCCTGCCCCTCCTCCTTCCCCCTCTTCTTTAACCTCCATCCTGCCACTGGGATTATCCTCCAGTTCCAGTGATTCTGCTTGCAGACACACAGATGGACAAACTTTTATCAGTGTGTCCTCAGCCTTTACCCCTTGTCATGCCAGCTCTTCTCTCTTTCTTCACACCCATGTTTTACCAGGCTCTGGCCTGTTTTCCCCTTTCTCAGGTGTTTCCTACCACACTAGCCTTCTGTGTCCCAGGACACATCTGCCTCAGGCCACAGCTCAAGCAGGGCAGGTCTTTGCTCACCTCCACATAGTTCAAGTTGACTCTGCACTTGGCAGCTGTATCAAGGAAAAGCTGGGAGTTCATTTCATCCAGCAGGATGTAGACAGGCACTCGTCGAGAAGCAGCATCCAGCACCTCAAACAGCAGATCCACATCTGTGAAAACATCCATCACGATGGCCACCACCTGGGGAAGGGATGCAGGGACACATCAGCCACCTGTGCCATCTCATGCCCTGACTGACCATGTTCCCCAGCACCTCACACCCCAAAGCTGCACTGTCTCCATCTCCTTTTTGAAACTGGAACTTTCATTCCAACTTCCTTTTGGAACAGGAAACATCCCGATTAAAGGTTCTTTTAACTACTGTGGGCCTGAGAACTGGAAACAAAATTTCTGTCCAGGAAGGTGCATGTTCTATGTAGGAGGGTGAAGGAAAATTTCACTGCCCCTGAGTGTTCTCTGACTGATCAATCCAATGATTCCATGAATCTTTTGGCCCTGTAACCACAGTGGGTGGTATAAGGAGCTGCTCCCCCCCTCCAAAACCTTCTTGCCACTTTTAGATAACTTCCTGACCAACATTCAGGCAGCCACTATCCAACTACATCCATGTGCTGATAATATGGGAATCAGCTTCACAGGTCTACCTCCCTGTCCTTCCCAGCTCCTATCTGTGAGTATAAATACTTGATGGAAAGGACATAAGGAAGAAGGGAGTCAAACTCTTTTCAGTCATGCCCAGGGAGGGGATGAGGCACAAAGCGAGACGTGAAATTCCAATTAAACATGAGAGAAGTCTCTGGGACTGTAAGAGGGGGTTGAACATGGGAACAGGCTGTCCTGTTCCCTTGAAGATGCTCAAGGAGGGAGCACCCTTGGAGATGCTCAAGGACACATCCTGATTAACCCTCTGTAACTGACCTCCTCTGAGCAGGGCAGCTGGACTCAACCAGCTCCAGAGGCCCCATCCAACCTCAACTATTATGGGATTCTGTGAACTCTTGGTGTATTTTAGTGTGGTCTTGCACATTGTGCTGCGAGAGCAGAGCAGAGCAGAGACAGGCTTTGGTGCAGTCAGTGGGGGGGTTGGAATCATCCTGCCCCTCTGTCAGGTCCTGGGAGCAAAGTTAAAGGAATTGGCAGAGGTCTTGATGTTGTTCAGCCTGGAGAAGAAAAGGCTCCAGGAGGACCTTAAGAGCACCTTCTAGTGCCTAAAGGGACTCCAGGAGAGCTGAAGAGGGACTTTGGACATGGGCCTGGAATGACAGGACAAGGGGGAATGAATTCCCTCTGTCAGAGGACAGGGTTAGGTGGAATATTGGGAAGAAATCCTTCCCTGTGAGCATGGTGAGTTCTTGGCATAGGTTGCCCAGAGAAGCTGTGGCTGCTCCATCCCTGGAAGTGTCCAAGGCCAGGTTGGATGGGGCTTGGAGCAACCTGGGCTAGTGGAAGGTGTCCCTGCCCATGGCAGGGGGTGGAACTGGATGAGCTTTAAGGTCCTTTCCCACCCAAACCATTCTTTGATTCTCTATTCTGTCGCTTCTCTGGCACACATGTGATTTTACCTCTGCTCTAGCTGGGCTCTCCCTGTCTCACCTGCTGAGCTGCTCGAATCATCCTGCGAGCCTCCTCCTTAATGCTGGGGTTGTCTGGGGGTGGTGGCTGCACCAGAGTTGTCACCTCCGTTCCCCTGAACCCAAAGACCATTGGCCAGCCCAGGTCAAGCTCAGGAACAGCAAGGTCTGAGTTCATGGGCCAGTAAGTCCCAGAGGATCCGTCCATGTCGTTGTCCCCTGTGGTGTCTGTGTTGCCCTCCTGGTTGGCATACTGGGGCTTCTGGAGGTTCTGGATGATGTGATCCACCTCGGAACTGCAGAGGAAATCAGGGGCTGCCTCCTCTGCCAGGAAGCGCTGGTAACTCTCCTTGCCCTCCTCTGTGAGCACGTCCAGTGCCAAGCGGTAATACTCCTTGTAGTGGGGGGGAAGGTAGTTGGGGTCAAGGGGGTTGTCCCCCTGCGAGGAGCTTTGGGACCGACGAGCCATGAGGGGAGGGAGAGCTGTAAGGAAATTAAAACCAGCCATGAGAGGGGTGTCATGACAACAACACATCGTCCTCACAGAGCAAAGGCAAAGGGAAGAGATTCAAAGCCCATGGAGCAATGCTGGAGAAAGTCCATTCCAAAAGGATGGGAGCATTAATTAGGCAAAGGTGTGAGTCACTTAACCATTACCTTGACAGAGTTAATTGTTTTGGGCCAAAATAATGAACAAATCAATCAGGCAGCCCTGGGATGAGCAAGACCTATGCTCCTGACAGAATGCCCACCTTTCTCTTTTAGGCTGCTGGTTGTTAGGCTTAAATTTGTCATTTATTTTAAAGCCGAGTGGTTATTTTCTGCACTCAGTTAAAATTCACTTCCAAATGCTAGAAAAATGATTTACTGTGTGTAATGTGGCCCTAAACCAAAAGCCTTTGCCTGGACATAAGGGCACCCTCTGAAGCCTTATAATCACCTCAGCACTTGAACAGAAGCAGGGGGTGTGTGTGTGCAAGTGTCCTGCTGGTGTAACACAGTTAGAAGGCGGAGGAGTCCTCATGAGATGAATGAAGAAATAAAAAACAAGGGATACGATTGCTTCTTCAATCTCTTGAGAAAAATCAGAGCTGAAGGGGCTCATATTCATTATTTGGTAATTGTCTGTAGGGGATTAATTATTTGAGACTACCGACAAATCTGATTTGAATCAATTTTTGAAAGAAAAGCTGCTTGTGCCACAAACGAAATCATTATCTGAGTGATCTGTGAAGACTCAAAGCAGTTCAGCTTCACACCCTGAACTAATGTCAATGCAGGGATGTTCTTTTCCTCTGCCCCAGCACTGAGGTGCCAGCAGGGACTTCCTCATGATCCCCAAAAAGAGTGACTCCTGCGAAGTTACACTAATGACTGTGAGTACAGAGGGTGAGGGTTGCTCCTGTTGTTGTTGCCATTCAACAGTGGTGAAACAACCTTAATTTTATATTGATTAATATATTATATTGATTTTTTCACTATATTTTCAATATATTTTATTGATTATTTCACTACGGTTATAAATGAAGAAGGAGATGGAGCTTTAAAGAAGTGTTGGGTAATGCTGAATGTTACTGGGTAGGACCAGAGAAGACAGCACTGCACACATTCAGGGGGAACTCGCAAGTGGAATGGGCTGGGGATATGGAAGTTTCATTCCTCACATCCCCCCAAAAAAGCTGTTTTATGCCTGAACTCTCTTCAGTCTAGAGAAGACATCCACAAACTGTGACCAGGGACAGCTGGGCATCTCCACCTTCAGCACACGAACTAAAAGGGCAGAAAATGGACTGGCAGGTAGTGGGTTTGTAGGATATCAGAAAACACCTCTGCTCAGCTGGGCTGATTTGGGAGAACTCTTACTGCTCTGCAACTCCCTGAGAGGACAGTGGAGCCAGGTGGGGGTTGGGCCCTGTGTAACTCCAGTTCATGAGGTGACAGGTCTGGAGCAGTAGGAGCAGCTGAGGGAGCTGGGGGGGCTCAGCCTGGAGAAAAGAAGGCTCAGGGGGGACCTTCTGGCTCTGCAAGAAGAGGAGGGAGCCGGGGGGCGGGGGTGAGCTCTGCTCCCAGGGAACAAGGGACAGTACAAGGGGAAACGGCCTCAAGTTGTGCCAGGGGAGGGCCAGGTTGGATATTGAGAAAATTCCTTCCTGGAAAGGGTTGTCCAGCCTGGCACAGCTGCCCAGGGCAGAGGTGGAGTCCCCATGCCTGGGGGGATTTAACAGCCCTGTGAATGTGGCACTAGGGGACTAGTGGTGGTCTTGGCAATGCTGGGTGATGGTTGGACTTGATGGGCTCCAAGGGCTCTTGAAACCTACACGATTCTATAATTCCATGATTCTAACTACTTCCCACTGGATGTTTTGGGATGCTTAAAGTATGTACAGGCAGGACAAAACACTTTCACACTACCCTACAATTCCTGGCTGGAAAAACAGGCCAGAAAACACAGGGGAAAGGTGAAGTGAGGTAGTTTTTGCAATGAGGAGTCTCTTCAGTTCCCCAAGTGATGTGGTGCTCAGGATATTTGTAAATAAGCAGGAAAAATGGTACCAATGAAGAAGTAAATTTGATGTGAAAGTGAACTGATCCTCATAGGTTTGTCCGAGTCTCTGGAAGAACATGAATATGGAGCAGATGGGGACCTGGTGTCACTGAACATAGCAATGGGAGTGAGGTGGGTTGCTGGCCTGGGACAGATATTCAGGGGGAGCCTCCAAGGGATAATTGAAGGGGACCTGGAAAACCCTGTGCTTCCTGGGAGATGGGGTTATTTCCTCCAAAATAGACCCACAAATCTGAGAACTGTGAAACAAAACCCAGAAGTTGTGTTTCAGCCACCATAAGTGCCTGTCCCAGTTCTAGAAATGTTCTAGGGCTTGGAGCCACCTGGTCTAGTGGAAGGTGTTCCTGCCCATGGGAGAGGGGGGAAATGAGATGAGCTCTAAGGTCCCTTCCAACCCAAACCATGCTGTGATTCCATGATTCTATTAATTGTTGACATCCTTTCATTCCCTGAGCTACAACAAAAACTGTACCATGTTGATGAATTCTCAGCTTCCATGAAAAATGCTGATTTATATATATAAATATTTTTATTTATATATATATTTATATATATGCACAAAATTATGCATATTCCATTAATCCTCCAAACTCTTTCCCTATCACATAAAGTGAAAGGAGAGAAGTTACTGCAACCTCAAAAGGTATTGATTATCTTTTATCACTCTGGTGGGCATGAGCTGAGCTCAGGTCAAGGTATAAATAAAACTTCTCCTGCTACAGCCCATCTTGCCAAATTCAGCTGGATTCTGCACTTAGCTCATGGATTTTTTTTATTTTATAATTTTGTTTTGCTGTGTTCCAGCTCCTGGGATCACGTCTGCAGCTGGCAGAGCCCTGAGGCACTGGGTCAGATTTGGTGTTGTGAAGCTGCCAACTGCCAGACTGGGTCTCCAGTTCTGGGTCAAGTCATCCACTGTTTGGGAAGCAATTCCTCGAAGCATATTTGATATTTGTGTGCCAGAGGGAGGTTTCTAAGACAAAATTGGTTTTTGAACTCCTGTCTCTTCAATTCTCTTTTAACTAGTTTTGATCCATTCTAAGCGTGTCCGTTATCCCAGTGCAAGGCTGGATTTGGCAGAGCACCAGCTGACATGCCTTAGAGAATAGGAGATGGATTAATCAGTGTGCAGCATTGTCTTGTTGGGGTTTTTTTGATGCCAGAACTGTGTATTCCATGTATTTTGTAAGGCATTCTGTGCTTTGAGCCTTGGTTCCTTTAACGAGTTCAGGGAACACCATGTCAGGTTTCCTCACTCCAAAGGGACAGGGGATTGGACATACATTAGCTATTAGTACTCTTCATTGATGGCTGGGTTCTCCTCCATCAGGGACACCTCAGTCAAGGGAACTCCAAGCAGGGGTTGGCTCCTTGCTTGAACTTCACCTGCAGATCTGTTTCCTGCAACTTCTTTCACCTCGGAGACAGAAAAACGTTGTCTTTTTGGAATTCTGAGCCATCACAACTGTCAAAGAAACTGAGTCATAAACTGAAAATACACCAAACGTAGATTTTCAGCCTGTAACTAGTGGGTAATAGAGAACTTTACTTACATGCTTGTTTATTCTATTTAATTAGGAATTTCATTTTATGAAGATGCTAAAAATAATGTGTGGCACCTCCACAACTCCCTTGGGGGTCTTTATAAAGGCTAACAAGATATTCTATGTCCAGTTAGAGCTCAGGCACTGAACTGTTGGTGGGTCAAGAGGAGAAGAGCTCATGTCAACCCAGCACCTGCAGCTGTGAGCAGCTGTGTGACATGCTCAGGCCAAAGGGAACCCCTGAACATCCCTCCTTCCATTTCCATGACACTATTGGGAAAGTAAGACCCCCAAAGCCTTAGTCCAAAACCCCAGAGCCACAAACCCTGCAATGCCCCACCAGGAGGGAACAGGAAAGCTCAAGCACATCATCAGTGTTCTTCACATCTTCACAGTTTTACCAGGAAAAGCCTCCCAGGAAGAGTGGGAGAGAACTGCCCCAGGATTGGACAGGAAAGCAAAAGACTCCTGCTATATCCTGCCAATACAACCTGGGAAAAAATTCCAGCAATTGTTTTTTTGAGCACACTATATGGGACCTGAGAAGTTCTTCAGTTCACTGAGCATGCTGGCAACATCCCCACTGATCCCACTGCCTAGGCCCTGGTGGTTTAGGGGAACATAAAAGAAAATGTTCAGGAGGCAAATTAGGCAGCAGGGGGGAAATCCAATTCTTCCCAGCACCAAACCCTTAAGTCTTGGGAAAGTCAATATAAATAAAGTGCAAACCATAACTAGGGCAGCAATTCAGGTTTCAGGTGTTCATACATAGGTGCTCCATGTCACTCGGGATGCTTGAAGGTACCTGGCCTGGCCTCCAGCTGCTGCCGGTGAGGCTGTGAGTCTCTGCAGGGTTGCTGTCACACCTGCTGTGTGTAGATGCCCAAAGGCATCTAAAATAACCCAAGTTTTTTAGGGTTATTTTACTCCCTAAAAATAACCCTAAACCCCCAAGTTTCAGAACCAGGATTGCTACTCAAGGGTCAGAGTCACCAAATGCAGGTGTATAATGTGCCTACCTGCAAGGCTTGTGTTGCCCCTTAGAGGTGATGGAAAATATGTGAGTAATGTCCAAGGATTCATCGTCTAACAGGGATGCTCACATTTGGCCAAGTATTCTGTTATTTTTTCTCCTGAACAGTAACAAATCAGCTTTCTAAGCCCTCAGTGCTAAGACCTCGCTTGCTTTAACTCCAACACACAATCCTGCTTCGAACTGTCAGTACTTCATACCAGAACTTGTCTAGAGGACAGACAGTAACTCTGACAGGAGGATGAATCAGATTAGATTTAGATCAGATATTGGGGACAAATTCTTTCCTGGGAGGGTGGTAGGAACTGGCACGGGTTTCCCAGAAAAGCTGCAGCTGCCCCATCCCTGGAAGTGTTCCAGGCCAGGTTGGATGGGGCTTGGAGCAACCTGGCCTAGTGGAAGATGTCCATGCCCATGGCAGTGGGGGGGAACAAGATAAGCTTCCAGTCCAAATGATTCCATGATTTTCTTTCTGGTCCCCTCTTTAAAGAGTTCAGTCTCTCCAGGCTTCCTTCTCCCCATGCCTGAACCCTGCCTTTTCCATCCGTTTCTGGGAGAACCAGCCATCAAATCAGCTCTGTGGGAGGGGATCAAAGGTCTATCAGCCGTGGAAACAGGTGGTGTGGAAAACACACAGGAACAGGGACAGCACTTCTGATTCTTCACCACTTCTCAGAGCCAGTTTCAGCTCCATGAAGTTCCGAAATCTCCAGCCCCAGATGGGTTTTGATGCCTGTCAAAAGCCTCAAAGCATTTTGCTGTCACCAATTCACCCAGAGTTTCCCTAAATCCTTATCAGATTGGAGTATCTGCAGCAGCCAGAGGCAAGGAGTTCTCCAGCTCAGCCTGACAGTCCATCACAGCCTCCTTCTCCTTTGGATCTGCTGCTTGTCCTTTGGCTTTGGATAAGAAAATCAACGTCTATTGACCCTTGGCATGGAATCATGGAATGGTTTTGGTGGGAAGGGACTTTAAAGATCATCCAGTCCCATCCCCTGCCATGGGGTGCACTAGACTGTTGCTCCAAGCCCCATCCAACCTGGTCTAGAACATTTTCAGGGCTAGGGCAGCCACAGCTTCTCTGGGCAACCTGCACCAGTGCCTCACCACAGGCATGTCTTCCCAATACCCCATCTAACCCTGCCCTCTAGCAGTGGGAAACCATTGCCCTTTTTCCTGGCACTCCAGGCCCTGGTCCAAAGTCTCTCTCCAGCTCTCTTGGATCCCCTTTAGGCACTGGAGGGGGCCCTAAGGTCTCCCCAGAGCCTTCCCTTCTCCAGGCTGAACACCTCCAGCATTTCCAGCCAGTCTCCAGAGCAGAGGGGGTCCAGCCCCCTCCTGTGTGTCACAACTGATCATTCCATGAAATCACATGCATAAATTTAGAAGTATCAAGAACACCACTCATGATCAGAATCTTTTGAAGCAAACCTGCAAACTTTAGTTCCTTCTCTTGATACAGGATGAGCACAGACATGTACACAGAAGGGGGAAAAAATCACAGAATCTCCTGAGTTAGAAGGGACCCACAAGGACCATCAAGTCCAGCTCCTGGCCCTGCACAGGACAGCCTCAAGAATCCCACAGAAAGATGGAGGTATGGGTACCCTGGCTCTTTGGCACTCTCTTTCATACACTCCTCCAGGCTGGTGGTTGGGTTTTGCAGGAGGAAGCTGCAGGAGAACAGAAGGCAGCTCTGTGGCTGTTTGCAGTAACTCCTCCCATGCTCGGGGGCAGTGGATAAAGGAGAGCACGAAGCAGCTTGTTGGAAACTTAACAAGTGGGAGATGAAGGCTGATAGAATGGGCTGGTGAGAGGCAGGATTCAGGTCTTCTCCACCCGTCTGCCTGGGCTGTCCCAAAGACACTGGTTGGCTGCTGTTGTCCCAGTGCACGGAGAGTTCTAATGAAGTCACTCCCCTCTTTGGTCAAAAAACCACCAGCAGGTGAGGAACAGGCAGAGAGGAATGAGCATGCAGCCCTCAGCCATTCCTGTGCTATTACTAAGGGGGTTTTGAGGAGGGAGTCTCCAAGGGAAATATCCCTTTGGCTTGGCCTGAGATCTGCCTCTGTTCCCACCAGTGTAACTGGGGGTGACTTGAGTCACTGTGATACCTGTCACAAACATTTGGTTTTGTGATCCCCAAAAGCTGTCAGACCCCCTTAATACTGGGAAGAGTCAGCAGCGATGTGATCACAGCCTGCAGCTGCCTCTGCACAGGAAAACACTCAATCATATGGAATATTTAATGTAAGGAAAAGTGACTGACAGATGAAGATGGATATAGAAACTCTCCCTTTACCTCTGGATTCACACGAAGAGCAGAAACCGGGAAAAGTACAGACCTGTTGACTTGGGCAGCATTTGCTCCCTGTTGATATGATGTTCCATTTTACTGTTTTTTTCCTAACACAGCAGCAGGAAATCACAGTTTCAGCCATGCTGTGATTACCACAAAGCCCTACAGATTAAAACAAATGAATAACAGGACCTGCCTTTCTCCTGAGCCTTTGTGACAGGTGTGAATCAAGGGTGCTGGGCTGTGTTTGCCCAGTCTAAGCAAAAGGGAACAGGCTCAGTGTTCCCTTTCTCTCTCATCTGCCATGTCCGGTGCCAGCCCTGCTGATGCCTCAGCACCTGGGGCTGGCTCCATCTGCCTCCCGAGTGCTGACTCCAGTGCTTGTTGTTACGTGTTCTGCCTGCACAGCCAGTTCCCAGGCTGCCTCACTCAGGTGATCCTTTCCCTGGCTGGACCTGCTCCGCTGCTTTGGGACACTCCCAGGAGCTGAGGCTGCCCAAGGTCTGTAGGCACTGACGAAGGAACTGCCTGGGAGGAAGCAGGGCTGGATCCCTTCACATGGAAAAGGCTGGGAAGACCTGATCCCTGCTCCTTGCTTATGTGCAAGTACAGGCACAATTTCCTGGGCCTAAATACCTCATCTTTTCACTGCTGTGGGTACCACCAAGAAGAAAAAGGCAGCACAGACTGTTCTTTAGCCCACACTCTGCACAGCCAACCACAAATCCCTCCACGCTATCAATGCTTGAAGACTTCCACACCCTGGGCAAGAAGTTGAGGAGATTTTGATCCCTTTGATGGGCCCCAGCTGGCCCATATATCATATCCGTTGGCATCACCAATGTCTCTTAGAGTGGACTGTGAAAAAAAATTCAAGTCTCCAAATGTCTCAACACCTGAAGTTTAGAAATCAATTATTTTTTTTAAAAAAATTATTTGGTCTGAAAAAAAATAAAAGATCCTGTGAAAATAGGCTGCTGTCATTCTGGGAGGGCCGGGTTTAGAGGAGGACAGCAAACCATGAGGGAAAACAACTGAACAGACATAGTGACAGTGAGACATGGAAAGTGTTGGTTTGCTCTCAAGAAAATGTTGTTCTTGGTAAATGATCTGGGGAGGGACCTGTCTCCTGGAATACGGTTTAAGGTGTGGGGTTTTTAATTCTGCACTGTGCTAGAAGGACAGCCAGTGCCTTCTGATCTTGCTGCAGCAGAGGTAGAACCTGTATGAACAGCGAGACAGGCTCATCCTCTCCAGAAGCGGCTTCTGCATGTACTCACTTTCCATACTAAGGGTTAGACTTCTCCTGGAAAGGATCTCTCAGGTTAAGGCCTTTCACTTGCCAGTCTCACAGTGATGCAGCACTTGCAGTCTTGAAGTGTACCCCAGAATTTCCTGCTTTACCCAAAGCACATGGCCTTGGAATTGTACAAGAGCTGAGGCAAAGAGAAAATCACCCAGAGAAGGTTTGGCTGCCCCATCCCTGAAAGTGTCCCAGGCCAGGTTGGACAGGGCTTGGAGCAACCTGGAATAGTGGAAGGTGTCCCTGCCCATGGCAGGGGAGTTGGAACAAGATGGTCTTGAAGGTCCCTTCCAATCCAAACCATCCTGTAATTCCATGAAAACGGATGCTGGACACCTTCCCATGAACTGTTCTTCTCACCAAGCAGGGCTCGGCACATTCCCGCAAACAGTATGGTAAAACGTGGGCAGTAAACTGGATTAGATCCTTTTTTAGGCACAACTGCCTCTACCAAGTCCTAATCCTTATTTTTCCTCTTTCCATTCTCCTCTCTGCATTTTCTGCTCGGTTTTGCCATGTTCTCATCCTCAGTGTCCTCTCACTTTCAGGCAGTAGGCTTAAAGCCTGGGTTACTGAAAATTTCTGGTTGGAATTTGTTACTCCTTTTACAATACCCCACAGGCCTTTTCGTTTGGTCATCTGATGAGTTGATCAGTCTATGTTAATAATCTGAGTGAATGTCACCCCATTTTTTTACTGTGGATGGTTTTAGATGGATCTCAGTCATCATTACAAAAAAGAAGTCATCAGAAGTCATGGCCATCAGATGAGAAATTGCTTCAATTAATCATTTATTCACTGAGCTTCCAGAGATCACAGTTGCATCTTCCATGTTCACACCTGTAGTGGCTGAACCTGACAAATGGCTCCATAAACTCTTTCTGTGTCTCAGGTGAGAAGGGAATGCCCTGAATGCTACAGACATGTGGCAGACTGGAACTGGGAGCTCAGTCTGCACCTCAAACACCCACTGGACTCTCATTCACCTCTGTTTACCAGTGCAAGGGATCCCACAGAACATTCCTTGCTGGAGAATTGGGAAATTGGCCAGCCATTTGGAATGTCCAGGAGATCTTCCTGCAGGCCAGATAAAGGGAAAAGTGGCAGAAAAATTACATTGTAATTTTCCTTGTGAAGTGGTTATTGAGACACCTGTCAATGTCACAGCATGGCAGCCTGTCACACATGTCAGCATGTCAACATGTCACAGCATGGCAGCCTGTCACACATGTCAGCATGTCAACGTGTCATAGCATGGCAGCCTGTCACACATGTCAGCATGTCAACATGTCAGCCATAACTGTCCTGCGCAACAGGGGTATGGGGTGGATGGGGAAATCCGAGCTGTGGGGAGTCACCACGACACACCGTGATGTTTACAGGTGCTGGAAATGAAATACTATCCTGCATGCAAAAGGGGTCTCTTAGAGAGCAAGTTACTTGAATCATCATGGAATTCTTTGGGTTGGAGGAGCCCTCTGAGCCTATCAAGTCCAACCACCCCCCCCAGCACTGCCAAGGCCACCACTAACTCATGTCCCCAGGCATCACATCTATGATAGCAATGCTCATCCCACACTCTTCAGCCAATGCTTTTCCCTGGATTTTATTCACAAGGTAGAAGATATAACAAAGTCTAGACCATAAAACTTCAAGAAAAGGACCAACAATGTAAGGTCTAATATGGAGAAGGAGAACCACCTTCTGCCTTTGGCTTTTATTTCTCCCACATCCTGATTTTAGAAATGCACTCATCAAACTCTTCCTCATTAGGCCTACAAAAATCCAGTATATTGGGCCTGATAAGCAGTCCAGAAGTGTTCCATGTAACCATAAAATGCAAAGAAGTCCAATCCTGCAAGTTTGGAGGTGAATTTCAGTTGCTTGGAAAGTTGTGATTGCCAGAAAAATTATGTCTAGAACATGGGTGAACCTGTCCTGATCCACAACCTTGCTCTGTCACAAACAGACTGTGGCATCTGACATTTCCACATTTATAGAATCTCAGAATCAGAGACTGGTTGGGGTGGGAAGGAATCTTCAAGCCCATCTCGTTCCATCCCCTGCCATGGGCAGGGACACCTTCCACTAGACCAGGCTGCTCCCAGCCCTGGCCTGGCCTTGAACACTTCCAGGGATGGGGCAGCCACAAATTTTTCCTTTGACATGCAATTCCCCTAAGCCACACAAAGAGCATTAACTTTCCTCCCCCCTCCCCCCAAATACTCCTATTCCCACTGCCAGGTGACAGCAAATCCAGCTCTCTCTTCATCCCTCAAGTACAACTCTAAAGCCCCTCAGGTAAATAAGAGTGAGAACAAAATCTAAACAACCTTCTCTCCCCAGGCAGTCCCTCTGTGTCCCTCTAATGGAGTTTGGGCATGCTGTGTTCTCCTGCTTCCTGATCCAAGGAAAACATGTGCACAGGGAACTGGGAAGCTGTGTTTGGCACTGCTGTCACTGTCACTGCTATGCTTTGGGGTAGTGTGCTGTTACTGACATATTTTTGGCCTTTCTCACAGTTGAGCTTATGGCAGCTTCCAAAAATTAGATGTTTTTGGCAGCAGAAGGATTTGATCAGCACTTCTGTCCCTTTGCAGGCGCCTCTTCCCTCTCTAACTGTTCTAGAAGATGGAGAACCTGGTCCTCAGGCCAGGCAAGAGCCATAATTGACCCCTATTGACCTCAGCAATTTAGAGTTAGGAACACAGGACCGTCCCCTTCCTCTGCTCACACACAAATCCTGAGGTTGGTCAGGCTCACACCTGTGGAAAACTCAGTGAGTGTCAGCACGTGTGCCTATGCACGCGTGTCCACACGCATCTGTCTGTGTTCCTGCCTGGACGTGCATGACTATGTCAGGGCTCGCGGGCTGTCGGTGCTCGGCTGCACACCCAACTTATGCGTGTGGAGAGCGGGAGCCTCGGAACTGCTTCCCAGCTCCTTGCACACTGCAGACCTCAGCCCTCCCAGCACGACCACTGGTAACATCCCCTGTGTCCCAACCTCCTGACCACACGTCCCTACTGCATTCCTGATCCAAGAAGGAGGCCAGCTCAGGCCCTTTCATGGGCAACTGAGTCAGGCTGTAAGACTCTTCCCAAAGACTGAGGCTGAGTTTGGGAATACCTGCTCCTCGGGGATTTCTCAAAGGGATGGGACGCAGTTGGGTGAAGTTTTCACTGAGCAGTTTTGATCTGAGGACAGATGGGTCCCTTCCCATCCCCAATCCCTGCTGCCACAACTGCGACATTCTGGATCCCTTCCCTTGCAATCCCCAGTCCCTGCCACCAGTGCTGGGACATTTTCCCTCCCCACTTGCCTCTCCCTTCTCCTGTGTCTCTCCCTTCTCCCCATCATGGCGTGACTGGGAGCTCCTGCCACTGGAGCCTTCCTGTGTAGAAGCAGCCGTCTCCTGCCCATGGAATGCCTGCAGAATTCCCTGTCCCAGATCCCAGATGCCCAGCCCTGTGCAGAGGAGCAAGGCAGGCCCTCCCCAGCCCTTGCTCTCCACCTCACGCAGCCATACAAGTACCCCGGCTGTATCTGCCCTTGTCCTACCTTCCCAGGGGAGCCGGGCTGATGGTGGGTCACTCTGGCTCAGGCGGCCATGCAGGTACCCGAGAGGTCCCTGCCCTTCTCCTGCCTTCCCAGGTGAGCCGGGGCAGGTGGTGGGTCACTCTCTGCTCACCTGGACGTGCCTGCAACCTGATTCACCTGGGAGCCTGGAGAGCGAGGCTCCACCCAGGGCAGAGCGGGGGTGAGTAACAGCGAGAGAAAGGCAAACTCCGGAGAGCTGTTCCCTCCCTCCCCAGGCGCAGGGAGCCAGAGATAAGGGCTGCGCATTCCTGAGCCGCTGGAGGCCTCTCCCTTCCCGTCTGCCTCGAGCCTGTCAGACCAGCTCGGGGCTGGGAGCGGGGCCGAACAGCGCCCCAGACACGGACCCCCGGCCCCTGCCATGGATCCGCACCACAGCCCCGGGCAGGGCTCGGCCCTGCGGCTCCCAGGGACGGGGCATTTGGGCTCTCGGGCACTTCTCTGCTCTGGGGTCTGTTCGGGGCAGTCGAGCAGCAACTCCTGGGCAACGGCACTGTGGCAACAGGAGGGGTCGGGGGCAGCGCCCTGTGGCCGCATCTCCACAACGGCGGGACGGGGACCCTGCGGCGGGACTGTCCCGCAATGTCCCCGGGGGTGCCGGGAAAGGGGGTGTGAGGCCGTACCTTTGGCCTCCTGCCTCCCCCATCACTGTTCCCGCTCCCGGAGCTGAGGCCCCGCGGGCGGGGAAGGGTTAAGCGAGATTCCCCGCAGCCCCGGGCGTGGCAGCGCCTCTTCCACCTTTCAAGTCTCAGCTCGTCTCGCTCGGCAGCCGCCGCCACTGTGAGGGCCGGGCCGGCGGTGACTCAGGCGGGGGCGGGGGAAGCGCCATGTCGGGGAGGCGGGAGGGAGCGGGGCCGG
>VYXB01007077.1:58496-111699 GCA_013397135.1 Pachyramphus minor | reverse complement strand
TGTGGGGTCTCGGAGAGGGAAGGAGGGAGGGAGTCACCCGCTGTGCTGGCGCTGCTGAGGCACCTCGAACCCTGGGGTCAGTGTTGGTCCCCTTATGAAAAGGAGGCTATTGAGGGGCTGGAGCGTGTCTAGGGAAGGGGCTGGGGCACCAGGAGTGGCCGAGGGAGCTGGAGGAGCTTAGCCTGGAGAAAAGGAGGCTCAGGGGAGACCTTCTCGCTCTCTGCAACTCTCTGACAGGAGGGGGAAGACGGGGGTGGGGTGTCGGGCTCTGCTCCCAGGGAACAAGGGACAGGACAAGGTGAAACAACCACAAGTTGTGCCAGGGTAGGGGCAGGTTGGATATTGAGAAAATTCCTTCCCAGAAGAGCTGTCCAGCCCTGGAACAGTCTGCCTGGGTCAGGGGTGGAGTCCCTGTCTCTGGTGGGATTTAACAGCCACGTGGATGTGGCACCTAGGGACATGGGTTAGTTGTAGCCTTGGCCGTGCTGGGGGAGCAGCTGGACTCTGTCATTATCGATTCATCGAATCATGGAATGGTTTGGGTTGGAAAGAACCTTTAAGCGCATCCAGTTCCACTGCCTGCCCTGAGCAGGGATACCTTCCATTAGACCAGGTTGGTCCAAGCCCTGTCCAGCCTGGCCTGGAACACTTCCAGGGATAGGGCAGCCACAGCCTCTTTGGGCAACCTGTGCCAGGAACTCAGCACTGTCACAGGGAGAGCTTCTTCCCAATATCCCATCTAACCCGGCCCCCTGGCAGTAGGAAGCTATTGACCCTTGTCTTGGCGCAACAGGCCCTTGTCCAAGGTCCCTCTCCAGCTCTCTTGGAGCTCCTTCAGGCACTGGAATCGTAGTAACAGTTCATCAGCCCCTTGGCTTCTCTTCTTGTGGACAGATCACTTCTGCTGTCTAATGGAATGTAGTATTGTCTTTGTGTACATCTTTGAGATAATACCTTGTCTGTCAGCAGGAAACTGCGAAGGCTCTGTTTTGAGGCCCCAAAAGTGATGACATTGCTGGTATTGTCATGGTTATGATACAGATATTTAAGGCAGGATTTATCAGACCGAATACTGGTGACTACTACAGAGGTGGCGTGGCTGCATCATGGCCAGCCATCTCATATATTTTGGAATGGTATCACTATGTCCATGGGTGCAGTTCAGACCTTCCAGACCAAAATGAACTGTGGCTGAACCTCATTGGGTACAAGGGAGCCAAACCATCTATCTGATATCTCAGATATAATTTAGGTTGGATAAGCAGCATTCCTGGTCTGAAGCTATGATTCAAGACCAGCTGAGCTGTAGGGAAAGTCAGTTTCAGTATGAGTTTGGAACTTTGTACAATATTGACACACAAATTGGTGAAGTTCCTCAGAAAGTCAAGCCTAAACAGTTTCACTAATTTTTCTACAAGATTTCATTGTGTAGCTTTACAGATCTTTTATTCATTAAATAATGATGATTTGTAATAGTCTAAAATGACCTAAAATCCGTGTGAACTTGTATCTCGAATCTATCAGCCAGCAAGAGCCTGCGTTATTCTGGGATGTTGTTATTTGAGAGAAATCCCAGTGAAAACGCCTTGTTCTTCACAGTTTGTGGTCAGAACAACTCCCTACACTCATGTTTCAGCCTTTATGTCACACCATACATAGAATTTAATCTACCTCATTAAGTGTCCTAACTTGCATTTGACTAACGTATTTCTCAGTAATGTCACTATAATTATCATCTTTCAGTCCTCTCTTTATTTAATAAAGAGAACTTTTTTATTAAATAAAGAGAACATTTAAAAACTCTCTTATTTTCTCTTTTGCCCATCATAATTGTTTGTGGATGTTTTTTGTTCCAGCTTTTCAAAACTCACAATCAAATCTGATTATGAAACTGGACACTTTTACTTTCAGTTTCATATTGCTGTATACACAACTGACCAACATTTTATTAGAGGAGGTTTGGCTTCTCCTGAGTGAAAATTACCTGAAATGGCTGATTTCAAAGCCATTCCCAGTGGAATAAAAGGGCCTTAATCATCACACTATAATGAAATGGGATCACCTGCATCTTTCCATTTGGGAATTAGTAATAAAGTTTTGCTGGTTTTCTATTTTGAAGGTTGGTTGTGTTTATTTTCGTGTTCTGTTTCCAAAATAATATTGGTTATTTTAGAGAATCTTCATTCATAAATACAATGGACATGTGTAAATGGTGTTTGTTTGGTTTTCACTAATTACAGTGTGTGTCTGTATTGTTACACTGGATTAAGGCAGTAATCTGGGTAATTACTGTTTGTCCTCAGTGTCTTAGCAGGCTCCTTCTGCCATGGCCTGCAAACAAGGGACACTTGTGCCCCAGATTGCTGATCTCTGGGTTAATGACATGGGATAAAACAAAGAGTGTGGAATGAGTGTGAGACCTCATTTCAGACTGTGACAGCTGCTCTAGCTGTGACAGAGTCAGCAGAGCATGGCAGTGAACACATTGAACAGGCAGGCAGCAGTTGCACTGCTCTCCTCAGGAACCAACGCAGCCCTCAGGCGTCAAACAGGGCATGCTGGGGTACTGTTGTGGCTCCCAGTTTTGGCAGCAGCCTGAACAGGAGCTGTGAGAGGTCCCAGCAGTGATCAGGAAGGTATTGCACAAATTTGTGTCCTCAAGTGCCACAAAATTCAACAAACACGTGGATCTGGCACTTGAGGACATGGTTTAATGGTGAACATGGTGATGGTCGTGGGTTGGTGGTTGGACTTCATGGACTTAAAGGTCTTTTCCAACCTTAATGATTCTGTGATTCCATGGTTCGAAAACTGACACACGGAAATCTGACCTGATGGGAGCTTGGCTTTTTGGCTTTCAACTGAAAGACAGTAGGTTTAGATTGGATATTGGGAGGGAATTCTTCCCTATGAGGGTGGTCAGGCCCTGGCACAGAGAAGGAGGGTTTCCCAGAGAAGCTGTGGCTGCCCCATCCCTGGAAGTGTTCCAGGCCAGGTTAGATGGGGCTTGGAGCAACGCCGTCTAGTGGAAGGTGTCCCTGCACATGGCAAGGGACTGAATGGGCTTTGAGGTCCCTTCCCACCCAAGCCATTCCATGACTCTGTGGTTATCACACTTCACCCCTGGATCCATCCACCAAGGAGCCATTAGCCCTCTATGACCACTGACAGTACAAGGAACAGATACGTTACCTGCCCCAAAGGTGCCATGAACAGAGACAAAGTGGCCTGGAGAACACGAAGTTGTTCTTCGAATCGCTTCTTTAGCAGTGCAGATCCCTGGGCTCTTGGATAGTGGAGGAGAAAGCGGTGAATCCTCCACTTGACTCCACATTGGTGACTCACCCCAGCTGCCACTCTAGGTTTGATCTTTTCAGGCTCTGCATTTGTAGATATCAGATTATCTAGGTTAAGTGCAGCTTCACTTTCTCCCTTTATCTATCTGCTCTGAAGCTGTTTAACATGATCTGCCTGTTTTTATGCAACTCAGTATCAAGAACTCCCAGTACTAACTGACGGTGAGCACTGAGCTGAGTTTTTCTGCAGTGACTGCATGCTTGGTGTGTTCCTGAACTCACAGAGTCCTGATTCCCACACTGTGCTCTGCTGACAGCAGTGGAGAAGTCTCTTCAGTGGTCACATGAATCACCCCCCTCTAGTTCTTCACAGTGACTTTTTATTGTACAGAACTGTGGAGATATCCCACATTATTCTAACAAGCAGGAGCGACATCTGAATGGAACTATGGGAGTAAGAACAGAAACATGGTCTTGCACAGTTTATTAGAAATTGTTCACTTTTTAAATTAAAACTGCCTTAAATTAATGGGTTCGATGAGGAATAACCTGGGAAGAATGACTGTTGTATTTGTACAACAGCACTGTTTGGGTACCATGGGGGTGATAGGGAAGGGGGAGGGTGGTTTTGGTTTTTGTTGCTTTTTTTCTTACCAGTGTTCAGCTCTGATGGCCATCCTTTCCTTTCTGAGGAAATACGCAGGAGTGACCTAAGGAAGATCCCTGGGGTCAGGTCACCTGGCCTTGACCTGTGACCAAAGTGGAGAGTCCCCAGTGCAGACGCAAGATTCAGAACATCCAGTAAGAACTGTTTAAGAGAAAACTTGTATCTGCTTGGCTGGGCCAGTTAACGCCTCCCCACAGGAACAAGGATCTCCGGGGACAGAGTTCATCCCTCCACTGGCAGAGTCTCCATCTTCAGTCACAGGAGTCACATTTTAATTTCTAATCCAGACATTATTTATACAAACCAGTATTGCAGAGAAGACAAACAGATTTTGCTGGCAGATGCATCGCGTCTCTTCTGTCCTCTCTGAAACGAGAAACAGCCTCGCTGCGCAGCGAGTCCTGGTTTAGAACGCTGCCTTAAGGGAATCAAATAGTTGAGAATTCGGCAGAACTGCAGTACATGGCTTCTGTAGCCGAAGAAACTGCACCTTTTTATTGTCGGGGGCGCAGCTCGTGCCCTGGGTCCTCCACTTGCACCGCCCGGAGCTGCTGGGACCCCTTTAAATCGACTGGCGGCAAACGCCACCCCCGCACAGGGACTCCGGCCCCGCGGCGAGAGCACAGCGCTGCCGGTCCGCCCACCTGGGGACCCGCCTCACAATCCGCCTCGGGACCCATCCCGGGGCCCCGGGCCGGGCGTGCCCGGCTCCGCCGCGTCACCCATGGCGTCACTTGGCAGCGTCGCGCCCCAGCTGCTCCCACCGCCCCCCGCCCGTCCCGCTTCGCGCTCCGGGTCCCGCTCCGGCCCGACACGTCCCCGCCGCCCCCGGCCCGTCCCGCTCCCCGCTCCAGCTGCGGCTGGTCCCGCCTGTCCCCGCACTGCCAGGGCCGCCCCGGCACTCGCCGTTGTTCAGTCACGCTGCCGGTGTCCGCCCAGCCCTCCGGTCTCCCCGAACGGCCTCTGCCTTCCAGGGAGCCGCAGCTCCTAATTCAGGATCCTCGGCTGACTCAGTTAATGAACGTCGATTTCTGCATCCAGACCATGAAGACATTTACGAGCTGGGCCTGAAATGGACCCCGGGCCCCGCCGCCGTGACAGCCGCCAGCCTGAAATCACCCCATGCACTGTGACCCCGAGCCCGGCCCGTCGGGCAGTTGCTCACTCCGTGTAGGATGGATGATCCGGCTCTGGCCTGGGCACCTTGTCCAGAAGGATCTGGGGAGAGACAGGGTCCAAAGCTTTGCTAAAATTTAAAAAAAATCTTCTGCTGGCTCCCCTCAGTCCTCCTCGCTGGGAGAGCTCATCACGTGAGGGAATGGAGCCGCTTATCAGCTGGTTGGACAGGACTTTGCCTTCTGCCCAGAGAGGCTATGGCAGCCCTGTCACTAGAAGTGTCCAAGGCCAGGTTGGATGGGGCTGGGAGCAGCCTGGTCTAGTGGAAGGTGTCCCTGCCCATGGCAGGAGGTGGGCTGCATGGCCTTTAAGGTCACTCCAACCCAAACCATTCTGAGATTCTATGGACCTGTGCTGGGAAATGTTACCACCCACCCCTGTCCCATTTTTCCCAAAAGAAAGTTCTGTAGTTCTCAGGTTGCTTTGGCTGGGTAACGATTGCCCAGTCCATTAATTCAGTGATGCTTTTTTCCTGTGGTTATGATGTGGATACATTCATAATATTTGGGAATTGGTGAGATCAGGACACCAATACAGGGAAACATCCATGTAGGAATGTCTGTTCATTGCCATGCCTGTGCCCTGAAAATGTCACTGTCCACTAAAGACCCTCTAAAACTCTTATTTCTGTTTGGTTGTTTGTTTGTGTTTTTTTTTTCTTCCAAAGTGAGTGAAATTAAATAACTTTTGCTCCTGTAAATGTTGCTTCTTCCATTGGAAATGGCTGGAGGTGTTTATTTGCTTTTGTCTGTCCTTGGGGAGTGGAAAAATGGGTAATGTGAAAAAAGAATGTGAAGTTGTACCAGCCCACACTTATTTGTGCTGGCCTCCTGCAGGGACCCTGAGAAGCACTTTGGATACCCTGAGTAAATCCTTCTCACCTGGATCTCGTAGAGTGCAGCAATTGCTCATACAGCAAAAACTGAGGCAGTGAAGCAGCTGAGAATCTTGTAAGATCCAGAACTTTTCTGCAGTGTCCGTGCTAAGGTTGCTGAGGGTTTTTTTTAGAAGTGGAGATCTGTTGGGAAAGGTTCAGCCAGTATCGAAGGAGCCTGTGTGTCCCATCTGTTTCCATCACCTCTGGTTGGGGTTAGAGCGAGGGACCACTTTGTAATAAAACTTTAAAAATTTCTTCTGACAGCAGTACTGGGACTGTCCCTGTCCCCAGTTCAAGTGTCACAGGTCAGAGGAATATCTCCTACCACTGTCTAGAGTGATTTACAAGTAGTGAATCATGGAATCATGACTCTGATTCTGTGACTGTCCCAGGATCCAAAGGTGGAGTCGCCTCTCACCTCCCTCACCACTTAAGCTGTATTTATAGTGTTTTCTCTGAGTGAAGTTACACTCAATGTCAATTCATGTTTAGGTGGAGTTTCAGCAACTTTGGTCGCACATGTGAAGCATGTGCAACTTTTGCTTCAGTAGTGTGCTTGAGGGCTTAAACAATAATATGTATTTTGGAGTTAATGAAGGGCAATTCAGCTCGCAATGGGTCATTCATAGAAACAGAATCATTGAACCATAGAATGGTTTGGGTGGGAAGGAAGCCTAATGCCCATCCAGTCCCACCCCCTGCCCTGAGCAGGGACACCTTCCACTATCCCAGGTTTCTCCAAATCCTGTCCAACCTGGCCTTGAACACATCCAGGGATGGGGCAGCCACAGCTTCTCTGGGCAACCTGTGCCAGGGCCTCACCATCCTCATAGGGAAGAATTTCTCCCCAATATCCCATCTAACCCTGCCCTCTGGCAGTGGGAATCCATTCCCCCTTGTCCTGTCACCCCATGGGGTAAAAGGAAAAGCAGAAGAAAACTCCAAGTAGGGGAATGAGGCTGGGGTGGGGGCAGGTGGTGTCTGGCTGCAGAAAACAAAGAATCGGCCCTTTATGATGGGGAGGGGATATTTGTCCTTACAGAAAGGGCTGTGGGATGCTGGGTCTCCATAAGTCAGGAAGGCTTTCTGGGGGCTGGTACAGATTTTGGAACAGGGTTTAACCTTGGTTTAGGTGTGTGGTTCCTTTTTCATCGCAGGACAGTACCTGCTCTGTGTCCGGGTGCAGTCAGCCATGGGCTGTTCCCATCCGGACAAGCTCTTTCCTATGGTGTCAAGACATGATTCAGTATGACACATGGACCTGGAGGCCAGTGAGGTGGCTTTGCCCAAGGCCCTAATGAGATGGGCAAACCAAACTCCCATGGTGATGGCTGTGGCATGGGGGGGATCCTGCAGTACTCTGGCTTTGGGGTCTTTCATGGTGTCACTAATGGTGATTGTAAGCACAGAGCCAACCAAAAGCATACGTACCAGCAGCAAAAGTGGCACTGAATTACAAGCACAGCTTCATCTCCTCCAGCCATTTCTCTGCAGAAGCAGCTGGTGGCAGGCGGACAAGGCTGGAAACCAGTGTTCTCCACCCTCTGGTTATCCCAGGTATTCCAAGGGGCAGGTTTCCCAGAGCCGACTACACACAGGTAAATTTGTGGTTTGCAGCTTCCACGACAGCCCCTTGTCTCTGTCACCAGACAGTCCTTGAAGAGAATCCTATTGGTATTCCAGACACCTGCCTGCTGTTATATATGGAGGGAAATACAGGGAAGGAACACAGGAATGCCTCACTTTGTGCACCAATGCCAGACTGGATTGACTCCTGAAACCAAGAAAACTTGCATTTAACAGGACCTGAGGGGCCGGCTATGCAGGTTCACACCTAGAGCTATGTCCTGATACGACATTCCCTTTCTCTCCAACTCCCAGAGAATGTCTGTGAGTCACTGCTGCTACACAAGACATTCAGCTGTAAGAGTCTTTCTTGTAAACCTCCCATCCAACCAGTTGTGCTCTGTCTCTGTGCAACGTTGAAGATCTTTGCATTCTCCCTATATATTTAACTGTGTTATTTCTATTCCTATTTATAACAAAATCATAGAATCACTGCATGGTTGGGGTTGGAAGGGACCTTGAAGACCATCTAGTTCCACCCCTTCATGAATAATTCCTAAATAAATATCCCTAGATAAAAACCCTAAAAAAGTTATCTCCTGATATAACTGATGATGTTCTTGTGTTTACTTTTGTCTGATGGGGTCACTACTGCCCATGTGCTACTCATTGCTACAGTTGTGGTCAATAAATTATATGCACAAGGAGATAAACCTGGTAGTAAACTTGGCCCAAGGAAACTAAACATGGAGAAAACAGACACATTAAACGCAGGAAAGGATTCATGTATTGAGCCTGTGTAAGGCTGCACTTCAGATCCTGAACCCCCCATGCTGACCGAGGACAAGGCTGTTCCTAAGGTACCATGGGGCATAGCCCCCCTTCTCCAGCTGCACCTGTCACACAGGTGGGAGAATGAGGCTGAGGTCTGGCACTACCCTGGTTCTAGGAAAAAGAATTCCGCCCTCTCCCTGCTAAGGCTGCACCTCTTTCCCTGGGCTGGCATAGCATGGTGCCCATCCACTAAGCCAGACCAAGGAAAACGTGTTTGGGCTACAGGAAATGGGGTCAGTTTTTACCAGTCAAACTATATTTTTAAAAACATATTAATGTAAACAAAATAGTGTTGGAGTTTTTTTTAAACAGAGTCAAGTGAGGAAAGCCAAGAGGCTGAAGATCTTGCTCGTATCGCTGTGTTTCATATTGGATTTTTTCCCATCCCTGAATTTTGATATTCTCACAACTGGCATTGATTTCGGTGAGCATTAATTTCGGATTCCAAAAGCAGGAAAATCAGAAGCCTCTTTGCACCACCAAAGTGTTGGTACCAAAACTGCAGACTTCACACAGAGCAAACCACAGTGACTAAAGGCTCTAAAATGTAAAGTAAACTTTATTATCCTTGAACCACAAAATAGATTTCTTTGGTTGTACAAATTTCACTAGTTACAGTCTTGATGCGCTAATTTTCCCTCAGTCTCTTGGGAGAGAACGGGAAAGAACCCAGAGCCTGGCACCAGGTACCGCACAGGGAAAGAAGAATCACAAGTTAGTCACCAAAACCCAGTCAGGATTGTTTCCAAAACTGCTGTTGTTAAAAAGCAAATGCTAAAATTAGATTTAAAGAGGAAAAGCTCAAATTGCTGATGATGGAAGCAGCCACGGCTGCAGTGAGAGATTATCAGAGTTCCCCCTTCACAGATCTGTAAAATCAAAGCATATTGGGCCAGTTAAAACGATCCACTGGATTTTGGCATGAAGGGAGAGGCTCAACAAAAAACTGCACCCAGAAAACTGCATCCAATTCTTTTCTTCAGCAAATGTACAAGCAGATGTGCCTGTTGCTGCCCAGCCACTGTGAGGCTTGAGGTCCAACCCTGGTCTTGCTGGGGAGTCAGAGAGCACCAATGGATGCGGAATGGGATCGGGCCGAGCTCGGACCTTCCTCCCAGTAGGGAGCAGTGAAAAAAAAAAAAAGAAAAGGGGGATTGTTTCCCCTAGTAGTGGCAGCAGAGGTTGATGGCAGAGCTGGGAGCAGCAGCTGTGACCTCCACATCTGCAGAGCTCACATGATACAGAACCTGCTCGCAGCCCTTGTTCCACATGTGGAAACCAGAACTCAGACCCAGGACTCACACCTACGCTCATTTTTCATTTTCCTTTTTCCCTCTTGCATGGTCAAACATTCACTGTCCCTGTTCTCCATAGAAAGGGGCCTGAAGGCAACGAGCTGGCAAAGTGGAACTGTGTAGTTATTGCAAGGCACAGGCCAGCCCCGTCCTGCTCCGTGGTGCTCCCAGTGCCCCCTGCCAGCTCCATGTCAGGCACCCCGTGACGCCCCACTCCACCTCACAGCCAGCCATGGACACTGTGGACTCCCCGCCAGTATTCCTACCTGTAAGACCCCATAATTCCCAACCTGACCCCAGCAATGCCACATCCTACCCATTCCCAGTTTCTGAATCCTACCCACTAAGGTACTGCTGTCACACCTCCCACCTCTGCCACCGTGTCCTACCCCAACTATCCTGCTCCCCATTGCTGTCACACCCCCCCTAAACCCCTGCTACAGCTGTCGGCTCCGTCCCATTCCTGCCCCAGTCCACCAGTTCAGCCCCAGTGCTACAGAAGACAGAGCCTGGCCTCTTCTGACACTTGTGTGCTCGTGGAGCTGCTCACACCACGTGTGACACACAGCAACGTGTCCATCCAGGGAAGGACCCATCCCCAGGACTGCATAAAGTCCCAGCAGGAGCAGTGTCCCACCGGGACAGAGGCAGGTGGCACAGAGCTGGCCCAGGCTCTGGCATGTTCCTTGAGCACAGAGTGTCAGTGGCAGAGGGAGGCACTTTGATGGAATTCTGCAGGTTTTCTTCCTTTTTATTTCCTTTTTTTTTTTGCCTCCAAGCTTCCCATTCCCACACGCTTCCAAAGGGAAGTGAGGTGACACAGTGCAGGAGGTGGGAGGAGATGCTTTTTGGCAAAAGACTGAAAATTAAATAGGAGTAAAGGCAGGCTGGACCTTCCTCCTGATTCCCACCAGAGGATGGGAATCCTCCTTCTAACCACTACAAAAAACAAGTTGAGGCAGTAACAGGTGGAGCCCAACACACTCACACTCCTACGTTCTCCCTGTCCTACCCTTCCCCACACACAATATTTACAGGCTAACGAGCTGCCCACTGTCCTGCCCACCCCACCTGCCAGCAGTCAGTCCAGTGTTGTCCTGTTTTCAGGATGTGCCCCAGTGCACTGCTGGGTGAGAAACAAGGGTGGTTCACAGCCTCGGAGGAGTCAGTTGGCCGCAGAGCTCCTGGGGTGCTCAGGTCCTATCCAGAGTCTGGAGGTGGCAGGGTGGCAGCCCGGTGCTGTCCCTGAAGCACAGGAAGCTCGTAAGGGCTGTGCCGGGCTCGTCCATCGCCCAGGTGTGGTGGGTCACCTACGTGGGGACAGCAGTCTCTAAACTGCGCCGGCTGTGTCGGAGCTTGCGCTTGCTGCTGTACAGGGCCATGTCCTCCAGGGCTGAGGGAGCTGGTGCTGATGGATCCTGTGTGCCTAACGTGTCCTCTTCCCCTGGCTGCCCATCCTGCTCCCGGGGAACTGCAAGGACAAGAGATATTTATATTTGAAGAGAAAGCACTGAGTTAAATTAGGTAAGTTATTGCGAAGGAATCCTTCCCTGTGAGGATAGTGAGGTCCTGGCACAGGTTGCCCAGAGAAGCTGTGGCTGCCCAATCCCTGGAAGTGTTCCAGACCAGGTTGGACCGGGCTTGGAGCAACCTGGGATAGTGGAAACTGTCCCTGCTCATGGCATGGGGTGAGACTGGGTGATCTGTAAAGTCTATTCCCAACCAGACCATCCCATGGTTCTGTCAACGCTCAGCTGCCACAGTTAATGCAGATGTTTAGGGTATCACAGGATCACAGACTGGTTTGGGTGGGAAGGGACCTTAAAGCTCATCTCATTCCACCCACTGCCACGGGCAAGGACACCTTCCACTAGCCCAGGCTGCTCCACGCCCCATCCAACCTGGCCTTGGGCACTTCCAGGGAGTGTTCCAGGGTATTTCCAGGTGCTAGATTTGGGACAGCACTGAAGTCTCAGTGACTCACAGTAACCTCGTGCCCAGAGCTTTCTGGTGACCTGTAGGTCATGTAGTGACCACTGTGGATCCTGGGAAGGAAGTCCCATGAGTAAGAAGACACCTGCCTTTAACACCCACCCATTCACTGAACATGACTGGAAGAGCCAAGCCTCAGGAAAAATTGAGTGTCCTGAAAGGCTTCTGCTCTCCAGACCACAGAGCTGCCCTGACTCAGGTCTGCAGGGGATGAGGGAGTCCCTTTGTCAGTGAAGGGGAGGAGCATCTTCAGTCACAGACTGGCCCAGTTGGTCAGAAGGTCTTTAAACTTACTGGCATCACTGAGATGTGGTGGGATGGTTCCTGTAACTGGAGTGCTGGAGGTTCTAAGGGACAGTCAGGCAGGGGAGATGAGGTAGGGGTCATACTCTATGTCAGTGCCCAGCTGGATGTTGGAACGGCACCTGGTTGAGAAGCCAACCAGAGCTCATGGGCCAGGATTGAAGGGACAGGTGACATTCCTGACCAGGAAGACTGAGTGGATGAGGCCTCCATAGACAGATGGGAGCAGCCTCATATTAACAAGCCCTGGTCCTCATGGGGGATTTTAACCACCCCAATATCTGCTGGAGGGACAACCCAACAGGGCATAGGCAATCCATGAGCTTCAAGTGCAAATGGGCTCCTGGGAAGCCTCTCTAAAGCCTTTGGATGTAGCAGAGAACCTCAAACAGAGAAATCCATAATGATCTGTCAGATAAAAAGCTCAGTCTGCTGAGCTTTGCCAGTGTCCCACTCTCTGCTCCAGAGCCAGGCCAGTCAGTGGGCAGCCCTTCCCCTTTTTCCTGGCACCACAGGCCCATGTCCAAAGTCCCTCTCCAGCTCTCTTGGATCCCCCTTTAGGCACTGGAAGAGGCTCTAAGGTCTCCTCAGAGCCTTCTCTTCTCCACAGTGAACACTCCCAGCTCTCCCAGCCTGTCCAACCCCTTGACAGGACACTGGGGTTGGGAAGCAGGTGACTGATTCCCAGACAAGACAGATATAAAAGGAAGTCACGGGCACATGCAGGAAAAATTCAGCCTGGATGAGTGAGTGGAGAAGAAAATCCTGTGGCTTAGAGGGAAGTCAGTTCTTTCAGATGCCCTAAGGCTGGAATTGGCCAAAAGAACCCCCAAACATGCAAGTTTAGTGATCCCCATGCAGCACACTGAGCTTTAAGAACCCTTGGTTTGTTCCTCAAGCAAAGCTCTACTGAAAATAAGCTGCCATGGGGCAGCTTTGGTGGGCAAATAAGTGGTGAAACCATGGGAAAAGGGCAGGAAGGTGCTAACTGATACCACAACATCCAGCAGCCAGGACCCTACCAGGGTCAGTATCTGGCAACTAATGAGGAGGAGGAGAAGGAGTGATGAAGGCTGTGCTGGGAGAAACTTCTAATGCCACCAAGCTGTATCAGAGAGTCAAATGAAGCTCAGCTATAACAGTGCATCATGATCCATGGAGTTCAGGGAGGAATGATGTGGAAGGGGAAATGTAATGCAAATGTGAATAGATTCAGGAAAGAAGGAACTCTAAAGTCAAAGGCTCTGGCTTAGAAACCCACTGATCACTGCAGCCTAGAGCAGGTCTGGAAACAACCACTTCCTGCTTTTCTTCTTTTATGTCCTTTCCTGGCATTCCCAGTGGCTCCCATTGGACCCTGGATCAGCTACAGGAGCCTTGTGCTGACTCAGTAAGTTCAGTTTTACACTATGGGATGATGTTGAAATTCAATAAAAGGAATAGAATCCTGATTGCATAAAAAATTGCCCCATCCTTAAATGAGATGATGGTTCTGTAGGCACTGGGAGAGCTTTCTGTAGACACTGGCAATTTCACAGCAATTCCATTTCACTTCTGAGGTCCAGGTATTGGAAAAGGTGGGAGAACACAATCCAGAACAGTCTCTCCTACACAAACCACACTGAGCACTGCAGGCAGCCCAAGTCTCTTCCTCTACCTGAGAACCACATGAAATAAAAATGGTCCAGATGGGTGTGCGAACAATCCCCACTAAGAGGAACAGGATTCCTCAGCCTGAAAAGAAGAGAACTCCTGTGATAGTGGCTGACATGACTGGCACAGACAGAGCAAGTAAGACACAGTCACTCACTGCTTCCCAGAAAGTCCGAGGGAATTATCAAGAAATGATCAAACAAAATGCCTCATTATGGAACGAAGCATCATGAAAGGTAAATAATATCTGGACAGTTTTTATAGAGGCTCATTCCATTGCTAATCCAGACACAACACCTGGCTCAGGACATGCCTATGCAATAGGTGCTCCCAGAAAACTGAGAATATCCATCTATGCAAGCTCATTTTCTCTGTTTCTTCTGGTCTTACCCTAAGTCTACCCAACTTCCAGCCAGACAGGATCCTGGTGTATCCTGAACCAGTACAAACCTCCCTGACATGCTTCCCACCCTGAGAGAAACAAGGAAATACTGAAGGAGAATACAGGCATTGCCACTGGTAATAATCCAGAGATTCTGGTTTTGTGAATTGTTGGCATTTTGGTAGGAAAGAATCTGAAATGCAAGTCTGGAGAAGAAAAGCATGGATGCAACTCTTTGGAGTATGGATGTGGCTAAAAAATCTGGAGGGGGATAAATTAAAGACACAAGGGGGCAGAGAGAACACCTTTGGTTCCTCTGTGGGTATGAGCTGCCAAAGCTCATTATCCAGCAGCAAATAGGCCAGGCAGGATGAGTAGGTGCCGTTCCCATGGGAGCTGCTGCAGATACCAGACAGCCCAAGTGGGCAAAGACCACAGGGACAAAAGCAGCTTCTCACATCCCACAAGCAGGTTTCCAGTAACAGGTGCAACACACAGTTATCAGGGAGATTTCTGGAATCTGATAGTTATAGGATTGGGAAGCAAAAGACTGGCTCCAGGTGATCTGGAAAAGTCATAACACGAGTGCGTTGCATGATTCCACCCTAAAAATGCTGTTCTGCAGTTCACTAACTCCATGGCCCCATCAAAACCTTGAAATAAAGGTTTTTAAACACATTTAAGACAATGACCATAAAGTCGGACCCAGAATGCAGGGAACTGTTTCTACACGGACAAGAGTGTGCTGGAAGGAGTGAGATGCCAACACTTTCCCACAGTTGGATATCCTCAGGGTTCCTACTACAATGGTTTGCTAACAGAAAGTTTAAGAATTGCTATGAGTCAAAAAGCCATAATTCCATGATCAAGAACAATTCTGATTACATTGGCTAGTATGCTGCACTATCTAGAAGAGTGAGGTGGGGTGGGGGGATCTAAAAAAACCAGGAGAGCTTTGTCCCATCCCAAGAGAGTTTACTTGCATCCTCACCTGCCATCCTTGCCAGCTGACTTGGGAAAACTTGCATTTGTTTGGTGCCTCACACATATCACAGGTGACTTAAAGGTTACTTAAGGACTAAGGACCAGGTTAAAAAACTCTCAATGAGCACCACACTCTTTTCTTCCTGGCTTTTATCCCATTTGAGGGCCCAACAGAGCAGTGTCAGGCAACAGTGAGGTCTGAAGGCCCTGAGCAATGGCTGGTATTTCCCAGACCTATCATGAGCTCCCAGTTCCCTGCATTGACTGAATGGACAACCTCATGAGAATAATCCAGGGCTGAGAGGATGACTCTGAGGGACGCAGAAAGCTGCTTCTCAGCAAAGTAAGTTTTTGTTAAGTCCTGCAGCAGAACCTTCTTCTGGAAACAGCCCAGCCATAGATCAGCTGTCCAGGGTACAGCCTGTACTCAGAAGGATTTGTCAAGATAGAAGAAACTGTTTCCTGTGTCAAATAAAAGGTGAAAATCTGCAGAACAGGTAGAAGCAAACCAGCACCAACTGTTGGAGAAACAGGAGTGCTCCTATGGAGGAGGTGGGCTCTGCTGAGCTCCAAAGGGCTGCTCCACAGCCACTGGAATGAACCAGGGGATAGTCTAACCTGTCCATTACAGCTGGAGACAGACAGACACATCCCAGCTGGACAGCCTGGGGATACAGCTGCAGAGCTTTAATTCCTGCTGATTGAGGTGACTGCCCACAGATGCAAAGTGTAACTTGGAGTCACCGAGGTACTGGAGCAGCACGTGCTCCAAGTCTGCACCAAGATGGATTTACCTTCACGATTCCCTCTCCAGCAGAAGGGGCACAAGGCAGCCCATGAACGATGGACATCATTCACCTCCAGCAGGTGACAGAGGCCAAAACTTCCCCACCACATCCTACTACCACTCTACTCCAGGACACAAAACCCAGGCATGCTTGTTACACACCACGCTGGGCAAATTAGTTATCACTAAAGCACAATGCAAATATCCTACCCAAAATGAATGTGGTGAGTGTGGAGTTTTCATTCTAGAACAGACAAAACAGGACATTGTGTCAAGCAGCAGAAGATGAAGTCTTCTGGGTAGTTCCACAAGCAAAGGGAAACCTGCTAGAACCGTGGTGGGGAGCAAGTAGTACAGAGACAACTCCTTTGGCCATGGGCTTACCTGAATTATTTCGGTCGTCGACATATCTGAGGTCATCAGCTGCATCAGGTGACTGGAAGAGAACAGCAAATGTGACCATCCACCCACCCCTGTAATACTTGTGCCAGGTAATTCCCCACCTCTGGCTTTCCAACACCCTATGGAGAACCTGCTGCCCTCAGAGGTGCTGGTATTGCCAAACCTGGGGCATGGCCCTCAGAGAGGGCCTGATTCCAAATGAACCCCTCGTGCTCAGGTCGAGAACCTGCTGCCTGACCTGTGTGTAGGGAGAAGAGGGAGTGACACAAAAGACAGAAAGTGTAAAGAACGGACAAAAAGGCTTTAAGCTGAAAGAGGGGAGATTTATATTGGATATGAAGGAGAAATCCTTCCCTGTGAGGGTGGAAAGGCCCTGGCACAGGTTGCTCAGAGAAGCTGTGGCTGCCCCAAAAGTGTTCAAGGCCAGGTTGGACGGGACTTGGAGCAACCTGGTCTAATGGAAGGTGTCCCTGCCCATGGCAGGGGGCTGGAATGACAGGAGCTTTAAAGTCTCTCCAAACCCAGAACACTCTGGGATTCTATGAACCCCTGCACTGCCGAGAGCACTGTTTGAGCATTTGGAGGTGCAGCCTCCTTTGGAGGCACCTTCTCAGCTGTATGAAGACCCACTGTTGGACTTGGGGTAATTCATGTGGTCTGGAGCTGCCACAGGGCTCGAGCAGCCAGTCCTCCAACTTGCCTCGTACAGAACCTGGAGAAGGGCACATCCCAAAGGAAGGAACTCTGAGAAAAAGATGAGTGACTTCCAAGGGCTGAACAATACCACCAAGGAGAGGTGAAGAACAGTGAAGAACAGACACAAAATCATGTAAAACTGCCTGAGAATTCTCAAATCACAGCTCTGCTGGAGCCAGCCTGGCTTTGGAACAACAATCTTTGTGTCCCACAGCAAGCTGAAGCCCAAGTGGCAGTGCTTGCTGGCTCTCCACACACAGGTATCTGCTTCATTGTCTTTATATAAAGCTAAAAAAACATCTAAAAACACTTAGACGCAGGGTATGTGCTCAAATCAGGTGTCACAAATGCCATCAGTGACTGACTGACACAGGCAGTTATAGTTTCCAGCACTGGGTGAGTAGTTCCAGCTGGGATTCTGTGACAAAGCAGCTTAAATGAGCTTATTTTAGGAAGGAGAAGCACCTCACCATGGTGCTCACTCTTGGAACTCAGTGTTCCTTCCACAGCTCACCGACAGCAGAACACGAGAACTGACACCCTGCTGCTTCCTGGGCAGGACACCAGACATATCTAGCTGGAAGTTCACATCTGCTCCAATTTGCCTTCTGGTGGCAATAATTTTATAGCTTTTTCTTCCCTTTTAGTTCTCACCTTTCACTTAAAAATATTTCCGGACCTATTGAGATGAAGATGCAGCTGCTTTATATCTGCAAACCTTTTGTCATTCATTTTAAAAACATCTAGACCTACTTTTTCTCAATTCCACTTGTCTGAAGTCTCCAATAAACCCTCAGGTTTCACCAAGGCTGGTGTCACTGCCCACACACACGCAAGGTTTCTGCAAAGGGTTTCCCCAAAGTCCTCAGCCTCAACTCTTCCATCAAACCAAGCCCTAACCAATCTAAAGCTGGCTCAGCATGCAGTTTATACCTGGATTTCGTAAACAGGTTTGGAGGAAGGAATAGCAGCAAATTCCCGGTAGTCAAACTTCTTTTCAGACATGGACTAGAAGGGACACCAGAAAGGAAGAAAGAGAGAAGAGAGTAAGGGGAGAGAAATGGATAGAAAAGCAGCAGCAAGCTGAGCAATCTATGCAGAGATCACAGGAGAAGCAAAAGGACATCCTCGGAGAGAGCCAGGAGCGCCTGGGTAGAGCCTGGAACACGGGGCATCCCTGGGACACTGCCTTTGGAGCTGTTCTCATGTCAGGATGGGGGGTTCCAAGTCACAGACGAAACATCACATGCTCCAGTGAAATGCTCAGGTAGGAAACCTGTTTTCATTGGGAAATTCATGGCAGAATTCCTGATAGCTGGTGCACAGTCAGGATTCCAATCCAGGGCTAGATTATGGTGTGACCTGGCAGGACCAGGTCTCCTTTGTGCAACTGCTCCCACGCTTCCTCTGGTCTGTCTCACTAATTCTGACAGTTCTGTGCAACAATGTCCTCTGGCATTTACACAGGGTTAGGCAAAGGAAAATGCCAATTGCAGCTGAGTGTCTGTAAGGTCTGTTTTATGCTGTTGAGGAAACATGGGGCAAAGTCCCTGAAGTGAAAGGCTTTCTGAACGCGGGAAAAGTAGTTCTGAACACGGGGAAAAGCCTTCTGAACCTGGGGAAAAGCTTTCTGAAGGTGGTGAAAGGCTTTCTGAAACCAAGGAAGGGCTTTCTGAGCATGAGGAAAGGGTTTCTGAACATGGGGAAAGGCTTTCTGACTACGGTGAAAAGCTTTCTGAACACAGAGTTGAAGAACCAAGAAACACATGACATAATAAAATGGGGAAAAAGAAAGCAGATGTTACACGGGAGCTGGAATAAAGGTGGTGCCTCTAGCCAGGGGTACAGCTCCACCCACCACCCTCCTCAGCATTCCCTGTACCCTGCAGCCAGGCCTAGCTCAAGGCCTCAGTGGGGACCAACAGCCCAAGGCACAGCCCACACCCAGCTGAATAACCAGGAAATCCCAGGATTTACGTAAGGCTAAGTGAAAAAGCAAGCAGAAGGACGTCATACCAGCCTTCCCGGGGAAGTGACATTCCTGGGGCTGCAATCTGCAAGAGGTGACAGAAAAGCACAGTTAGTGACCAGCTGTGTGACATCCAACCCCCTGCCCCAAGTCTGCTCCTTCCACTCAGCAGCATTTCAGTGTGGAGACCACACTCAGGGAAGGCCCTGCCTTCTGCCTTCCCAACAAACACCTCTTCCCTGCTTATTCAGAAAGTTAGGATGCTGACTTTCCCTAGAACATCATCTCTACCTCAGGTGTTCTCATATGTTCTACAGCTGAGGCCCATTCTCTGTGCTGAGAGATGTCACATGCCCCCAAGGACCTTCCAACCAGGCTGAAGGAGGGAATTGCTTCCTGCAGCTCTGCTTCTGAGCAGGTTAAGCTCAAGGAGCACTGCCTGTTTCCTTTGGAGGCACTGGCAGCAGTACAGTACCTTCCAGTGGTGTTGGGGATGGCGTCGGAGCGGGTGACGGTGACTCTGCCAGCTGCTCCAGTGTGCTGCGTTTCTTCCCCTCCTTGGACTTGGCAATAACCATTTGGGCTTTAAGAGCATCCTGTTCCAGTGATTTCATCCTGCCTCAGGAATGAGGGAGTGAGAAAAAACCATCAGCCATTGCCCCCTCGGTGAGGGACCACGCGCCATCTGCAGCCAGTAGCCGGCCCGAGCCCACAGGCTGAGCGCAGATGGGCGGGACGAAGCCCCCGAGGGTCCCCGAAGCAGGGCAGGAGGACGGCTGGGCTGGCTGCCATCCCAAAACACACGCCCCACGTGTCAAACAGACAGAGCATGAAGCTATGCATCAATGCACTGAGAAGCTGTGGGCAGTCCCAGAGGTGCCACATGATGGGACAGTGACCTGAACTGGGGACAGAACTGCAGGCATCACATGAGTAGGGTCAGTCCTCGGGGCTTTACTGTCCTCTGTGCTCAGTGTGTTGCATCTTAACCCTTCTCAGCCATCAGGACATCATTAAAGGCCAGGCTGCATGGGACCTTGAGCAACCTGGTCTGGCGGAAGGTGTCCCAGTCCATAGCAGGGGATGGACCAAGATATCTTTAGGGTCCCTCCAACCCAAACCAGACTGGGATTCTCAGAGACGTCTGCACCCTTCTGCCCATCAGACAGCCCCAGCATCCCCCCTCGTTCTCTGGGCAATGGACACCAGGGACCACTCCCATGTCCTTATGCCCCAGGAGGCCCCAGCTGGGGCGCAGGGACATGGACAGGAGCATGCAGCTGTGGGGAGGGGGCTGTGCACACCTGGATTGGCCTCCTGACCCAGGGATTCTTGAGGCGTGACTCTGCACTGGGCTAGACATCTGAGCTGGCCTGGCCCCGGGAGCAGGTGCCCACTGCCGGGACTGGTACAGCTTCCTGGCCAGATCCTGCTCGTACTGTTTAATACTGTCTTCAAGAGCTGAGGATCTGAGGAGGAGGAGGAGGAGAAGGAAGAGGAGGAGGAAAAGGAAGAGGAGGAAGAGGAGATGATGGTGATGAACATTGCAGCGGACAAGTGCAGGGAAAGAAAGAAACAGATACAGGAACATACTCTGGTGAGGGGAAATATGGGTCTGACACAGGGGCAGCCTTGGTTAAACTGGGCTCCAGATCTGATCCTGCTCAACCTTGGCCACTGTCAAGGCAGCAGGAACCCCCAGGGGCAATCTGGGACTGTGCCCAGGAGCATCAGGCTCACAGGCCCCACATCCAGAGCTGCCCTCCCCATGGGCTGCGAGGAGACTGGGAACGCCTTCAGACCCATGGGAAAGGCTGTGAGGCAGTCACAGAGTGTGTGAGTGTGTCAGACTGAGGGGAATGGGCAGGGGTGGATGTGTGCCACACATGGGATGGTCTCTCAGTGTACACCTGCACAAGTGCCTGATCGCCTGTTCCAGGCACCTTTGTTGGACGATAGAAAAGAGGAACAAAATGGCTAAGTATGTGACACATGGTGTTTGCCCTGGGACACGTGTCACTGAGGGGGCAAATGAGTCCCTAAACCAGTGTGTGTGGGGGAAGAAAACTGCCAAAATGCTCATAGCCCTGGCTGGGTACTTGCCCCTCGGCTTGTACCTGTGCCTCTGGACCTCACTCTTCCCAGGCTCAAGGGCCTGGAGTGCCAAAACAAGGGGGAATGGATTCCCACTGAAAGAGAATCGGATATTAGGAAGAAAATCTTCTCAGTGAGGGTGGTGAGGCCCTGGCACAGGTTGCTGAGAGAAGCTTTCGCTGCCCCATCCCTGGAATTGTTCAAGGCCATGTTGGATAGGGCATGGAGCAACCTGGGCTAGTGCAAGGTGACCCTGCCCATGGCAGAGGGGTGGGACCAGATCAGCTTTAAGGTCCTTTCCAAACCAAACCAAACCATTCCTTGACTCTGTGCCAGGGACTTGTGTGTGCCCACAACAGGTGTGTAACATGGGTCTCTGGGTGTGTCCCAACAGAGCACAGGGGTGCCAGGGGGAAAAGGAGGGGCATCACACATCCTGGCAGAGCACTGATGACACAGGGAGAACAGGGAAAGCTCAAGAAGGTGCAAACTGATGGGGTCATGATTGACAGCACAGAGCAGAGAACTGGAAAGAAGCAGAAGACAGGAGATTAGAAAGGAAGGAACAAACCCTGCGGCAGTTGGAGAGAACACCGGTTAGTGGGGCTGAGGCCTGTGTGCGGGGCTGTGCAGAAGCTCCCCCCACCCAGTACAGGGGCCTCTGGAGACAGGACCTGAGCCTGCCTGCCCTCATGTTGCTGTGTCTGCTCCAGAGCTAGGGAAGAGGGACCATGAGACTACTGCTCTGGCAGCAGGGAACAGTCCCTCCTTGCATTACAAAAAGGAGCATGTTATGGTGACTGACTGATTCCTGCCCAAGGCATCAGCCAGGCACTTCTCCAAGAACTGCACAAAAAGCTGCATCTTGGCATCAGAAGCAAAGTGGAGCTTAGGCCCTGGTCTGCAGAACTTAAACCCAGTAATGCTGGACCTCACAGCTCAAATAGCTTGTCCTTGCCAGGTATTCCCACTTCTGGAAGGCTCCACCTTTGCTAGCCTCTTTTTCCATGAACAAAACACACTTAGAAGAGACTGAAGATTTGGGATGAGGAATCTCTCTCCTACCCACAGGTGTACCCACAGTGCTCCACACTCACTAACCCTCCTACAGTGTCATGTGGAACTTCTACTGTGCCCTGAGCAATTCCAGCCAAATTCCAGCTGGCCCAAGAGCATGGTCAGATGGACAGTAATGTTGCAGGAGCAAATTGTGTCCTAAAACCATCCTGCCCCCTCCCACCATTTTTCAGGTTTATCTGCTGGCAACACCAAGTTCCTGGAAGAGCAGAGTCCCAAGACCAGAGCTGCACACCTGGGACATGAGCAGTGTCCCTGCAGGGACTCTGCTTTCCTTCCAAAGGTCTGTGCAGGCAATGTCCTGTTTCTCCTTTCGACACCCATCTCAAAAAAAAGCTTCTACTACATATGTTCATGCTTAGGCACGAATCAGAGCTGACAGACCTCACAAAAGCTGCCCCACTGTGTGAGGAATGTGCCTGGAAAATGGAGGCATAAGGGAGTGAATCTCCTGCATGTCTCATTGCGAAGAGATAGCATATCAGGCCCTACCCCTCTTCAAGCACAGTAATGTGGATTTCCAGGAGAAGCCTAACAGGCAGTTTCTGGTTTGTTAGCTTAAACACAACAGTTGAGTTTTTTCTTAGGTCCAAAGACTGAGCACAATTATGTGCAGGTTGTCTGCTCCTGAGAACACCATAGTGCTCGCACAGCATCACACTGATGGCTGCTTTTGGCACCATTGCACACTCACAGCCTTCCCTGAGACAGATGGGTGATTCCAGCCCTCTCAGAGCACCTGCAGCACAAGGGACTTGGTGGTCTCTCCAACCGCATAAGGCAGGATATGGCAGAGCAAGACAGTCCCTAAAGAGGCTCCAAAAGAGCTGGAGGACAAGGACCTGGAGTGACAGGACAAAGGGGAAGGGCTTCCCACTGATAGAGGGCAGGGATAGATGGGATATTGGGAAGAAATTCTTCCCGGGGAGGGTGGGGACGCCCTGGCACAGGTTGCCCAGAGAAGCTGTGGCTGCACCATCCCTGGAAGTGTCCAAGGCCAGGTTGGATGGGGCTTGGAGCAACCTGGGATAGTGGAAGGTATTCCTGCCCATGGCAAGGGGTGGGACTGAATGATCTTCAAGGTCACTTCCCACCTAAACCATCCTGGGATTCTATGAAAACTGATCTCAAAGAAAATTTGCACAGAGAGGCTTGTACCCTTAAAGCCCTGGAACAGCAGTCCAGCTCTGACTGAGGATCCACTTGACATTTCTCCATTCCTGGAGCCTCCCCAGCAGCGACAGCCCTGTGATCATCCATGTCTAAGCACAAACACTGGAACTGCTAAGTGGAATCACAACTCACGGTGATCCCTCCAGTATCTTATCTAGCAGCCCTGTTCCTCTTAAAGCCTCATCCAAACCCCAAAAGGCAGTTCAGACTGTCCTTTGAATGTCTCCTACAGGAATATCAGGGGAAGAAAACTATCATTAGTTATGGGAGCAGCCTGACTAATCTTGGAAGGAATTCTATGACACAGTAAATGCCTGGACTAGCTTCAAGTCTTAGGTTCTGAGCTAAGAAATTCTCTTTCTTCCAGAAGAATTTTTAATCAATCTTTCATGCTGATGGAATAGTTTGTGGGGCTAAAAATGGCTTCAACCTACCAGTGTTTTGGCTGCAGCAAGTTTTCCAGCCCAGCACCACTGGATATGTGGAATCCTATTCTTCACTTTGAATATGTGACCTTGCAGCTTCAATAACACAGCTGCACAGGGGTTACATGGGAGGTGGGAATTGTGTGCTGAGGGAAGGAACACACCCACCATTACACACAGGTGTGTTCACGTTTGTCATGAACTCCCCTGTGTCCATGAATGTGCAAGCACTCTGGGAATCTGGGAGCCCCCTGGAAGCAGACAAGCTCAGCTCAGCGGGTGCTCTGCATGGCTTGAACAGATCCTTCATAACCTCCCTCAACACCTGCCTTTGGAACGGTCCTCTATTCCCTAGTCTTTTTCCCTGTAAGCTCTAGACATGCAGCAGCTCCTGCTCTGTGCTCCAGCCCAGCGCAGGAGCAGTGGAGGCTCTGGCTCACCGTGCTGCCCTCCACATGGCCCGTTTCTCAGCCTCCAGAGCCCGGCGCTCCGCTGGAGACAGCTCCTTCTCCTTCTCCTTCTCCTGCCCGCTCAGCAGCTCCGGGCTCTGCATCCGCAGCCGCTCCTGGTGCCGTCGCTCGGCCTTGGCTGTCCGCACCGGAGCCCCGGGATCCCCCAGGAACGACGGGCTCAGCCTGGGCAGGGAGAGGAGCAGTGAGAGGAAGGATGGCAGGGCCCACACAGCTCACCTGCCTATGAGTGACACCCCAATCACCTGTTCAGTGCCACATCCACGGGTATCACCCTGGGAGGACACAGGACATAGGGGAGTTTCTCATAAGGAGTTTCAGGTTAGATGGGGCTTGGACCAACTGTCCTTGGCCACCCCTGCGCGGCAGAGGTTGGAACTAGATGGTCTTGAAGGTCTCTCCAACCCAACCCATCATGGGATTCTATGAAGGTGGTCCCAATCAGTTTCCCTCTCTCCACCAAATCCTTTGCAGCCTCTGGCTGCTAAAAAAGCAGGAACGATCCAGTCCCTGCCCCAGCAGCCCCACTCACCCTGACATGGAGTTGGTTCTCTGCTCAGGCTTGATTCCCTCTTCCAGAGAATTCCTCTGCAAGCTGCTGTTCTCACTGAGCTCTGAAGGCCTGGAGAAAACAACCCTGTGAGTTACAGCATCACAGGCTGAACACCTAGAGAGGGTGGGACAGGTCCACCCCCAGAAAGCAACAAATGGTTCAGGGTGAAGTCACAGCTCTCCATGGCTTTGCTCAGCAGCTCCTCCACCATTGCTGTGAGCATTCCCAGGGGGATCTCCTAAATGTCCACACTAACATCAGAGCTCATTTCCTGCAGTTGGAGGTCAGCCAGCCACTACCAGACACACACAGAATTTTTGCCTAATTTTCTTAATATTTGTTGGGCTTTGTGTTCCTCTGGATCTCACCCTTCACTCCCGGGAACTTGGACTTCACACTTGGATTTGTAAGACGTGGCACAAAGGCATTCCAAACAGAGGAGTCCAAGAGAGATTCACCTTGGAAGCACTGGTCACCAGATCCTGATTCTATACCTTCATTAACAGATTAATTTGATATTTTAAGTTCTTCCACGAGATGGGCCACAGCTGCTCCAAGAGCTGGAACCCCTCTGCTCTGGAGCCAGGCTGAGAGAGCTGGGGGTGCTTAGTTTATCATGACACTCAGACATGATTTTTACTGCTCAAGTTTATGTTGGTTAAATTTCCCTTTCTGTTCTAGCACGAGAAAAATTATTTCAAAAAACACAAATTCAGTCTCTTCCACTGCCTCTCCTGTATTCAAGCATAAATAATAAGCAACTGAAAATCATCTGATGGATCCAGCCTTCCCGTTCTTCAGTCTCCCATGTTTCAATATGAAAACAGGAAGGCTAAGTGGGACTTCCCAAAAAACCAAGGAGCTGCACGTGGCTGCTGTCCTCCTTGGAGCTGCCTCAGCATAGGAAGGGGAAGTCTCAGGGCATAATTGTGTGAAAAGTTCCTGAACTGAGACTGGGCAGAAACAACAAGAGAGCAATGAGATTCCACGTGCCAGCGTAAATGTGTTCAGCCACTGTGACTGGGAAGTGTTTGTAGAGAGGAGAATGTCTGTCCCAAAGACTCCAAAGAGAGATAAGGACGGCTTCAGCTTTCCTCTAGTGCGGCCTTATTTTATCTGGAGCCTTTGAGAACCCTTTTCTCATTCCTCAGTTCTGTGCCCAAGAATTAGAAAAATACCATCAAGACAATGTGGAGGCCAAGCCCCAGAGAACTGGGAAACAAAAGCCTAAAAAACCACCAGCTTGGTTCAGCATTCAGCTTATCTTGAATCAGCTGTCTCTAAAAATCAACCTCTCTACACACCCTCTGGCATGGCTGAAGGAGATGTTCCCTGAAAAGACAGAGCTGGAAAGTTGCCTCTTTTTGTGCTGAATAAGAAATTTGGCCCACACTCTTCCTTGAGAATTCCTGGGACGCCTCTGACACACGTGGGTGCTACAGCTACCTGTAGTCCTGTCTTACCGAGCTGCTGGAGCCTGGATGCTCCTTCCATTCAGCCTCTCGACCTTGTACTCGACACCCTCGATGATGACGCTGGACTGCAGGACCTCAGGCACCTGCCTCACCTCCTCCTCCTCCTCGGCCTCCTCCTCCAACAGAAGGGCTCGCTGCTGCTGCAGCTTGCGGGCTGCCAAAGGAGACAGGAGCCAGCTTACACCACAGAGCACTTGCTGAACCCTCAGGGGTGAGACCTCTCAGCTGCTCCAAGAGCTGGAACCCCTCTGCTCTGGAGCCCTGGCAGGGCCTTACGCTGAACCCCCCAATGATGGGACATCTGGGCAGGTCCTTTAGCTCCCCAATGCTCCAAGTCTGTGCTGGTTTCAGTCCATTCCCTCTCAATGGACACCTTTGTTCTTCCACCATTCCACTAATGCTTCAGATGGAACAAACTCTACACCATTCCCTCAATCCCTCCTTCCTTATCCACCAGACTTCCATTCTTGGACGCTCTGTGGGCAGATTTCCAGCAGCTTCTCACGTCCAGTGTTCCCATCCTTAAACTGAAAGTTGGGTACAGACTCTTCTGCCCCTTCCCCAGAGAAAACAGTCCTGGGAATCTGCATCTTCCCACTGGCCTCCTGAAGGGACCAAGGCCTGGGATCCTGGTGATGGGCCCCATACATGGCAGTCGCCCTGGGAACATATGGGTCATGAGAGGGTCAGGGACAGAAGAAGACAGAGAGCAGGTGGCTCTCTGAGGCAGATGTTCTGCAGGTGACCAGTCCCCAGGTGTGTTCCTCAGGACTTAGTCTTGGGGCCAGTTCTAGGCAAGATTTTTATTAATACTTCTATCTGGCTGCAGGAACAGAATGCACTAGTAACACTTTGCTGATTATGCCAAACTGAAAGGTGCTCTCAAAGGCTATGAGGCCTTGCAGAGGGATCCAGACAGGCTGGAGCACTGAGCAACCATTAATGGCATGAAATTTAACATGGGCAAAGGCGAGGTTCCGCACCTGGGACAGAGCAATGCTAGGCCCAGGTATAATTTGAAGAGGAGTGGCTGGAGAATTCAGTAAAAGCCCTTTTTCCACTTCATACTGTTCCTCATCACCTCCTAAAACAACTCTCAAGCAGGAGGAAATGACATAAAAAAACAGAGCAGTAATTTACCTCCTGCTGCAAACCCAGACCAGCATGGTGAGCACTGAGAGCTCCAAGAGCTCTGCTGCCAGTCCTGTGTGAGGGTGCCATGGTGCTGCTCATCTGGGCAGCTGGCACAGACTTATTGTCTGGAGTGGCTTCAAAAATGTTACTGAAGTGTTTACCAACTGCAGACAGGGACCTGCTAGAGTGACTTCAGAGGAGGGACATGGAAATGCTCGCAGGGCTGGAGCCCCTTTGCTCTGGAGCCAGGTTGGGAGAGCTGTGGGTGTTCACCTGGAGAAGAAAAGGCTCCAGGGAGACCTGAGAGCCCCTTCCAGTGCCTAAAGGGGCTCCAGGAGAGCTGGAAAGGGACTTGGGACAAGGGCTTGGAGTGACAGGAAAAGGGCTTTCCACAGCCAGAGGGCAGGGTTAGATGGGGTATTGGGAAGGAATCCTTCCCTGTGGGGGTGGTGAGGCCCTGGCACAGGTTGCCCAGAGAAGTTGTGGCTGTCCCATCCCCATAAGTGTTCCAGGCCAGGCTGGATGGCACTTGGAGCAACCTGGGCTAGTGGAAGATGTCCCTGCCCATGGCAGGGGGTGGGACTGGGTGGGCTTTAAGGCCCTCCAACCCAAACCATACTGTGATTCTGTGATACAGGACACCCTGACATCAGAGCACTTCCACCAGCCCACCCACAGTATCAGTGGAGCATCCACAGAACCCCTCAGCATTCACTTACTTGAAGACTTTCCCAGGCCTTTTAATAACCACCCATGGGCTTCTCTTCTAGAAGTGCTCCATTTCCATAGGAAAGGAATCACTCAACCGGCCAAATTTCTGCACACAGATTCCAACATACCTTCTTCCTCTTTCATTTTCTTCAGGTCATCCTCCCCCACCAAGGACACGCGCTTGGGAGGCTTGTCCAGATGCTGCTGCTTCACTTCGATCTCAAAATACTTCTGCCTCTCACGGAAGGACCTTTGCTCAGGGCTGTGCTGTCCCCCAGGCCTGTGCGTGGCCACCTGCGAGAGCCACAATGCTGCCCATGGGCCCCCCCAGCCAGATCACTGCCCCCATGTCCCCCAGCTACACCACCACAGCCCATGGGCCCCTCAGCCACACCTCCTCTCCCCGTATCACCCCAACCCTCACCCTGCCACCTGCTCCACACCCTTCTCCTCCTCCCCAGCCCCCCCATGCTGTGAGTCCATCTCCTCATCACAGCCCCCAGATCCTCCTTCCTCTTTCCAGCCCCAGCCCCAAAACTCACCTCAGAGGCCATTTTGGGGCTCTCTGTGCTGCTCTGACCAGACAATTCCTAAGGACAGAGAGAAACAGCCACATTTTAAAAGGAAAGTTTCCACCCACCCCTGTCCTCCAGCTGTGTGAGCTGATGGAGGCTCCCAAAACAGTCCCGCAATTCACACAGTATTAACAACTCAGGCTCAGAGACAGTCAGGAACGAGGATTTACATTAAACTGAGGATTAAACAGAACCAGGTGTGACAACTTCTGAAAGAGCAGAAACTGAAAAACATGAAACAGGTGGAGAACAGGAGCAGGGGCTGAGCTGGAGGGAGTTCACAGGAGCTGGAAGGGGCTCACTTATATTTTCCTTACATCAAAGATAAAACCACCCAAAATTTACCACTTTTACCAGGATAAAGAACAGAATATTGGGTGAGTAAAACTACAGGAGAAAGAGAAGGTCCACAGAATCCACCTGTGAATGAGGAATCCATAGGGGTAAAATGAGAACTGCCAACAAGTTACGGAAAAGATGTAAGTTTTTTAATTATACAAATTGAAAGGACCCACAATAAGAGAGCAAGGAGATGACCTTTGGCTTTATCCAAACACACTCCAAAAACTAACAGGAAGTTTTAATTTTGTATAATATGGAGTACAATAACAGAGAAGGGAAGGAGCTAAAAAAGGCAAGAAAAAGCTTCTAGCTAAGAAGTAAATGCCTGGAAACAGGAATTATTGCTGCTACTACAGAAGCAAAGCCAACACAAGAGCTCAACACAAACCTGCAGGACCAGGACAATGCCTGCACAATAACTCCGAGTGGAATGACTTGTGACAATGCCCATCTGACAAGCATGGATTTTTAATGGCCTTTTTAATTGGGTGGAAGTTCATGCCTAAAACAATAGCTGATATATTCCTAAAAATCCAGAAGCAGGCAGAGATAATGGGAGCAGTGGAGTTATCAGTCTGTCCAAGTTCAATGGACAAATGTAAGTAAACAAAAATAATTGAAGGGGATGAAAAGAATTTCCCTCAATAGTGCAAACTGCCAGGTAATCTCCCGCAGGAGCAGAAATTGTTCCTCAACCCACCATGCATCAGCTGGAGATGCTGATGCTGGAAAAAATTCTGTGCACAAGGCACACCTGACCACGAGCTTGGATCACCTGGGGGATGTCAGGTGCCAACAGAGACCAGTTCCACCTCCTGTTCATCCTGGACCTTGCTACATCTTCCCTGAGGTTGTCTGAGAGTCATTAACTCTGAGGAAATCAGTCAATAAAGCTAAAATGGACAAAAATCAAGCCTACAAACAGCACAGACTGTGACCCCTACTGATGTACCAAATCTCATCATGGTGAGGACAGGTATGGACAAGGGACACAGGAGGGCACAAAGTGGCTGTCACAAGTCACTGCAGCATAAGCTACAGCTTCCAGCACGAGCATGGAAAAGGAAAGAAAGGGAAAGGAGAGGAGGGAAACGGAAAGGGAAAGGAAAGGAAGGAAAGGGAAAGGAAGAAGCACACCTCAGTAGAAAGTCATCTGTGAAACAGGATCTCATTTGCAGCAAGAATGTGCCAGCAAGAACAAGATAGGAACAGGGAAAAGGGAAGCAGTGAGGTGATTTCAAGAGCAGAGGGCCCCAAAGCACCAAAGGGGTTCTGCCACAGGGTTCTCTCCTCCTTTAGTAAACAACTGTCTATGTCAGACAGCTCCAGAGCTCTCACCCTTGCACGGACACAGGCTCCTCGGGAAGGCTGGGCAGGGAGGATGGCATGGGAGGGTAGGCAGCAGGCTCAGGGCATCTCGAGGGCAGCGAGCCCAGTATGGGGCTCCCTGGGACATGGATGACACTAACAAACCATGCCATATCAAGTGGATGCCAGCAAAATGGCACAGGGCTTGCAGGAGGTGACATTTGAGAGCAGGATCAGCGTGCTGTGCTTGTTCAGCCTGGAAGAGGAGGCTCAGGGGAGGGGAATCTAATTCCTGAATTCTAGAGGAGTTACAGAGCCAAGGTCTGGCTCCTCATAGATGTCCAGCAAGGACAGGATGAGCAGAAGACATAAGCTGTGGTAAAAGAAATTCAATAAAACAGAAAAAAACCTCTTCACAGCAGAGATGGCTCTAGAGTGCCCACAGTGACCTCAGAATCTCTGATTCTGGGAATTCAGAAGTCAAGGGGATGGGTCTGAGCAACCTCTTACAACTTTGGATGCATTTGGACAATGCCTGAGGGCACATGGTGGGATTCCTGGGGGTGTCCTGTACAGAGCCAGGAGCTGCACTTGATGATCTTTGTGTGTCCCTTCCAACTCAGGACATTCTATGATTCAATGATTCTAACTTCCAAGGTTGTCCTGTTTCCCATGGGAGACTAAGGCAATGACCTCCAAGGCCTCATCTAATCTGAACTGTTCCATGATTCAGCTACATGGAGGGGAGAAAAAGTAGTTCCAGTAAAGCTCATAATCAAAATCCACTCAAAACTGGCTCAGCACAGGTTTAGCCTGGCCCTGGACTCTGGAATTTCAGAGTTCCTTTGTATGAGAACAGCTTGGTTGTACATCAGCATCCCAATATCCAAGGAGAATAACGGTGCTGTGAGATTCTAGGACCTGATACACTCACAGACAGGATTCTGCAGGGTGGCGAACAGATGCCAACTTCCACAGGACCTCAACATCCTCTTCTCCACAGCAGCTTTCTTTGGAGGGAACAAATCACCACCTCCTACCCTTCTCACACCTGCTCTGCTCACACCTGTTCTGGAGCAACCCCCCAGCAGCATGAGTTACCTGTGTCCCAAGCAGCGGGTGTGACAGGGGCACTGCTGCGAAGGTCTTGTAGGCCTGCTTGACATTGATGGGGATCTCATCAGGGGAGGGTGGCGACGGTGGCTTTTGCTACAGGGACAGACAGGAGGTAAAGGTGAGCACAGGTGGTGTGAAAAACCCCACACAGGGGAAACACAGCCCAACTCTTGGCCTGCAGAGCCCGAGGAGTGGGATATGGAAAGGAATGTGTAAGGGAATATATAAGCCTTGCCAAGGCCGCTCCTGAGCCTGGGGCAGGAACACAAGGAGCAAAGCACTGCACATACACTACACACAGGGTGGGGTCACAGACCTATTTTATTTCCTGGATGGTAGAGCAATGGTATTTGTGGTGGCACAGATCCTCACTCACCTGACAGGAATGTTGTGATGGATCTCCTGGCCAAGGGCCACACTGCTGTCACAGTTCTTGAGGACTTCCAACCAACTCAACCCCCATGTGCCTACCTGAATCAGGGGTTTTGGGGCCGGAACAGGACAGTTACATGGTTGACCCTGACGCCTACTAAGGGTTGAACAAGATTCCTCCTATTGGAAGGTGTCCCTGCCTATGGCAGGGAATAGAACAAGATGGTCTTTAAGGTCCCATCCAACCCAAACCACCCTGTGGTTCCATGATCTGATTCAAACATCTGATCTGGGAGATCATCTGCCTTTGATCTTAAATATTTCCTTTGCATAATTCCACTTAGAAACATCTGACAAAGTCTGAGGGGACCTTCCTACTACTTGTCACAGCCTTTGCTGGTCCTTTCCTCATCCACCTTCCACATGACCTCTCCTGCCATGTTTGGGGGGAACCAGGGTTGGGGTGACCTGCTCAAAGCATCATGGAAATTAATGGGATGGGGGGCAATAACACCCCAACCTTCCTTCTGCTGGAAAACAAATACCCTTATGCTATTCATCACTCCAACCCTCCAGCTGCACTAACCCAGTTCCAGGCCTTTGTAGTTTTATTTTGTTCTGGACTGAGGCTAAATTATGTTGTTTGATCATATTCCTTCTGCACAGGCTAAAGGACAACACAGAGAGATCAGAAGAGACTGTAAAACGTGAACCGTGGCCAATTCCATGGGTTCTGTACAGCTCTTTGCAAACCATGCCTCTGTTTTGGTATCATGTTTTACAAGCTCCAATAGACACGGAAGGGCTGGATCCATGGAATCCCAGAATGGTTTGGGTAGGAAGGGACTTAAAGCACATCCAGTCCCAGCCCCCTGCTGTGGGCAGGGACACTTTCCACTATTTCTTTCACTTATATATTTAAGGGACACGGGTCTTCTGGCATGACAAAGACCAAAACACCTGAATCTTTCTCTCCCATCAACAAATGGTCCTGGGAATATGAACTTTTAAAAAATAATAATTCTGCAAATCATAAAATCTATCAGCAGGATGGTATTGGCTCTTGCTCCAAGGTACCACCCATTGACAAAGGTTCTGTAGGATTTATGTCTCCACAGAACTTAACACCTCACAACTATGGCTCTAAATCTGTACCTGCTCTGGGGATTTCAGCCACAACAGCTTTGTCGTTGCCAACTCCTGGGATGGGGAGACACAGGGCAGCTGGGGAGGCCCAGAGAAACCAGTGGGATGCACTGACCTTGCCCTGCCTGTGAGGAATGAGGGCTCCTCCCTGGGGTACCCAGACTGGTGCATGGACACCACCAGCCTCAGCTCAGATACGTGGTTGTCAAACCACACCATCACTGCTGGGAGGGTGTTCAGCCACAACGTGTGGCACCACAGCACCCAGGGCAGGGAAATGGCTTTCAGGGAGGAACCCCAGCCCACTTACAGAGTTGTGGATCCTGAAGCATGGCTCAGGCTGCTGGAAGGGGTTGGGGCTGTCCCCCTCCTCTGCAGTATGTGAGGCAGCACTTTGTCGCACGCGGGACAGAGGCTGAATGACGCCGGGCTTGGTCTGCTCATGTCAGCACCCCAGGGAAAGAGAGAGAAAGAGGAAGGAGAAAGAGAGAAGAGAAATGAGGAATTAGGGCAGCAATGTGTCTGCCATGCGGGTGAATAAACAAATCCATGCAAATCCATGCACCCCAGCTCCATTCCTCAGCTGTGCTGCCTGTTCCATCTACCAGACCCAGAACGGCAGAGAGAGCTCCTGGGGCCAACACCAAGAATAGTGGCCAAGTCAGTCACACAGGACCAGTGGGTTATGGAGAAGGCCAGGACACAAGGGAGCATCTGCCACACAAGAAGCAGCTACAAGGGTCAGCAGGGTATGGTGTGAGTGTGATGAAATTTAGAGAATGTCAGCCCTGGGAATGGAAGTAGGGAAACATCAGCCAGGAACTGGGAACTGGCAGAAGCTGCAGATGGAAGTGAACCAGACCCAGTCAGGGCTCTGACTAGAAACGCAGTTATAGGAGCAGAGGCAAGAGTCTAAGACTTGACCTAGGCATTATCATCACTGCTGGATGCTGTGTGGAAGCGAACAGAGCATCTGACACTAAAGAGAGTGGCAGCAGGAATTGGGTAAGCCAGCAAAAACCCCAGGAGTGGAAGCTGCGAGGAGAAATGGGAATATAAGCTGCGAAAACAGTTGTGTTGGGTTTTCAAATTAATCATATTTAAGACTTGGTGTATCTATACAAACTTGAGGCACAGTGGAGGACTGGAGGAGATAGGAGCCAACAGTGGAGCTGCAAGACTGGGTGGGAGTGAGCACCCACAGGAGGAAGAGACAAGCTTCACGTGTTGGGGGATGCACAGGGACACCACAGTCAGGTCTCAGGACAGTTGTACTCACTGATTTACTGTCATCCTGCGATGTAATGAAGTTAATGGAAGCCTGCAAACAGAAATACAGGTGTAAATCAGGAGTCCACCCTAAAAACCTTTAGTTTATCTCTGCCCCACTGCCTACCCGGTGTGGGGAACCCCCAGATACCACAGAACCCCCCCCCCATACCTGCTTCTTTCAGTGGGGACAGGCCAGAGCCCATCTGCCAGAGCTTCTCCCAGCTCCTCTGCTATGTGAGGATGCCCTCAGCTCTCTGAACATCTCCAGGTTCTGACCCCAACTCTAGGCTGGTCCTGGCCCGTGGTCACAGCCCCTGGTCCTGGACCACAGGCACATCTCCTGGTCCTGTGGGCACATCCCCTGCTACTGGCCCCAGCTCACAGCCCCTGGTCCTGTTCCCTGCTTACATCCCCAGGTCCTGGTCCCTGGACATAACATCTGTTCCTGGACCATGGGCACATTCCCTGGGCATATTCCCACCCTCCACACTTGCCCCCAAGCCGGAGCAAAGCCATCCCACTGCAGGTCCTCCCCAGAAGCGCTCGCAGGTGCCATCATAGCAGTGGCTCACAGGGAGCAGCCCCTTGTGCCTCAGGTGCCACCAGGTCACTGCTTCCTCAGCAAGCCCCAGGGGAGCCCCAAGCCCCTGCGGGGACGTGGAGCCGGAGCAGGGGTTGCGGGCAGCAGGAGCAGCTGGAGCAGCAGCACACACCACACACCAGCAGCACTTACAAAGCGGGTCTCCCTGCCGGCCAGGTGAGGAGGCCGGGGGGCTGTGGGCACCTGGAGAGGGGCATCAGCAGGGGAGAGAACGGGAGAGAAAATGGAGAGACTGGGTTTTCCGCGGGAGAGAAGCACAGAGACAGCAGCACCTGGAGCTGTCGGGGTCCCCACCATGAGGGAAGCCCCTCTGCCCTGTCCAGCACACACAGACCCACCACAAACACTTCCTGCCTCCCCCACCCCCTCACAGAGGCATGCCTTCAACTCAGGACAAAGGATTCCATTTCCCTCAGGAATTCTCAGAAATAAGCCAATAAATTCTGGCTAGACTACAAGATGTTGAAACCAAAGAATTAACATTAAAAATAGATGGAGCCAGAGAATTAGAGACACAATTCATTGGAACTTCTGCTCTGGAAGAACAAGACTCCTGAACCCTCAGAGAAGCAGAGAGCTGAGGGTGTTTGACCTGAAGGCGGCATTGGGGGGACCTTAAAGGCCCTTCCAGTGCCTAAAGGTACTCCAGGAGAGCTGGAGAGGGACTTTGGACAAGAGCCTGGAGTGCCAGGACAAGAAGGAATGGCTTCCCACTGAAAGAGGGCAAAGTTAGATAGCATACTGGGGAGAAATCCTTCCCTGTGAGGGTGGGGAGGCCCTGGCACAGGTTGCCCTGAGAAGCTGTGGCTGCCCCATCCCTGGAAGGGTTCAAGGCCAGGTTGGACAGGGCTTGGAGCAACCTGGGCTAGTAGAAGGTGTCCCTGTCCATGACAGGGGTGTGGAACAAGATAGTCTTGAAGGTCCCTTCCCAGCCAAACCATCCTGGGAATCTATGGAAACCAATCTCAAAGAAAACTGGCACTTGTGGTAAAAGGAAAACTTACAAATAGCCCAAAACAAACCCTCACCCAGTTTGCAGCTGCTGTCAGAAATGAAAATAGGGAAACACATGCAGCTGGAACAAAGTGCCTTGAAATAGTTTGCTATAACAAGTTGTATGCTCTTCTAATCTTGCTGTGTTCCTGATGGACACTCGATTCCAAAGGATCCAAGAACTGAGGGAGACGCCAAACAGGCCGAGAAGTAGCAGGAGATGGACTGAAGTGCTGCTCCTACAGTTTCAGCATGTGGTCTCGATCCTCCTCCTGAACCTGTGTCACTGGTCACCTCACCCCAAGGTAAAGCCCTTCACCGCAAGAGTGAACTGGCTCCAGTGAAGACCAGGCAAGTGCTGGAGCCGGTGGGGAGAGCAGCTGGACAGCTGCTCTCAAACAGCTGGAGAGCAGCTGGACTCCAAAAGGAACACAACAGACCCAAAACGACTACAGAGGACAAAGTACAACCTGCAGTTCGCTCCAGCCCCCAGTATAAAACCCAGTTAGAGGTAATGGCTGTGAAGGGAAAATTAAAAAATCCATTTAAGATCATTTAACTTCAAAAGGTTCAACTGAGCTGTGACACCTCCTGCCACAGGATGGACAGTGGGAGCAAAGACTCTAAGACTGAAAAGGGAAGATCAGAGTTGATATAATGAATAAGATCAGTGAGGGAGGACAGGTAATTTTCATAAAGAAAAAATAATCAGAAGTTACAAGAAATAAAGACACTTCCCATTGCAGAAGAAAAACCTCTGAGCAAGGAGCTGTAGCAAATCACTTCCTGAGGGCAGGGTCCTTCCAATTCCTTCCCAACAGCTCACGTGGGTCACCTCCAGTGTCACACACAGATCCAGGGATCCTCTGGGAGTTTGGGAAGCACTGGACAGCACTGGTTTACAGACCCGAGATCATTCTCCAAACCCTGACGCCTCCATTTCTTACCACATACCAGCTGCCAGGGTCTCTGTATAAGGCATTGGTGAGGCCATTCCCAAAATACTGACAACTACAGGTGGTACCACTCCAGGTACATCATCACCCTGGAATTAAGCCACCTCTCAGAGCTCATCTATGACAAGCTAATCACCCTCCTGGCTCTCTGAGGCATTTTTAAGGAGGGAGTTCTTCCCTCGCTCTCTAGTTGCCTCCCGTGACAGATCCCCTCCACCTCGACAGTGGCACTGAAGGACGAAAATCGCCCTCAGCTTCCTCCACATTTCATCCCTGGAAGTCCCTCCCTGCCTTTCTCTTATCACCTATCCAGGGGGCAGTCTCACCTGCAGATTACTGGGAGAATAGGGGGTTTCACGCCTGGAATTTCCCGTCCCAGACTCGCCCACAGGAGCCTGAAAGAGAGAAGACAAAGCTAGAGAGTTACTGTATGGCAGGAGGGGGTCTGTAGAGCCCGGGAGGCGTAGGACACCCTGGATATCCAGCCATGTACCCTCCCCAGGCAGCAGTGTTAGCAGGACCCAGCAGCAGCTGGAACGTGCCAGAAACTGCCAAAAAGCACTAGAAACAGCAAGGGAATGGCATTAAACATTGCAACTGGGATCACATCCAAACACCCTGCAAGGCCAGCTAGATCAGCCTTGTAGCAAGCCCTGAGAATCCTCTCCCCTGACTCCTCACAGCCCTCACAGGCAGGGTCACAGTCCAGGCAAACCTCCTGCTGTACAGACACTAAGCAAAAACAGCCATTTCCAACTGGAAGGAGACAGGAATCATCCCCAGCCACATCCATTACTATTGGTCTGCTGGTAGGACCAGCAGCGTTGGAGAGACAGGGCTCTCCTCAATTCCAGAGGAACCTCTGGCACCAACGCTTGGCTGAACGAGCCGACAGCCCATCCCAACAGCTGAACAGAGAGCAGAGTCCCAGGAACCACCTGCACTCTGACTGCAAGAGTGAGGAGCACATTTCACAAGTATTTTAGATGCCTAAAGATGGAAGCAGGTCATTTGGGATTCAGAGAACTGTTTAGGCAAACCTACAGTTCCCAGTCACTAATAGCACAGCCACTGGTCAGTTGCTTCAAGTCAGCCTTGGGCAACAGTATTTAATCTGACCAAGCCTGAAGTGACCTGAAGTTTATACTGGAGCACAGATTCCACTACATGCCTTGTTCTAAGCTGACCTGCCTACACACCTAGGAAATACCCTAAAACATCTCCAAGATCAATACAGCTGGGGGCTGGGTTGGTTGATTGGTCAGTTTTTGCTCTGTGTGGGGCTGTTTATCTGTGGCTGTTTAGCTTTTGAGATCTCCCAAAAGGCTGAGAAAGGAAGAAGGGAAAAGCAATGTGGAGCTCATCTAGAGGATGGGCTAGACCTGTCTTTGGGTCTAGTCCCTGCTCTGCCAAAAGCTCCCTGTGCAACAACAAGAATGCCAAATACAAACAGATTTCCCAGAGCAGAAAGCACAGTTCTCCCTTGAAATACCAGGCTCATTCTACTGAAATTTGGAGGAGCAGCTCCTGGGCTGTGGATCAACCATGGCAGCTGCTCTCCACTTGCTTTTCAGATGTCTAAGAAGGGCTGTTCAGGCCTAGGTATGTAAGTGTGGCACCAGCACTGATGTCCCACAAGCCTTGCCAGCCCCGCGCTGCCAGCTGAGTGGGCAGGGACACTGCTGTCCCAGCCAGACTCAGAGGGACAACAGGGAAATCACAGACTTCACTGTGTCCCCTCAGCAGGGCTCGGCAGTGCACACATGGCCATGACTGGGATGCATTAGTGGCTGGAGGACAACACACTGACCCTCGGGGACCGACGGCCCCCACACACAGTGCTGGGGGCACACGGGTTAGGGGGGCCCGGCCCACGGGCACCGTGCTGCCCGGCGCCAGGGTTTAGTAGGGGGCGGTGGCCCAGACTGTGTGAGTGCATGCCAAACACCACACGGCACATGCCGCTTGCCTTGGAGTACAGGCTGGTCTTCAGCACGCCCCCGCTGCCGTAGCCCAGGGGAGGCCCTCCCAGGCTGGCTGTGCCTGCAGCCTTGCCCCTGCGGTTGGCCACCACAAAGGGGTTCTCACTGAAGGGGATGGGCTGCGAGTCGATCAGACACTCTGGCATCTCTGGAAGCTGCTCCTGGGACAAGCGACACCCTGCGGAGTCCTGCTTGTCTCCCCAGGGTTGTTCTGCCCCGCTCGTGTGCTGATGCGGTGATGTTGGGTGCTGAGGGAGCCCAGCCACACTGCTGCTGGCCGTGCCCGTGGGGTGCTGAGGGGGCCCAGCCACACTACCACTGGTTGCACCCAGTGCCGGGTCCGGGGATGCTTCCTGGCTGTCCCATGCTGTGGGCAGGGACAGCACTGTGCAGTCACCCTCCATGCTGGAGCTGGGCTTAGTACACTGAACAGGCTGAGAGGGAAACAGAAGGATCAGACAGAAATAAGGAGAACACAGTAAAAGAGAGGAGGAAGAAAACACAGAGCAGCTGCTGAAGGACAGGGGAGAGAAGAATTCCAGTGCTAATGCCCACACACCATGCCATCCCTTTCTCCTGCTCTACCACCAATCTGTGACTCCCAATGCCACTTCCAGGAGAGGACCCTGCTGTGCACACATACCCTGCAGAGCTGACAGGCAGGAGTGCTCCCTGTACTGCTCCAGCTCACACACATTTCTCCAGCTGCTCTCCAGCCAAACTCACTGCCAACACCTGCATGAGCACACATCCTCCCTCTGCCCACCACAGCACACAGAATCACAGAATAGCTTGGGTTGGAAGACACCTCTGGAGATCCTCCAGTCCAACTCCCACTCCATTCACTCCCCCTGCCATAGCCCAGCCTCTGCTGTTACCTCAGCACTGCCACACAGTCACACAACACGCACTCTGTGCACGTCCATCACACCTGTACAGGTGAACATGCTTTTATGGCCCCACTGCATCACAACACACCCCAAGTACCAGAGCTCAGTACAGCTGATGGAGCACAGACCCCTTGGGTGGCTCTTGCTGATGGCAGGACTGAGGCAGACCCAGCTCTGCCAGGGCTTGCACCCAGCCCAGGTGAAGCCCTGACCCTTCCTCTTAATGCCCTAGAAGAGAATTTGTTACCCCAGCCAGAGGCTTCCTCAAGGGAGCAGAGAAAGGCAGAGAGCAAAGACCAAACCTTCCATCCAAGTGCCTCTGGGGAGCAGAAAGACCTCTCCTGTTCAGAACACATTCTCCAGCTCCTGTGTCATGGCAGTGGTCACCAAAATAGCTCTCGAGGGTGGGCTGGTGACTACAATGGCAGCTGGGAGGCTCAGGAATTTCAGAGGCCCTCCCCTAACCCCCCAACTCCACCTCTGTGGTTGGCAGAGCCCTGGCTCGTATCGTGTTTCCTGAGCAACAAAGTCTGTGCTACCTTGAGAAATCCTGCTGTTGTGGCTATATGACTTTCCAGTGTAAAAACCCTAATTCCAATCACCTTTTCCAAGAGGGCCATCAAGCCTGATAGTCCTTGGGGAGCCTCAATCCCTATTTTGTTCTTGGACCTGACTGGAACTGGGCAGGATCTGCCCCTAGCTGTAAGCTCCAGCTCCCACTGTTGTGGCATGTCCCGGTGGGGATTCCTCCCTCCCTGGCCCCACAGGAACTATTTCTGTCAGACAAGCCACAATTTCTATTTTGGGTAAGCAAAGATTTGGGCAATGCAGTGAGCTTTCCCAGCCTGCAGACAGAACAAGCATGTGTTACCCTGCAATCTCCAGGGCACTGAAAGAAATCTAATCTGTAATCTGCAGAACAAGTACAGAAAAATAATCAGTGGCAAGAAACCAAAGAGAAACAAATTCAGAGCAGAAAGTACAGGTTGTTAATTAACTAATCATGGTGACCTGGTACTGAGACATGCCAGTTCTTCTCCATTTCTTATAGTCCACAAAGCAAAACTAGACTTTAATCATTTTGCTGTGATCAGTCCCTCATGGGTCCAGCTTTCCCGCCTGTTTGATGCAGAAGACGGAGACTGTCACAGCTCTTTGACTCCTGAAAGGGCACTGTCACAGAGTCACAGAATCCCAGGATGGTTTAGGTGAGAAGGCACCTTAAAGCTCTTCTCATTCCACCTCCCTGCCACAGGCAGGGACACCTTCCACTAGATCAGGTTGCTACCAGCCCTGTGCAGTCTGGCCTTGGACACTTCCAGAGATGGGGCAGCCACAGCTTCTATCCAGACGTTGCAGTACACTGGCTGAACGGCCAAAGAGCATCACCCAAATGAGCATTCCCATGCTGCTTCCAAACGGAATTTTCAGCTGGGCTTTTAACAGTGGACAAACAGGCAAATCATCAGCCTCTGTTAAATCCTGTTCACAAAGGGACCCAGATGCAGCAACACAGATTGATCCAAGGCAGACAATCACCTGCTCCCTTCTCTGGGGGCCATTCTCAGAATCTTCACGACAAATTCCACACGCAGTTACAGTGGTCAGGACTGATGTGCACCTCCTCTTGCTCCATTATCAGAACAGGAACAATTCCCTGCAGCTCCTCTTGCTCCACAGCCAGTACAGGAATGGTTCCCTGCATCTCCTCCTGCCCCACAGTGACGACAAGAACAGTTGCCTACAGCTCCTCTTGCCCCACAGTGAGGACAGGAACAGTTCCATGTAGCTCCTTGTGTCCCATGGTGAGGATAGAAACACTTCCCTACAGCTCCTCCTATCCCACAGCAATGACAGGAACAACTCCTTCACAGGGACCTATGTGTCAGTAAAAGATACCCAAACACTGTTTTTAGAGGAGAATTTATGTGGTGAGAGAGTTGACCTGGAGACAGGGAGAAAGAGAAAACCATGATGGGAAAGGGGACAAGAGCACCAATCATCTGGATGCAGTCAGACTGTCCAGAGATAGACAACCTGTCACTGACCTGCCTGTCCTTCTGCTGGAAAGCCCACCCTGGCTGAGTCTTCCCATGGTCACCAAACAAGCCAGAGCAGCTCCTGAAGGACCACCAGAACTTCTGTCCCCACTCCAGAACCTCCCTATCCCCACACCAGAACCTCCCTGTCCCCACACCAGCATCTCACTTATCCCCACAATCCAGGCAGATGTACTTTTCCAACCAGAGCAAAGACAGGGCCGGCGACAGCTGGGCAAAAACACACATTGGCACCCATGGGCCCTTCCCTGAAATAGGACATTTATAGATGCCGCCCATCACCCCGGCATTCCAGCACACTCAGCCCCACATTCCCATGCCAGGCGTTCCCGGGCTGACACAGGCTGCAAGGCACAAGCTCCCAGAGGCTGCTCTGCTCTGGACTGCACTTGGGCTGTCTGACATGGAGGCAGCTGCTGCCTGGGGTTGGCTCTCCCCCCCTTCCACCTACTGAGTTACACTCAGAGATGCTAAAAATAAACCTTTTCCTGATAATGCTTTTTTGTGTGAACAGCGGGAGGGAAACCCAAAAGCTGAGAATTATGGGAACAAAAGGAGCCAGAGCTGGAGCCAACACACGGCTGTGATTGAGTGAGGCAGAAAGCAAGAGGGTCTGGAAACAGGAGGAAAGAGAACAGGAGAAGAGACCTGTTTGCATGGAATGGGATGGAGACTGGAGAGGTAAAAGAGATGATCCAAAAACAACGGAGTGGAATGATAACAGCAAAGGGAGGTCTTGCCACAGCAGAAGGAAAAGAAGGAGGAGACTGAGGATGTGTGAAGGAGCAGGCAGAAGCCCAATGGAATAGGGGTGATGCAGGGAAGATAAAAGGAAGCAAAGATGGAGAGAGGAGAATTTAAACAACACAAAAGGGGAGATAAGTTTGTAATTCATAAAGTTTGTGAAAAATGGAATTTCTCTTGGCCACCACATATGAGGGACTTGCAGGCAGAGCACAGGGCAGGAGCATTCACAGCTGGAGTCACGACACACAACATGATACATGAGCCACAGGGCTCAGCCACGACACACAACTACAGCCACTTTGCCTTCTGCAGGCCTGGGGGATCTTCGTTTTCACAGAATCTCAGGATGGTTTGGGTTGGAAGGGACCCTGAAGACCATCTAGTCCCACCCCCTGCCACGGGATGGATGCCTCCCATTAGATCAGGTTGCTCCAAGCCCTGTCAAACCTGGCCTTGAACTTTTTTTAACACTTTCAGTCTCAGCACCTTCAGCCTTTCTCCTTCCTAAGCACACCCCAAAATGAATTTACAACTGAGCTGTGCACCCAACACTGTCACCACTGTGTTAGGAAGAATCTTTCCCTCCCTCCTTGGCAGTTTTCCGGAGCTGCTTCCTTCCACAACAAATCCCTGCACTCTCCCACTCATGTCCCCTCCTCTTCTGGGCTGTTTTTTCTGCCATGTTCCAGACTTCGCTTTTTGCAACTTTGCAACTTCTCTTCCCAAAAAGAAAAAACACCTGGCTCTTGCTCTCCTCATCTTCTTATTCCCATCTTTCTTTTGCGGCTACCTCCTGTTTCAGTGCCAGAGTATCCCACAGTTCTGCTTCCCCATTTTCCTCTGCAAAGGATGCTGTCACCTCCCACAGCATGGCACAGGTGAAGGGCAGGTAAGGGAAGGACCACAGCCTCCCCTGCAGGGACCCCCATCTCCACAGCCCCTTACTGCTTCCACCAGAGGCACCCCCACCTTCTCAGCCCCCTCGTGGCCTCCCCCCTACAGGGACCCCCCCCTTGTCAGTCCCCCCATAGCCTCCCCCCTGCAGGGACCCCCTCACCCCCACTCACAGCACGGTTGCCTCTCTGCAGGCCACTGCTGGGCAGTGCTGCCAGGGTCCGGTAGTCCAGGCGCAGGGGTTCACTGGGGATGCTCTGGAGAGGGGCAAAAAACCACAAACACCAGAAACAGGTCAAGCCCAAAGTCAACTAAGTCAAGGAGGAAGAGCAATGAAAAGGGAACCACCCCAGTAATAACCAAGGCCACCCCTAATAACCAAGTGGGAACTCTGCAGAGTTCCCTTGGTTACTCTGCAGAGTTCCCACTGCCTGGAAAAGCAGCTGGAATTGTTCCAATCACAACCATAGGGATCTATGGCAGGGGCTGGGCTTGAGAAACCCTGTGGAGAACACGTCACTGTGGGCTTTTGGGCACCCACTGCTGCTCAGATGCCCTCACTCCTCTTGCCCCCACATTCACACCCTCAACAGGGAGGAAGGAGAATGTGCTGTACCTACCCGTTTGCTCCAGAACAGTTCCAGTCTGGATCTAGACATGTTCAAGAGCACAATTCTGCAATTCTTCTAGTTTCTTTTCCCAATCTTAACTCACACTCACTGTACAACTTTGTTCAATTTTGCTTCTCATGTGTTGCCTTTCTAACCTCAAACAGAAGTCCACGTTTCAAACCAGCCACTGTTTTCCACTGCCCCTTTCTCAATCCCTTATACATTTCTTCAGTTCTGATCTCTTCTGTTATCCCCAAAGTCACATCCTTTTAGGGGAGGGAATGGAGAACACAGGCTACAGGGAACAAACACTTTTTAGGGATTTCTCCAGCCTTCCGGTCCAGATGTAGCCCTTTTCTGGGACTCTCCAGCCCTCCCTCCCTGCTGCTCACCTCCACCTCTTCCTCAAGCTGCTGCGTGGCTGCCTCCCGCTCCCTACGCATCCGCTCCTTCCAATGGGACAGGACAAAGCCAGAGTAGAGAGACAAAAGAGAGGAAAAGAGGTCAGACATGCTGGGCAGGAACTCCCAAGTGGACAGAGTGCCAGCACCAGCAGAGGGGGAGCAGAAACTGCACGAATCCTGGGACCAGGGAAAGAGGAGCTGGAATTCTGCACCTGCATGATTATCACCAGCAGAAAGGACAGGGACACCCTGGACAACATGATCAGGCTGCCACAGTGCAGGGGGGGAGCAGAGGTCCCCAAGATCCTCATCAGGGACAATCCTGGAGAAAGCAAAGGAAAGCAGAAGCCACACAAGCACTAGGGGAGAGGAAGGGGTTGCTCATTGCTGGAAGATACACTTTGACAGAGCAAGAGAGGTTGGAACGGAATGGAAAAACAAATCTACAGAGCACAGGCCTGGCTGTCACCAAGGAAAAAAGGCCTAAAACCCACATGCTGCTTATAGCATCACATACAGGGATGCAAATACATCAAGGAGGGACAGACCAGTCTTAACACAAGGCTGGGCCCACTACAGAACATCAGCCCACAGTCACTCAGCACTGCAGGGACACTACAGAGTGACCAGTGACTAATCCCGAAAGCCCCAGCCACAAGTTTGTTTCCAGGCTGCAAAAGACAGATCTCTGTGCTTTGTTGCCCAAAGCTGGGGACACAGCAGCAGCATCCTCCCCTTCTCCTGCCTACAGAACCCTCCCAGCTGCTCCTCCCAAGCAGGAACCAGATGGTCCAGAAGTCCCGAGGCTGTGAGGCTGAGAGGTGGAAGGCAGCTGACAGAGAGCCAAATGAAAATTCTGCTGAGCACCTGGGCCCTTCTCTTCAACAGCTTCCATGCATTACAGATACCCAGTGTCCCACACTGCCCTCAACCTCCACAGGAGCAGACACTAATGCTCTGGAGGATCACAACTACCAAGGGATATTGAGGGATAGTTAAAGTTAAGGTCTATTCTTAATGCAATTATGCTTGGTTTTCGATAAGTTCTCTGTAGGGTGAGGGCTCCAGATGACACTAATCTGGTGTATGACCTTTCTCTGAGGCTGTACAGGAGCACTTCTCTGGTGTAGTGTCTGTCTATGGAGACTCGGAGTTACTGATATTTCTACTAGAAACTGAATTATCAGAGAATTGAAGGCAACGGATGTCTGAAACAAGTGGGTTTGAAAACCTCTACAGTGAGTAGAGCAAAACCAAAATTCTTCCCAGTTCTTCAGTTCACAACGACATGTGGGCTGGAGACACATTTGGTCTCTATTGTTCTTGTGCGGAAGTCAACACAAATCACTGAAGAGCAAGAAAAGAGATAAAAAATGGTGACAGAAATTACTGAGGATGTGGCACAGAGATGGGAACTTCCTTCAGCATTCCAATGGCCACCATGCAGTGCTTGCTCCACCACTGGGATAAATTTAATCATCAAGACCAGCTTTACAGCACAATCCCAGATTCAGTGCTTAAAAGGCCCAGCAGCAAAATGTGTCTTTGCTTGTGTGCCTCAGTCCATGTATCCCGAGACCTCTGAGGAGACTGGAGCATCCATTGCTGCCTCCTCCTGACAGCCCAAGGGAAGAGGCACCACAAAATACCAGCATTTTTAAAATGAGACATAGCCAAGGCTACTTCACCAATCATAAAGGTTTTTCTATTTTTTTTTTGGACAAGTACTTTTAAGTAATCTCAGTATAAACTTTGGCAAAACCTTTCTTTACCTGAGCCTGGACAAATGCCACTTGCTCAGCCCGAGCAGCAGTCTGGGGCCGGACTTGCTTTATTCACAGCTGTTAGAAGTACTGATACTGACCCCACAGTACCTGAAGTCTCCTGGAGTGTATTCAAATCCATATACTCATATTCAAATCCATATATCCATATCCAAATCCATATTCAAATGCATAGGCTGCCAACATAAAACTGGCAGGTAAAGCCTTTGCTCCAACAGAAACACAATGAAATCAGGTTTGCTGAACCACTCCATGTTCCTTCTCAGGCAAGGAACCAGGCATTTTATAGGAAAAACCTAAATTGGCCCTGCTCTGGCCTGAACCAAGGGCACTGGTGAGGTCCCTCCTACCTAAATTATTCACAGAATCCCAGGATGGTTTGGGTGGGAAGGGACTTTTGAGGGTCATCTAGTCCAGCACCTGCAATGAGCAGGGAGTGTTCAACAGGATCAGGTTGAAGATTATTCTGTAAGGTCATTCCACTACCATCTGAACTGCCAACCTCACCCCGCTCTTGTGGGGCAGCAAATGTGAAAAGGCTGAGAGAACCCAGAGAAACATCACGTGTGACTGAACTGGAAACCTGATGAAACACCTGCAAAATGTACATACTCATCTGCCAGAGGAGCAGATTCCCAATTGACAACACCAAAGAATTCAGTTTTCTCTCTTCCAAATGCTGACTGGATAAATTACTGTTTTAGGACGGATGACTGGAAACCCCAAGTCTTTGAGGGGCTCGAGTCTGTTGAGCTATTTCTGGGAAATCCTACCTCTATTTCCAGGAAATTCTATCTCTATTTTTGTGCAAGGTTGAACCAGTGGGCAGAAACACAAAACTCTTGCAGCAAAGCAGAGAAATGACCATGTGAACTGAGGAGCACAAAGCTGTGACTGATTAACAGCGTCACTTCTCCACTCAGGGTAGCTCTGAGCTATGTGTTCTCATCTTTGCTCACAAAAGCTCTGTCATGTCACAGAGTACTGGACAGTGAGAACTGATTAAATTTGGCACTTCCAAGATCACTGGCCATTTTTCTCAAAGCTGCAGCTTGGCCAGGAGGAACCAGCAGGTAACAAGAATGGACTCTGAATACCAGAGGTGCATCACCAGAGAGGTGCTTAGGGAGGTAGAGCAAAGCCAAAGAGCAGCTGGGGTAATGGAGCAGTTCTCTACAGAGAGGGAACACCCAGAGCTGCCCCTGGCACTGACAACGGGACAGAGATCCAGAGCTGCCCATGGCACTGACAATGGGACAGGGATCCAGAGCTGCCCATGGCACTGACAATGGGACAGGGATCCAGAGCTGCCCATGGCACTGACAATGGGACAGGGATCCAGAGCTGCCCATGGCACTGACAACTGGGCAGAGATAAACTGCGGCACCTTCCTCGAGGCTCACAGGCTCAGCAGAGTCGATGCCACAACACATTTTGCTACACAAAAAATCTCTCACCACTTTCTCCATTTCTTCTCTCTCCCACTGAGTTGCTTCTCTCACCATTTCCATCTCCTAGGAGAGAGCAGAGTTAGAGCTACCTCAACCAGTGCTCTCTCCACACCTGGAGCACCTGGAACTTCATGAAGGTGCCACAGTCCCATCCTAGCGCATTCCTGATCCCATGCTGGGACCCGCTGATCCCATGCCATGTCCAGTGCCTGTTATGTTGCAGATTCCACACACCAAGGGAAGACTAACTAGAGATTTCCAGCAACTGTTTCTACTCTCTAACATGCTCCCAGTTCAGCCAGAACACCCACCTTCTGCAGGATCTCCAGTTCCTCAGGGCTCAAATCCCGGTCGATGGAGGAGATGCTCTCTAGGCTGTTCTTGCGCCCAATGCCAGCAGCAAAAGGGTTTGCGATGATTCCTGGGGACATCTGCAAAGCAAAAGGCAAATCTCACCCGGTGGAAGTCCACAGAGTGCCATTCCCAAAATTCCCTATCCTGGGCTCCCAGATATGGAGTACCAGGACAATCCCTGATTGTCAGAACCAGAACTCTTTCATAGTTTGAAACCTCATTCCATAGAATCCCAGACTGGTTTGGGTTGGAAGAGACCTTAAGAGCACACAGTTCTACCCCTGCCATTTCAGCTAAGTGCTTGAGGAACCTGAGGTCTAAGAAAGATGAATTTAAATGGACCCAGGTCCAGGAAGGGGATGAGGTGAGCAGAGATTGGGTTCATGTTCTCCTGGAGAATTTAAAAGCTGACTAGCTAAGCCTTGAAAACAGAATTCAGGAAGGGCATGGGATTGCCCCCGGGGAGTGTTACCCTGTAGGGAAAGGCAAACAACAATAAAGAGCCAGACAACTGACTGTAAAGGAAATACTGGCCCCCCCAAAATGGGCACAAATAGCCTGGAGAAAGTGAGCTTGAAAACTTCATTTCAGTGCAGTGGTAGCATGGGACAGCTCTGGAACCAAAAGGAATGAGACAGTCCTGAGGGACCACTGCTTTTCTGGACTGGCAACCACCTCCTGTTCATATCACAGGTCAGACTTTGAAATCTGGGACCTCAAAAAAAATTTGTAACAAAAGGTTGGGAAAATCCAGCATTCTATGAAGAAAGCAGTAGGATCCATGTGGTGGGATCCTGGTCACTCCAAGAGCACCTGCACTCCAATCCTCACCTCGATGGCAGCTGCAGCCTTGGGGTCAAAGCCGTCGCACACCAGCACGAGGAGCGCGTCGCCCACCCCTCGGAGGATCTGCACCGCTTCCGTGTGTGTCATTCCCAGCAGACTCTGGTGATTCACCTCCAGGATCCGCATCCCCACCTTCAGGCGGCCATCCCGGGCCGCAGCCCCAGAGGAGCTCACCTGGAACAAACCGGGGAGTCACGGTGTCACTGCAGAGGTGACAGAGGAGGTCAGAGAGCACAGGGACCATCGTGAGGACAGAGTGAGAGGGGACAGCACACACAGGGAACAGGCACAACGAGTCAGGGGAAGCATCTGCAAGTACTGCTGTAGACTCACGGAGAGAACAGGGAAGGAAGAACCTGTACAGGTTGGTAGAGGAAACAGGTGTGGAAGAATCTCTTATGGGAGACAAAAGAATGTGAATTTGAAATGTATTGTCCCAACGAAACAAACTGCTTTGGTTTTGCCAGTGAAGCGGTTGAGAAGGAAAAGCTCTCAAATCATGATGGATCTCAGAAAGGGAAATCATTGTTTGGTGGGGGAGAGCCACAATGGAAATGCAAATAAAGACAAACTCAGGAGGAAGCAGGCAGGGATCAGACATGCAAAGAGGAGGAAGAAAAGCATCACTTTTGTCTCTCTGTTACTGGAAATACACAGGGAAAATCAGAGACAGGAACTCCACTCTGGATGGGACAGGTAAAAGAGGTTGAGGGGAGTAACACAGCTGAAGGGAAAGCAGAGATGTTCAGAGCTTTGGTTCTCTGCAGGTTAAAACAACCAGTATTGGGAAAAAAAGGGAGGGGAGTGAACTAACCCTGTACTGTGGCTAAACTGTGACCCTTCCAACCCCCAAATGCTGCAATGCTGTGGGAGAGACAACCAAACCCAATCCTTAAAAACAACTGTTAGTTACAATAATCCCAGGTTTTCTTTTCGCGCTATTGCAAATGTCCCAGGTGAAAGTGTGACTGTCTGTCTAACACAGGGAATTTACTCTTTTAACTTTAGAACCCAGATAAAGCAGTTGCAGCCATGTAATGACAAATGCTGTGTGTTCCCTTGCCTTGAGCGCAGCCAATTATCAATTATCAGGGCTGACTGGCAAATTATGGAGTGTCCCCAGCCAGGAGGATGATTTACACCAGTCTCTACCTCCCAAAACCAGCAAAAGAGGGAACCAGTGACACCAAGGTGAATATCCAGAGTCTCCTTTGCCAGCAGCAAGACCCCCTTATTAAAATGACACCACTTATTGCTGTGCTTCACTGCCAACAAGGAAGAAGAGGCAATAAAAACTTTTTGGAAAGGGTTGAGAGGAGCATAAGCTGATGCACAGTTCAACAAGAAAACACATGTTACTTCTGGGAGAAAAGTGATATGAGAAGTAAGTGTGACACAAGCAGTCACTTACAAAGGGAACAAAGTCGAACACAGGAGGCATGGCACAGGAGGAAAGGGGAGTGCTTCCCATGGAAGGAGGGAAGAGCTCATGCGTAGGAGAGGGCAGGAAGCCCCAGGCATGTGGGAAGCAACAGGAATGTGGGGAAAAGGAAGGATGTGTGGGTTCACATTACAGAAAAAACGTAAGAGAGGAAACACAAGGCAAAATAAAGGCAAACAGAAAATGGAAGAAATGGTGCAGCTGTTGTAGAGAAGAAAATATGAAGGGACAAGGATTTGCCTCCTTAGATGGAGGAGGAGTCTCTAGAACTGATGCAACAGTGAAAGCAGAGAGAGCACACCCAACAGACCCCCCAGGGATCACTCTTCTCCCTGGCAGTCCTCGCATGGCACCGACCTGCAGAGTTAATGCCCTGGTACCTTGGAAATGAAGATGCCTTCATCAGTGGGATCAAATGGATTGCCAGCATGGCCCTTGGCTCCACCCCGGATGCTGATGCCCAGCTTCTCTCCTGGAGCCTTTTCAATGCGTATTTCCTGGAAACACAGAAAAGCGTTCTTGTTTCTGGGACGAGATCACTCTGGGATAGCTGGAGGAACACTCCTTGGAGTGGCCATATTCTAAATGCACTGAAAAGGGCCTGAACTAATCCCATCCCTCACTTGGCAGTTTGTTCCCTTTGGTGAGACTCTGTCCTTTTCTGTTCCTTGCTCAGATGTGGTCTTCATGAAATCTCGTCATTCTCTGATGACAAGAGTCACCACGGGCACGGCAAGAGACCCTCACCACTCTCTCACTGGAAATAGGCTTACAAGAGACTGGATCCTTCCAAAGAAGGAAATTCCAAACAGGAGTCTGGTTGCGTCCTACTCCAAGACCTCCAGCCAGGTAAGAAACTGCCTCTAGAAGTGACCCTGTGTGATTGCTCCCAGCCCTCTCACTCAGAACCCACCTGCATCCCAGGCGGAGGCGGGTCCCTCCGGACCACCATGGTGAGCTCCTGGGCATTGGAGAGCAGTGCGTTCACCGCTTCCTGGTGCGTGGCATGGCGCAGGTCAATGCCGTTCACCTCCAGGATCCTGTCCCCGACGCGGAGCCCGCTGCGCGACGCCAGCCCCCGGGGAATGACCTGCAGAGAACCACCAGTACAACTGGAGAAGGGAATTCCATCTCTCCGTGGAGATATCACTGTGTCCCTGGGCATCCTCCAACACCCTCCAGGCCTGTTTTGACTCCTCTCTCTGCAGCCAAAGTTCCCCAAGAGCTGACATATCTGTGAACACTGGCAAAGAATGAACTGGGATTTGCTTTGAACTGTCATTCTGTGTGTCATTCTCATATTCCCAATTTTATCTGAACCAAACCTGTTCCAGCTTTGCCATTTTTTTGTCCATGACTGTAATCAATCAGTACAACTCCAGCCCTCACCCAGTGCTCTACAGGGGATCCTGAGGGCTACAGAGGGATTAACCACAGCACCAAACCTCTGTTTTCTGGTAAAACAAAAGAGTCAGCAAGGAAAGGCTGACATCTGTGAGCACGTGGGCAAGCAGGGATGGTGGGAAAAAGTTAGTCTGGCTTTGGGAAGAGTAAATCCTGCTCCACTGACCTGCTGAAGTGCTGCAAGAGGAACAATGGGCACATGAAGGAAGGGATCTGGCAGGCATCACTTCTGGAATTCCTAACAGCCCTTGGCAAGGTCTGAACCCTGACTTCCAGCCATGGGTGTCAGAGGAGACAGATTCAGCATCTCCATGGGACAAGAGATGCTGGGAAGCAGAAAGGGCTGGGCAGGGATGTCCTCTCCAACATCCCTAATCCAAGGAGCAGGGATATGCAGGAGGGAATGGGCTGCAGCCAGTGACTGGCCTGTGTGCTGTCCCTAAATGGCATCAGCTGATGTCACCAGTGGAATGGGAACGCGGGGTCGAAGGGCATTGGCCTGAGTGCAGCAGAGCAGTTCTGGATGTCCCTGAACTCACACATTCATCCCACCAGTGATGACTGGCTTTCTGCAATGCCAGCATTTTCTCACGACTCACTAAAGCCAAGAGAAGCTCAGCAATTTCAGAAGCTAACTGGGATCCCTCCAAAGGGCTCGGCAGAGATTACACAGATTTGAGGCTTTTATGTGCCCTTAGATGCCTCCAGCGGCAGCAGCACATCCAGTACAACCCTTCACACATCCCCCTCCCGTCCCGTTATTTCATAAATTCGCCTTATACTTCTGGACTTCCATCAAAACCTTTCACCTTAACCCCAATAATCCAACAGCTCAGGGCTGGGTGCCTCTCCTGGAACTCTACCTTGGAGATGAAGACCCCTGGCTCATGAATCCCAAAGGGATGGCTGGAATGGTCACTGCCTCCGACGATGCTGAGGCCCAGGGGACCACCTGCTTTTACCAGGTGAATTTCCTTGAGGTAACAAGAAAGAGAGTCAAAGGGAATGAAGGATATCACACACGGACCACAAACACTGAAAAACATGGAATCAGGGGTGTTTTGATGGGTGAACACCCACAAGACAAGGGGGTTTCCCCATGTGAGACAGTGCAGCCTGGAGAAGAGCTGGAAGGGGCTCCAAGAGTGCTGGAGAGGGACTTTGGACAAGGACCTGGAGTGACAGAACAAGGGGGAATGGCTTCACACAGACAGAGGGCAGGGCTAGATGGGATATTGGGGAAAAATTCTTCCCTGTGAGGGTGCGGAGGCCCTGGCACAGGTTGCCCACAGAAGCTGTGGCTGCCCCATCCTTGTAGAAGTGTTCAAGGCCAGGTGGGATGGGGCTTGGAGCAACCTGATCTAGTGGAAGGTGTCCCTGCTCATGGCAATGGATGGAAATGGATGGGCTTTCAGGTCCCTTGCACCCCAAGCTTTTCTGTGATGACTTTGCCACGTCCTGAGAACCCAGTGGGCCAACCCCCAACCCAACACCACTTCTCAAACGAAACCCATCCAGGATTGCACTATCCCGTATCCCCAGGCCAGGCTCACCTCAATGGGGTACTGATCCTCCAGCCCTTTGGAGAGGTGGTTCCTCTGCGGCGTGGGCATCTCCTCGGGTGGGCTGTCCCCGGGGCCGGGGGGCGGTGGGGGGGAGTGCA
>VYXB01007077.1:3257-58481 GCA_013397135.1 Pachyramphus minor | reverse complement strand
GCGCACGCGAGGCGCGCCGGGCGAGTCTCCCTCGCCGGGCTGCTCCGAGCCCTCTCTCTCTACCAGCAGCACGATGGTGGGGGAGGCCGCGGTAAGCAGTGCTACGGCCTGATCATGCCTGGCTTCTGTCATGTCTACCCCATTGATCTAGAACAACCCGCAAACTCGGTGTCAGACCATTACCCAGCACTTCCCAGCATTCCAGTGCTCAGCCAAGCCCCTGAAAGATCCCATCCTGCTGGAACACAGCCCTGGCTCAAAGGCCTGTGCCCCAAAGCACCTTGTAACTCACCCCTCTCCCTCCTACCTGGCTAAGGGACACAGGCACCTGCTCATTTCGGCCTGATCCCAACCCCCTTCCTAGACAGCCTTCCTGCCCCTTTCCCACCTTGCCTGTGCAGCTGGTGCCCTGCAGCACCACTGATGCTCTAGGGAACCCCACAGGTCACATGTGATGCTCCACCTCCCGCACCCCCACAGATCCAGCTGGGCCTAGGCTATGCTGCAGCTCACCCAGGAGAATACCCAGCACTCTTTGGCTTTCCATTCCAGCTTCCCACTGGGACAAGAGGATGTAGTAAAGGAATGGGGCCAAACATCTCAACATGGGAGAAGCCAAAACAGCAATTTTCAGCCACGATGCCACAACACATTGATATGCTGGAGCACCTGCTGCATTGTCACGGGGCCACCTGACCTTATCAGCCACCCAAAGCCCAGACACAGGCACTTAAGTGTGACTGGACCTGTCACTGGTCACCCGGCCATTGGTGGTCACCTGTGCTGGGCAAGGTCATGGCAGCCTGTGGGAGATGACAGGTCTAAGGCACTAAAAGTGACCCCAGGTACAGAGAGGCCAGGAAGCACAGAGAGCCTTTCCTACAAAATTAAAACAGCTTCCCGTGAAACTCAAAGGACCAGAGGGATGTATCTGTTCTCCACAAATGTATGAGAGGCAGAAAACCAAGAGCCAAGCTGGAAGAACACTGCCAAAAGGACAAAACTTGCCAGGAGAAAGTTGAAGCTGAAAATTAAAAGGTTTCTAGTCATTAGGTTCTGGAAAAGAATGAACGAGGACATGAAAACAGCAGCTGCCAAGATGGGGTTTGATTACCCCATGAAATAACGTGACTGTAACAGCCACAGCAACTGGGCTTTGTAGCCCAATTCCTCACAGCCTGATTCCCAAATATTGTTACTCCCCAGCTCCTTCCCAGAGAGCAGTTCCTGCACTGAGCTGACACCCAGAGTCTGACAGGGTTTTGTCCAGAACCCTGAGACATCCCCAGCACTCACCCAACCGTGACTGTCCCACCCACAGTCACAGGTGCTGCTCCCACTGTGACAGGGAAGGAGAACCACAAGTAGTCCTGTGCTGTGCCGGAAAATCTGAGCCGCACAGTGTCAACTCTGCTAAGGGGACTGTCCCCATGGGACACCTCTGGCACCAACCAGAAGGATGTGAAGGCAGCAGCTGGCATGTGCCCGTGGGAAGAGGAAGGATGAAAAGGACCTGGGTAGTGGCTGCTGAGCACAGGAGACAAGGCAGCAAGCAGGAAAGGGAAAAAATTAACTACAAAGGTGCACAGACCTTAATACACTGTGCAGAGACAGGGCTTGAACACTCCTGGATGGATCATCAAAGGAATCATCCACGTTAGAGACGTGCAACCAAACTTAGCAACCCATTCAGAGGCAATGGAAATTATGAGGGGTTGCCTCAGTATGGCTCTTGTGGAAAGGGTGAACTGGCTGCAGGAAGCTTTAAGGTGGGTTGTGGGAATGTGCAGCACTTATTATGGAATGTTTTCCAAAAGGGAAAGGGGACTGGTCCAGGATGAAAGAGAAGGAACTACCACAGGGAAATGCTGAGGGTGGAGAACAAGAGGCTGCTGGTCAGTGCCGCTGTGGCCAAGCTCTGGGTCTGATCACCACATCTGCTCTGCCTTCTCCCCACATTCCGTGTTTACTGTGCCAGTTCACACTGTTCTGGGTACATGTGTGAGAGCTACTGGTAAAATTCAAGCTAGACTAGCCAGCAAGCAGGAATCCAAAAGCTGGGGAGAGCCAAGAGCTGGTCCAGAAGAGGGATGAAAGGCCTCAAAGAGCCTCAAAGACCTCAATGCTTGGGCTGCAGGCTGGAGACCTACAGACAGGAGCATTTCCCTGAGAGAGGCAGGGAATGTGTGCACATTCCACCAGCAAACCCAATGAGCTGGCAGGCAAGGACCTGGGGGAAGCTGGCTGTTGTTCCTGCCCTGTGAGGATTCCTTGTGCTCAGGTGTGCACCTGTAAAGGTACTGCCCCCCTTCCTGCTTGTGTGAATCTGGGGCCAGCAGTGTCTGCAGTGTTGCAAAGTCTGCACCTTTAGAATCCGCACTTATCCCTCCTGATGGGATCTGATCCCTGCTCTTATCCCTGGGAGCAGGGAAAGCAGCAGCCATGTGTCCAGAGGAGTGGGAAGGGAGGATCCCTTGAGTCCTCAGATGGTTAACAAAGGTGACATGCAGGAGAGACTCAGCCTTTGGGTTCTATTAACAGATCAAGGCCCAATGAAATCACTGAATTGGAACAGGATGATCTTTAAGACCCCTTCCAATCCAAGCCTTGCTCTGACTCTGTGATTCTACAATGATACTCCACAGGCAGACCTGCTCCAGTACCACCCACTCTCGATTTCTCACACCCCCTCTGCTATTTTCCTGTCCCTGACACAATGAGAGTGGTCAAAGGGGGTCAGGACCAGAAGGGCTCAGAGCTACCTCCCCAGAGCAGGGATCAGGGCACAGGACTCCCAGAGTCAGAGGTGTATCACATGTAACAGCCCTCGATGCACTTCACCCAGTAATTCTCCATTACTTGGCAATGCTGGAGCCCACCCAGCCTTTAGGCAGCTCATTTTCCATGGCCTTTATCTAGCTAGAAAGCAAGGCCAGCCATGCAGTGCAGCTCTCTGAGTGCCCAAGAGGGACAGCATCTCTGTCCTTTCCCTGCTCCACACACTTCCGTGTACCAGGAAAATTATATTATCTTGGCAAATCTCTCAGGAATCAAACTGCCTCATTTAGGACTCCACGTGTCACCTACCAGCGTCCCAAATCTCCCCAGAATCGGTTTTCTTTAGTCTACTCCCAGTCCCATCCAAAAAAAATAGATGTCCTTAGTGACAGCTCCCAATCCTGCACCTTCCCTGCTAGATTCCTGTGCCATAACTCCAGCTCTCTGACATTGCCCCCAGCAGCTCCCTGCCTTGTGTCTTTCCCCACCAAAAGGACTCCCAAGAGACATGGGAACACAGGGAAGTTGGGGAGTGAGTAGTCACTCACTGGGGAATTTTGGGGGGTGTTAACTTGGAGAGGAGACCTAGGCTGGGCTCTTCAGTCCATGTGCTCAAAGTTCCCTTAAGAAAGTCAAAGGAGTGATTCTGGTCCTTCCCCTGCGGAAAGGTCCAGGAGGGTTTAGAGCACAGGGGAAGAGCAGGAAGCTGTGCTGTATTTGTTTTCCTAAGAAACCAAGAATCCTTGGTAAAGTGAGAGCTGAGGCTGCCCAGGAGACCACGGCTTTGGAACACACACAGCCTGCACCCACATCCCAGGAATCACTGCAGCCTGGAGCCTTTCCAACAAAAATGGGCAACCACTGCTTCAAAAGGGTGTGGAAAGCAGGCTCAGAGTTATGGGAATAGTCCAGTGAGTGTTCTCCTGGAAAGTAGTAACCTGCCCCTGCATTCACTGGGGCTGAGCATAGGACCTGAGCTGCAGCTGGTGCTCAGCACCAAACCTGTATGGCCACATTCACTTGGCACAGGTACCAAGGACACCCCACTGAGGGTGTTGGGACTAACAACAGCAAGGCCTCAGCCACATCAAAATTGAGCACAGGCCCCGAGCCCTGTAAGCCTTGAGCCCACACAACCCGCTTGGAATTCATTGCAAGCTATTACTAGGGAATTAGATCTGCTTTTCCTACAAAGCTGCCCACGGATATAAATAGAGCTGCTGAAGAGGGGTAGAGACAGGTTTGACTTTTGACTCTGAGATTTTCTCTCTTCTTGCTCTATCTTGCCAGATAGAGCAAACCAACCCCAAATGCTGGGCCTCAGTCCTGCCTCTGTACCAGAAACCATTAAAACATGAGCAAACCCAAAATAATTCAGTCTATGTGGCACCAGTCAGGCTCAGGGCTTGATTTTAGGAGGAGTGGGGAACACTAGCAAGAAGGGAGTGATACTATACCAGCTGAAGTCTCCTGCCAAGACACTACTGTCAGACCTGGGCCTGAGCTCCACTGAAATGTGCCCAAGCAAATACAACACAACTCCAGCCCAGGGATAGAGCAGACAGAAGCCAGCACTGACAAGGCTGTATCAGTGTTTACTCACGCCAGCACTGTGGTAACACGTGCTCTTACCACAGCAGCTGGGCCAGAAACCCACCACCAGCACAGGATGCAGGAGCTTTCCCTCGGAGGCAGCATGCGAGCGTGGGAATAGGGTCGGGAGGCTCAGGAGAGGCTCCCTGGAGGAGGGGAGCGAGGGACAGTAGGCAGAGACATGAGGTTAGAGCAGTGAGACCCGCACGGACAGGATGGGAAATGAGCCAGAGTTCCGAGTGAAGCAGGGAAGCACTGAGCTACCCCTGCCCTGCTCCACAGCACCCCCGGGCAGCCCCCTCTGCTCCAGCTCACGCTGACCCCACTGTGCCCGAAAGGGCTCCATCCCTTCCACTCGCCGAGGCAGAGCCCCCTCAGGCTGCCCCCCAAACTCTGGAGGGACATCAGGCTGGGGCAGTACTGCCATGTCACCTCTCTCCATGCCATCCCTGGGGGAAGCACTCACACACAGCCTTTGGGGAAAGGGGAGGTGTAACTGCACCCACCAACTGTCATGAACCCGGTAAAACCACTCAAATTAAATGTGCCCACAAAAGGCTCAGGAGCTGAAAAAAGGCCCCCCAAAATCCAGCTTCAGTGCCAGAGAAGCAACCTCTGCATGAGACAGGGCATGGAGCCAAGTCAGCCCCTTCCCCGCACATCCACTCACCGAGATGACCCTGTCTCCGACGTGCAGGATTCCATCCCGGTGGGCTGCACCACCCTCTGCGATCCGGGAGATGAAGATCCCCTGGAGAACAGTCAGGAGGGTCAGAGCAGCCTGGGCTTCCCTCCACCTGGGCCTGGCTCTCCAGACCCGTTCCTGGGTGCCAGGCAGGTCCCAGCCCTCTCCCCTCCACAGACCCTTCCCCTGTCCTGGTGCTTCCCGTTTGTTCCCCACGCCACACAAACCCTCTGCTCCCAGAGCCGCTGTCAGCAAAGCCTTCCCGTGGCCCAGAGCCTGGAATATGTGCCAAGAGGGCAGCAGCAGGATTAGATGTCACTGATAGAGATTGGAAGCCCCAGCCCCGCTCCTTCTATAAAAAAGAGGGAGAGGGACTTTGGATAAGGGCCTGGAGTGACAGGACAAGGGGAAATGGCTTCACACAGACAGAGGACAGGGTTAGATGGCATATTGGGAAGATATTCCTCCATGTGAGGATGGTGAGGTCCTGGCACAGGTTGCCCAGAGAAGCTGTGGCTGCCCCATTCCTGGAAGTGTCCAAGGCCAGGCTGAATGGAGCTTGGAGCAAGCTGGGATAGTGGAAGGTGTCCCTGCCCATGGCAGGCAGGTGGAATGAGGTAAGCTTTTAGGTCCCTCCCCACCCAATCCATTCTGGGATTCCATGATTCCCTGACTTAAGAGCAGATCCTGGCTCTCCGAGTCCAGCTGGCCCACCAGCCCAGGGCCAATGCTGCATACCCAGGGGTGAGGCAGACTCAGGGATCCCAGGGGATCAGGACTGACCGTGTCCCCAGCCCGGTAGGGAGTGGAGCCCTTGCCGCCAGCGATGCTGAAGCCGAGGCCCTTCTCATTGCGCATGAGGCAGGTGGAATATCTCTCAGTGGCAGGCGCTCCCTCGGGGCGCTCGGGGAAGTGCAGCCCCCCGCGCCACTCCCGGGGGCTGTAGTCGTCCTCGGGGCGCAGTGGAGTGACAGTGATGGCATTCTCCGGCTCCACCATCCGCTCCCGCAGCACCGTCATGGAGACAGAGCTTCCTGAGCCCCGCAGCGCTTCCACGGCCACGTGATGCTCGGCGCAGTGCAGGGACACGCCATTCACCTGAGCACAGAGCAGGGACAGCCCTCACCTCATACACAGCTCCAGCTTCAGCCACTGCTGCCCGAGGCAATCAGCTCAGCCCCTGCAGAGCTGGGCTGGCACCCTGTTCCCACAGGTGTGTCCACACCTCCAAGGAGCTTCCCTACACCCCCACAGTACCTGCTGCCTGTTCAAGGCCAGGGCAGCCCGGTAAAGGCCCTTTCAGAGGAATGCTCCCCCCAGAGGGAGCTCCAACTTCCCTACACCTGTATCAACCCTGCAGGCAACAAGGTCCCAGACAAAACGCACCCACCCAGAACCATCTCCACCAATAAAACTCAGCACAACTCGGGTTGACACAACTTCTTGTTTACCTTTCTCACACCCCAAAACACGCAGAGCTGTCAGTGTGACAGTCCCTGGGTGTGGGAAAGGCCATGGAGCAGATCTAGAGTGTGGCATGTACAGGAGAACCAGCGGATCAGGCCCAGCCATCCTAGGGTTGTGATAGGCAGGTTCTGCCTGACCAACCTCATCTCCTTCTATGACCAGGTGACCCACTCAGTGGGTGAGGGAAAGGCGTGTCTGCCTGGACTCTGGCAAAGCTTTTGACACCATGTCCCACAGCATTCTCTTGAGAAACTGGCTGCTCATGAGCTGGCGTGTGCCCAGGTGAGCAAGAAAACCAACGGCATCTGGCCTGTACCAGCCACACTGTGGCCACAGGCCCAGGATAGTTCTTGTCCTCCTGTGCTGGTACTGCTGAGGCACCTCCAATCCTGGGGTCAGTTTTGGGCCCCTCATGAAAAGAAGGACATTGAGGGGCTGGAGTGTGTCCAAGAAAGAGAGCTGGGAAAGGGACTGGAGCACCAGGAGCAGCTGTGGGAGCTGGGGGAGATCAGCCTGGAGAAAAGGAGGCCCGGGGGGGACCTTGGAGCCCCTTCCAGTACTTAATGGGGCTCCAAGAGAGGTGGAGGGGATCTTTGGTCATGGGGTTGGAGTGACAGATCATGGGGGAATGGCTTCCCACTGACAGAGGGCAGGGTTAGGTTGGATATTAGGAAGGAATTCTTCCCTGTGAGGACAGTGATGCACTGGAATAGGTTACCCATGCTCCTAGTCACCTAGAAGCATTTGTTTCATCACAGGAGCCAGGCCCTTACCTCCAGAAGCTTGTCCCCAACACGGACCCCTGCGCGAGCCGCGGGACCCTCTTCGGACACACGAGAAATAAAGATGCCCTGGAAACAAAACCACCTGTTAGAGGTTGAGCCCATTCTTCAACCCTCTGGAATGCAGAGACCCCTCCACTCCCTCAGCTCCACGGAGAGGGTCAGTCCCTGGCTAGTCCTGGGATGTGGGGACATGGCAGCCACATCGCCCTGTTCAGGAGCTGGGGAAAGGGGACAGAAACCCACTGCAGGGCTATTCCCAGCTGACACAGCAGAACAGGGGTTAACTCTTTTCCAGCAGGACCAGAACATGACACAGCTGATGCCACTAGGTGTGGAACAAACCCATACTCTTTCCCTGTGAGTCCTGTGCCACAGGACATAGGTGGGAAGGAACCTGCTACTCCCACGGCCGCTCCAGGTCAGTCCAACCAGTCCCACCAGCGTCCTGCTTTGAGGGGGATCCCTGCTCCTGCCTGGCCCCAAAAGCCCACACAGCCAACACATATGGACACCCAACCTCCAGCTACAGAGAACCAGTCCCCGAAAGCAGGTGCCTCACCAGTGACACAGCTCAGGTCTTACCTCATCGTCCCCCTTATAGGGCGTGGAGCCCTTGCCCCCCGCGATGCTGATGCCCAGCCCCCCTGTCTGCCGCACGATGGTCAGTGTCAGCTGGAAGCAGAAGGGACAGTGGTTATGGGTCAGTGCAGAGCGGGGAGCAGCCAAAACATCTCCAAGAGCAAGGGATGACTTTTAAAATAATAAATAACCCCAAGTGATCTGCTTGAGCATTGGGTCAGCCATAGAACTTGTGGGTGAGCCATGGCACCCGCGTCTCGGAGGCACCACTGTCACAACATATGAAACACACTTCCTGTGGCTGAGTCCTGACCCAACAGTCAGTTTGCCCACAGTGGACAGATCGGAAGGAGATTCCACCACAAAGCAAACTGGGCAGCCTTGGGCTGGGACTGGATCACAGAACCAGCTGGTTCACATCACAGCCTGGCTCTACCACAGGGCTCTCCCTTTAGGTGTAATTCCATCTGCCATTGGGGGATTCCAGGTCACCTTGGTGTAGCGTGCAGTGACAAGGAGGGCACTTCATCAGAATACTCTGAATGGATACTTGGCTTTGCTGTATTGATGGAAATCAACACCTGACTCCAAAAAACCCATCTGCTCAGTCCAGCGGTCACCTTCCTCTGCTCTCCTCTGCCCTGGCTGCTCAGGATCACAGCAGAAGTCTCCTCTCTTTCCTACCTCCCACCTCTACATACCCAATTATGCACATTGCCAATAGCTGATCAAAGTTGACCTGAAGCTGCTTCTATTCAGGACACCAGCATGAACTATTCCCATTGCCACAGTCATGAGAAGGAAGACAGGGAGCATGTAGTAGGATACAGGAAAACGAACAGGATTGGTAGGACTCTCTCAGGGTCAAGGACCAAGAAGCTGGCAAGGTAAGAGACAGAAACATGCAGAGACTCCTGGTGAGAACCAAATTTGCTGCCCCCCAGATGTTACCTCTCTGGAAACAAGGCCCAGGATGGAGAGCGGCTGCTGCAGAGGAGTTGAGTGTCAGTGTCAGCTTCACATGGCCACAGTGTGGGCAGCAAAGGGAGTAAGAGACTTGCCTTCCTTAATCCCTCCCTTCCAACCCCCCTTCACTTCTACAATGATAGAAGCAACAGCCTGTGGAGCTTCACATTCTGCTATGTTTAAACCAAAAACCAAACAAAAAATCCACTGCAGGAAGCATGAACCAAACTGAGGCACCCTGCCAGTTCCTTTGGCACCCAGTCAACAGCACATCAGAATGCTCTGGGATCTTCCCACGGAAATACCCTTACCCACTGTCAGTCCGTTATCTCCAGTGCAAGACCCAGAGACTGAGTAAATACAAGTACTGGAAGACAAGGATTATCAAGGTGAGACATAAATGGGGTAGTGACAAGACAGCACTGTGTGTGCTCGACAGCCCAACTCAAACCAGCTCTAGACCAGACAAACGATTCTTATGGGACCAAGTCTTTTAGGAACTAATTAAAAAATCCACATTTTTCTTCCAGACTCACTGGATTCTAAAAATGCTCTAAAGACTCACATCTATGTTGTTCAAGGAGCATTCAGAAAACGCCCTCGGGTACATGATGGGATTCTGGGATTGTCCTGTGCAGGGCCAGGAGCTGGACTTGATGATCCTGGTGATAAGCAGGTTCTGTGATTCTATATTTAACACAAAAACTTCCAAAGCCAATGGATAATGAGGTCTCCAGGCAAGAATTACAGAATAGTGTAATAGCAGGATCCTGGTACTTCCCAGGAAGACAGCTGATGGTTCTGCTTAGTGCCTGAATCCATGGGACAGGATCACGACTTCTGATGAGGATTGAGGACTGTACAATGTCACGGGTCACAGAGAGTCACTTCCAGCTGCACGGGAAATTGAATGTGTAAACTACCTGAAAGATAAACCACAAACACCCTGATTTCACACATTCAGGAAACCAGACCAAAAACATGGGGAAACCTGCCAGAAAAGCCAACTGGCCTGAGGGGGAAGAACCTTCTGTCCATCAGTGTATACTGAAAAGCAAAATACCAAGCAGGAACCAGACTCGTTAAAGACACTGAGACAACAGCAGCAAAGGGGCTTCAATTGGATGTAAATATATTTAGGCTGGAAAGAAGATTTCAAACTCCCCAAGCAAACCAGTTTTACCATAAAGCCAGTGTGGTGAGGAACTGAACTGGTGGGTATTTGTCTGAAGTCTATGCAAAGAGTAACCAATGTGAATATGAACCTGAGCAGGAAGGTCCTGGATCCAGCAGCCTATGATGGCCCTTCACATTACAGGCCAGTCTGCTTCTTGCACTGAACACAGAAGTTATTTGTTCTCTAAAGCTCCTCTGTCCTAAGGCTGCTCCAGACCTGCCTGGATTGCCACAATATTGGACTGACCCTGGAGCCACAACACAGAGCTATCCCACAACAGGGACAGCTCAGCTGCTTCCCTGCCATCACTCTTGTCATGGACTTTACCGGGCATTTTCCTCTTTGTGTATTTTTCCCCAAAGCTAGGAATCCACCCACGGCCCAGCTCAGAGGTAATAACTGATCCGTGCTGCTCCCTACCAAAACTTGCTGCTCTTCCCTCTGCAGAAAGGACAGACCTTCATAGAGCGGGCAGTGAACCCTGAGTTCCTTATTCCCCCAGACAGATAAGGTCCAGCCCTCCATGGAAAAGTGCAGCTGTGAGAGGAGAGAAGTGGGCAAATTGCAAAAGCTGCCATGTCAGCCTCGAGGTGCCATCTCTCCCCCTGAGCTCCCACCAGGAACCCATTCACCAGCACATAACCCAGGAAGCAGTTCCACCTCGTCCCCTCAGTCCTGGCTGTGGCTCTGCCTGTGTCTCTCCAGGGACACATCAAGCAAGGACTGGGGCCACCTCAACTCAGTTTGCATACGGTTTTTAGTACAGCTGTCTTTTAACATGCACTCATGGAATAGTTTGTGCGGGAAGGAACTAAAAACCAAACCACCTGGTCCCACCCTCTGCCATGGGCAGGGATGCCTTCCACCAGACCAGGTTGCTCCAAGCCTCACCTAACCTGCCCTCAAATGCTTCCAGAGATGGAGCAGCCACAGCTTCCTTGTTAACAGATTCACTTGATCCTGCAAGATTTCCCACCTTTCAGGGAATGACTGTATACACTGCTCTGGAGGCACCAGAAGTGTTGCACACCTGGACAGACTCACTTTCCAGTAGCAGCCAGGAACACCTGGGTGTTGTCCAACAGACTTGGGACAGTCCAAATTCACTGCTGTGCAACTGTCTGCTGGGGATTCCTGCAACTTGTCAGGGGCACAGCAGACATGACACATCAAGTCCCCGGGACTCAAGAGACAAAGCCTGGAGCTGTTGTAATTCAGAGCTGCTGAAAGACCAAGTTCTTCCTCCAGATGCACCCACGGGTTCAAGGGCTGAAGATGACAGCAAGTTTCTGCCAACAAGGGCATCGATTTGCAACTCATTGTACATGGGGATGCACATAACATGGGGTCAGTGTCGGGCCTCTCATGACAAGAAAGACAATGAGGGGCTGAAGCGTGTCCAGGGAAAGGAATGGAGCCGGGGAAGGGTCTGGAGCACCAGGAACAGCTGAGGGAGCTGGGGGAGCTCAGATTGGAGAAAAGGAGGCTCAGGAGGGACCTTCTGGCTCTGCAACTCCCTGATAGGAGCAGGGAGCCAAGTGGGGGTTGGGCTCTGGTCCCAGGGAAAAAGGGACAGGACAAGACGAAACAGTCTCATGCTGCACCTGGGGAGGTTTATGTCTGATATCAGAAAAATTCCTTCCTGGAAAGGCCTGTCCCACCCTGGCACAGGCTGTCCAAGGTAATGTTGAAGTCCCCATTGCTGGAAGTGTTCAAAAAACATGGGGATGTGACACTTGATGACGTGGTTTAGTGGTGAACATGGTGGTGGTGCTTGGCTGATGGTTGGACTTGATGATCTTATTAATGGTCTGTTCCAACCCTAATGATCCCTGACTCTAAGTGTCCAATCCCTGCACTTATAGCCCCTGAAACTTTAAATGAGACTGTCACAGTGACACAGGAAACTGCAATAAACACTTTGGATTTGTGCTGGGACAGACACCTGATGATGGACACATATCACATGAAGGTGAGGGATCCCACTGGAACAGCAGCTGAAGAATCCACTTATAATATCATCTGTAACCTTTTCAAAATTGAAAAGGACTGGACAACTTGTGCCCAAGAGTCCCAACAACTGCCTGAGATCCCTATCGAGCATTTCCAAAATTCTGGTCTCTTGCTACTCCAAGACAGCACTTACATTGCGCTGAGGGACTGAGAGACTACAGATGCCTGTAACCATCAGCTCCTCACCCAGGAACCATTCCAGAAGAGTAACTGAGGAACAAGTGTGACTCTTACCAGGCACAGAAATAGCTCTCATGAAAAACAGCTGAATTTTATGGAAGTCAGGTCCTTCAGAGCCCAAACTATTTTATTCTGACACGACTCCAGACTTGGCTGATGAAGTGAAGATTCACTAAGCAGACTTGTATGAAACATGGAACCTGTGATCCAAGACCTGGCACTGACATTACCTGATGCTGGCTCAGGTGTGTATTGCACAAGCCAGGAACCACGTAAGAGTCATCAGGGAAGAACCATTTGGCTTCTGCCAAGATACATCAGGTCTGGTCTTACGTCAAATCAGAATTGAAATACTTCTGTAGTAATAATTTTACAGAAGATGATTATTCCATGTTTGTAACCACAAAGGAATTAGGGATATTCAATGGAATTCAATAGGATATCTAATGCAAAAAATACTTTTTAACATAAAGCTAGTAAATTACATAATTTATTGCTGCTAAATTCTGTGGAACAGTAATGTATAAAAGCGATGGGAGAAATTAGACAACTTCATGGATGGCAGTTCCATGGTGCCTCATACATTGGCATGAATAGAAATCCTGATCCACAGATTGCCAGGAGCTGGACACCCACTAGTGAAAGGATCCTTGTGTCCTGCTGAGGTCTGTGCCCCCCAAGCCCAGGAGAAAGCCCTTCCTCCTCCATCGCTTTACACTGACAGCACATTCAGTCAATGTAATGTAATGTGTCACTTCGTAACTGACACATTAGAGCCTCAAGGTTCAGGCTGGACATCAGAAGAACTTCTTCCTGAAAAGGGTGGCTAGGTAACAGAAGGGCTTGCCCAGGGAGGTGGAGTGACTGTTCCTGATGTTCAAGAAATGCCTGGATGTGGCACTCAGTGCTCTGGTCTAGTGACAAAGTGGGGATTGACCACAGGTTGGATTCGATGGTCTCGGAGGTCTTTTCCAACCTCAATGATTCTGGGATTCTGATCGCGTCGGGTGCACACAGCTGCGACATGGAGGAGCAGGAGCTCGAGGCACTGACTCACCAGGAAAGATGAGAAGAGCTAAATCTGTCTGGCTTTGGTCAGTGACAGCTCACGGGGACAAGCGGACAGGCCGAAAATATCGGTGAGCAAAGGCGAGGTGCTACATTGCTGTGTGATTGCTGAGAGATAAATTAACCTGGACAGTGGAAAAGGAGTGCAAAGGGAAGAGCTGCCCTGGCAGCGGAGTGGCCGCTGGACACAGGCTGGAGGTTTCCTGGCTCTGATGTTATTCCCTTCTCCGTTCCAATGGGTTTAGTTCCCAAGGGAACAGGTACTTGGAGGGCAGAGATGGTGAGCACTCAGCAGACAAGTCAAGCACTTCACTATCTTCTCACTGAAGACCTCCACAAGATCAGGAAAAACCAGAGAGCCCCCAAAAGAGACCTCTGACAACAGCAGCAGACAGCACTGGGGACCTGCCACAGCCCCACTGTTGACAGCAGCACCAGGAACAGATGGGACAGGGGACCTGCCACACTCAGGGCTCTGTTTTGCTTCTGCACATTCCTCCCCAGGGAGGCTCCAGCATAGTGACATTTCCCAAAGGGTGAAGGAAGCAAGGATGCCTTTTAAAAATATGAACTATGGTGACATTCAGAGCACAAATAAAACCCGAGGCGAGGTTCCTACAGATAATCTCAATATGAATCTCTATGGCCACAGTTACACAGCTATCGGGGAGAGGAGTCACGTGTTACGTACAAATATTCACATCTATACATGTGTCCATAGAAAGATATGATTTCACCTTCATAGACTCATAGAGTAAGATGGGTTGGAAAGGACCTCTGAGATCATCAAGTCCAACCCTTGATCCACTACCACTGCAGTTACTAGACTCTGGCACTAAGTGCCACATTCAGTCTTTTCCTGAATACCTCCAGGGATGGGGAATCCCCACCTCCCTGGGCAGTCCATTCCAGTGCCTGATTATCCTCTTTGTAAAGAACTTCCTCCTGATATCTGACCTAAACCTCCTGTGGCAGAGCTTGAGACCGTGGCCTCTTGTCTTACTGTTGGTTGCCTGGGAGAAAAGACCAACCCCCACCTGGCTACAACTTCCCTTCAGGTAGTTGTAGAGAGTGATGAGGTCTCCCCTGAGCCTTCTCTTCTCCAGGCTAAACAACCCCAGCTCCCTAAGCCTCTTCTCATAGGGCTTGTGTTCAAGTCCCTTCACCAGCCTGGTTGCTCTTCTCTGGACCCGCTCCAGCACCTCAATGTCTTTCTGGAACTGAGGGGCCCAGAGCTGGACACAGCACTCCAGGGGTGGCCTCACCAGTGCTGAGTACAGGGGCAGAATCACTTCCCTGCTCCTGCTGCCACACTGTTCTTGATACAGGTCAGGATGCCATTGGCCCTCTTGGCCACCTGGGTACACTGCTGGCTCATTTTCAGCTTCCTGTCAATCTAAACTCCCATGTCCTTTTCTACCTGGCTGCTCTCCAGCCACTCTGTCCCCGGCCTGTAGCGGTGCAGGGGGTTTTGTGGCCAAAGTGCAGGACCTGGCACTTGACCTTGTTGAACGTCATCCCGTTGGAATCAGCCCAACTCTCCAGCTTGTCCAGCTGATCCTGCCTTGTCTCCTGCCTTCCAGCTGATCGACACTCCCTCCAAACTTGGTGTTGTCTGCAAATTTGCTAATGATGGACTCAATCCCCTCATCTAAATCGTCTATAAAGATGTTAAACAGAACTGGGACCAACACTGACCCCTGTGGGACACCACTGGTGACCGGTTGCCAGCTGGATGCAGCCCCGTCCCCCAGCACTCTCTGGGCCCGGCCCTCCAGCCAGTTCCTAACCCAGCACAGAGTGCCTCTGTCCAAGCCCTGGGCTGCAGCTTTTCCAGGACTGTGCTGTGGGAGATGGTGCCCAAGGCTTTGCTGAAGTCCAGATAGACACATCCACACCTGCCCCTCATCCACCAGGCGGGTCACCTGATTTGCCTAGTTCAGACAGGAAAATCAGATTCGCTGTGGAGTGATTTGTTTAAACATTGATATAAGAAAGAAATGTTTGCAGTGAGAACAATCCTTCTCTGGGACAGACTCCCCAAGGAGGTGTCGAGTCCTGTCTCTGGAGAGTTTCCGGATGCAATGGTCTGGGGTGCCAATATCCTCAACAAGACTCCTTCCCCACAAAACCTTGGGCCTTTCGAGGTCCCCTGAGCCTAGGCTGGTTTACAATTCAGGATTAGTTATTTCACTAATGATCTCCAGAACTAGGGATTTCAGAAGCTGGTACTTCCTCCTTTCACCACAGGCAACCAGCTTTGCCATGGGCATGAAGGAGGGGATTCTGCAACAATCTGGGCTAGCAAAACTATGGAATGCAGGAGAACAGGGTCGCTTTGAAATGAAAATACTCAACTGCTTAAAGTGAAGCAAAAAGAGCACTGGCCAACGCCACTGAGCCTGAAACCGTTCCTGAACTGGAAACAGGACAAAAACCTATACCCGGATTCAGCAGGGATGGGTGAAACTGGGAACATGATCTACTTCCTTTCTTTAGCAGCAAAGAACTTTGATTCCTATTTTTATTGATTCTTTTTTTGTGGTGAAATCCTTGGAGCAGTCATTCATTTTGCACCATTCCACTACAAAATTCCACTGGAGACTCCTCTCAGCCCAGCTACTTCAGAGGGTTCTAAATTTCGGCCATCATTTAATACATAATTACAAGACTGCAAAGACTGGGGACTTTACAACTCTCCTCTGCTAAGGGCAGGCCACACAAGATGAGAGTGTTTGTCCAAGGAACAGTGGGATATATGGAAAACTCTTGCACTAAACCTGGCATCATTGACTTTAAAACATACAAGAGACATCTCTAAGTACACCTTGTCTGGAGGCCAAACCTCCCCAAGGACCCTGAGAAGCACAGGAAAAAAGGCTAGGGGTATAACAAAGGTGGTATAACAAATAAAGGTGGATAAAGAGAACTCCCATCCAGGAGCGGGAACTGCCACATTTGAAATGGAGAAACAGTTAGGGAATTTAGCTAACTAAAGTCTGAAAAAACTCTGTCATGTTGTCCATAGTCACCAAACCTGAGTTCAAGTAGATCAGGTGAAAGAAAAGGCAGCCAGAAAGGCAGGGAATGGAAATCCTTCTTACCAAAGAACACCAGAACTGGGTTTCTCTAAATCCAGCAAAAAGAAGGCTGGAAGAAGTCAGGCTGATGTCCATAAAATTACACTGAGGACAGACAATGGGTCAGCCAGCAGGGAAGAGACTGGACAAGAAAAAATACAATGAAAACAATGAACTAACAAATCAAAGTTCCAATTGAAAATAAGTTTTCTAATTATTCCAGAAGCAAGAGTCTGGAGAAGTTTTTGGTTTCTCCCCAGAGCAGAAACCTATGTGTGTGCACGCATCTTGTAACAGGAGGAAAAAATCTGTATTTCATAAAAAGTTTGACTGACTTATGAAACAGTTTGTAGTGTCTGATTGCTAGTGGTGGCAGGAGACTTGACCTCAAGACTTCTTCCAAATCGTTCATTGCAAGCTCAGCCTTGCTGTTCCCGAGTTGAGCACAGCCCTTTTTTGGCTAAATCGTATCTTCCAGAAATGCCAACCCATCCCAGTCAGGTCTCATTCTATCTTGTGCCTGGATCCAAGCTGGATGGTTTTCCAGCACAAAGTCTCAGAACTGTCTGGGAGTTATCCTTCTCCTCCGCTGACACATTCAGAACACACAGCTGCAAACAAGGACCATTTTAAGGCACATAAGTGCTTCAGCCCAGGCAATTTCTACAGTGGCTATTTTAATGTCTGAATTTTGTACGCAACCCTGGTCCCAGGCAGCAAAGCCCCACATCTGTTATACTGGGCATTTGCCTAGTTCAGAAGGGAAAGTCAGATTCACTATGGAGTGATTTGTTTAAACATGGAATTTTTTCTCTGCCAATCAGTCCTCTGCTGCTTTCTGTTCCTTCTCTCTGCAAACGCCAATGAGATTATTGTGTGACAAAGCAGAACCAGATGATTCTGGCCCACTCTTGGAAGAGGGAAAGGAAACTCTGCAGGTATTTCTGCATTTGTGTAAGAAATCATTCCACAAGTTTGCTCCTTGGTCCTTAGGGAAGCTCCAGATCAGACAGAATTCACAGTTGAGACAGTGACCAATGATGAACAAGCAGCAGTCACACAAGTCATTAATCTCTACCATTTTGTGGGGGACTCGTGTCCAAACTGTGCCTTATCATGCCCAAACTTGAAACTGTACTTCCACAGGAAGAGATCACCATCCCACCTCTAAACCAGAGGGTCACAGAGTACGGAAGGTGTCAGAACACTGGCCTGGAGAAGCTGTGGCTACCCCATCCCTGGAAGTGTTCAAGGCCTAGGTTGAACAGGGCTTAGAGCAACCTGGTCTCGTGGAACGTGTCCCTGCCCATGGCAGGGGGTGGGACTGGGTGACCTTTAAAAGGTCCCTTCCAACCCAAACCATTCTATGATTCCATTGAGAATACAAAGGGCCCTTTAGCACTTCAGTAGGCAAAACCATTTCAATGGCAAGAAATTAAAAGCCAGACAAATCAAAACAGAAAATATGGCATATTTCTCCTTAGTCAATGGGAACTTTGGTCATTTTAAAAACTGAGAGAAACGTTGAGTGTTGTGTCTCTTTCGAATGTCAAAAGGATCCTCCTCTATCATATTCCAGTCAAGCTATGTGAAGAAACACAGGTGACATGACCTCTCCTGCATTACACAAGAAGTTTACTAATCTTTTCTGGGTTTAAAACTTATGGCTCACATTGCGGGAAAATCAAATTTGCTACAAAAGAATTCCAAGCCTGACAACACCCCAATGAAGCCCATGTTCACCCTGTAAACACAAAACCAGAGCGAGGGGCAGAGCTTCACATGTGCAGCAGCACCAAGCAGCCCCATGGGGAGGGACAGGACGGCTCCTGATGCATCCCAACACTGCACACTGAGGAGCCACCCTTTCCAGAGCTGAGCTGCTGACCACGGGATGCTCCAGGAGGGACAGGACTGCTCCTGACACATCCCAACAGCCCACACTACATGTGCCAGCCTCTCCAAAACTGAACTCCTGAGCACTGGATGCCTCAGGACCAGGCTGTGCTGTCACATCTGCCACTGGCAAACACTGCCTGGTGCCAGGCCTGAGGCTGGCATTCCAACACAAACAGTAACATTCCTGAGCAGTTTCCACAGGATGAGACTCTGTCAAGGAGAAGACTTGACTCACTCCTGACTGTGGACCAACAGGATGTGACACCTCAGCAGTAGCAGCAAAGAAATCAACATCCAGGAGCTCTGACCACCCTCACTTCTTCACAGGGAGGGAACTGACAGCTCCCCCTGCCCAGGCAGCCCAGACAACAGTTCAGGTCCAACCTCACACCATCAGACAGCCACTCCACATGCTGCTTTTCTCCTCCCAAAGCCTCCCTACATCCCAGTACAGTCACTTCTGCAGGGCAGATGGGGATGGAGACAAAACACTGGGAACAGAGCCAGCACTGCAATTCAGATATCCACCATTGGATATCACACATTTGAACACTTCCACTGCAGCAGAGCCTCACTGGCACCAACAGCTACAGGAACTCTGGGCATACCTGCTGCACACCAGCACCAGGCTCCCACACTCCAGTGCTGGGTGCTGGCAGAAGTTGGGCACATGTCTCCAGTTCTGCTCTGGCAAGATCAGTCTCTGGCACAGGATTATGGCTTAGGCTTAAGGAACACACAGTCTGTAGATCCTTCTCTCTAAGAGCTGCGTTAAATTATACAAGGAATGTGACAGCAGCATCACGGACTTAAACTGTGCTGCTCAAGGGCACCAGGCTCTCTGCTCTGCAGTGGCCTTGCTCAGTTTCCAGCAGCCCACTGGTTCTTCTCAAGGACATGGAATCATCCCTGAACACATGAGGCAGATGTGATTTGGAAGTGTTTAAGACCAGGCTGAATGAAGCTTGGAGTAACTTAGTCTAGCGAAAGATTCCCTGCTAAGCACTCCCCAAAGCTGTAGGACAATCAAATGTCCCACAAATCAACCTCCAAAGCTGGTCTCCAAAGCTGATGTGACCTCAGCTACCACTGTCAGTCTGGCGGTTCTCTAGCATGCTGGTCCTTGGGAGCTGCGCAGACACGTTCCTCTTCACAGAGAGCGAACAGATCCACGCAAAGGGCACGGTGCTGAGGGGACACCAGAGCAAACCTGGGGCCTCCAACCAGCCACACTGAGGGATCACAGAATCATATAGGTCGGAAAAAACTTCCAAGATCATTGAGTCCAACTTGTGACTGATCACCATCTTGTCAACTAGACCAAAGCACTGAGTGCCATGTCCAGTTGTTTCACCCAACACCTCCAGGGAAGGCGAACATCTCCAGGGAACGAGTTCTAGGCCCTTCCATCAGATGTAGGTGAAGCAGGAGCCAAGGAAGAGACAGGCAGACTGTGTCCAAGACAAGACTAAGGTTCCTAGGACACAGCACTCCAAGGAGCAGGAAAACTCTGCAAATGGAACAGGGCGTCCAACAGCTGGAGAGAAGGACTGGAAGCAGTGACTCCCCAAAGGAAGGGGGAGGAGGGATCAGGAAGCACTGGGTTATGCTCAGTTTTAACCTGAGTGACAGAAGATTACACAAAAGAGAAGTGCAAGAAATGCTAATGTGGTTTTCAGGGACCTAGAGATGGAGAAATCTTCAGGAGCCACTAACAAGGGACCACACCTGAGCCAACTTATGTTCTGCCTGAGTGGAAAGGATTCATCACCTCCCTCTCAGAAAGCTTTATCCAAAACCAAGGGAAAAGTCTCCATTTTACACCTGAGGAAGCAGTAGAACCAAGCAGTCCCAGGTAACACATAGGTCTGGTGCCCCTCTACTATCTTACAGGAGAAACCTCTGTGCGAGCCAGTGGCATTGACACAGTTTCTGCCTCTTGCAGAGGCACTCTGCTTCCAGCAGCTCCTTGAAAATCTGCCAGAAGAAAGCCACTGACCCCACAGAGCAGGCACTGAAAACCTGGAGACAAGCCCAGGAAGCTGATCACAGTCAGGGGATAAACCAAGGCAGCCAGACAGAGGACTTTAACTCTTGGCATGGACACCATCCCCATGCCAGGGACTTTGTGCCACCTTGGTGCCACCTGCCCCTTTCTGACACCCCAAGGTGCTGCATGTGAAGCCTTGAGGGGGTTATGGAGGTGCTGCAGGAGATGCACAAATCATTGTCTCCAGTACACCTTCCTCAGGCAGTGGCACAGTGTCATGAATGAGATCCTTCTCCCTAAGGGTCACACACACCACTTGGCTGATTCCTGTGGCCTCTGATCCTCCAGGGTTACCCACACTTCAAGAAATATCCATTTATTTAATTCACTTCTCCCTCGTCACACAGCAAATAGGAACTTCCCCCTCAGCCTGTTTGGTTTTTTACGTCCATTTCACTCCTGCTCTGCAGCAGCCACTCTCACCTCAGGGATGGGAAAGGAGGAAAAGGGGAAAGCTGGGAGGAAACGATCATCATGTTTGTGATCAGCCAGGTCCAGAAGCCACTTGACCCAGAGAGATCAGAGTTCCCCCTACAACAATGGGTGAGGCTGGGAAACAAATCAAGCAGATTGGATGATTTTTGGCAGAGAGAGAACAGTAGGAGTGGTACAGACCTCTTCCTCCTCAATGCGAGCAGGTTCAATCAGCAGATTATTGGCTTGATCAAACGACACCCCCTGTTAGGACAGGAACCAGCAAAGAGGCATGCGGATTAGTGGAGCATCGACCAAACCCACCACCACGACCACCACCACCACCCAACACACGCACGCCACGCTGGCAGCCTGCGCACGCTGTGCCAGAGCTGAGCCAGCTCACAGAGTCACTCCTGACCTCCACAGCTCTGAGCTGAGCCAGCTCACGCAGTCACTCCTGACCTCCACAGCTCCAGAGCTGAGCCAGCTCACGGAGTCACTCCTGACCTCCACAGCTCCAGAGCTGAGCCAGCTCATGGAGTCACTCCTGACCTCCACAGCTCCAGAGCTGAGCCAGCTCATGGAGTCACTCCTGACCTCCACAGCTCCAGAGCTGAGCCAGCTCATGGAGTCACTCCTGATCTCCACAGCTCTGAGCTGAGTCCACTCACAGAGTCACTCCTGACCACCACAGCACCTGAGCAGCCCCAACTCCTGCCCACCACCTCAGCAGTGCCAGGGCTGCTCCTGGGCTCCCAGCATGCTGAGTGCCAGCGTGCTCACGGTCAGGGCACCCCCTAGGGCCAGGTTCTGTCCATGCTGGCACCCCAAGGCCATGACCCTTCAGCTGACCACCATCAGCTGACCTCACCCAGCCTCTGTACCAGGTCATTCCAGGAAGGAGGAAGAGTTAAACACAGCAGAAAGCACCAAGGAGCCTGGGGTGCCACCAGCTGCTGCACAGCAAAAAGCAACCTCAAACCCAACTGCACCAGTGCCTTTCTCTGGTGAAACAGTGCATCCTGTCAGAAACCCAGGATCCTGCTCTCAAGCACAGGAAACCTTAGGATTTCTTCTGAAAACCACCTGCCTTGGCAACAAAACCCTCTGGTTTAAGGATTCAGCCTCCTGCACAGCCTGTCCTGCCTCCTCCTTCAATGCACATATCACCTCTTACCTGACCCTCCCCTGCACAGGGATGCTGCCCCCCACATCCCCAGTCTTGGAATGCAGCTCAGGAGGCAGCTAATAAATGCCTTCATGGAATAGGCATCCAACCCAGCCCTACAGAAAGGAGAACTGATTCCCAGGCAGAAGGCTTAGCTGATAATCAGTGTAATTTCTGACAGGTACGGCACACTAGACAGGCCTCATGGGCTCTGCCAGTGCTTTAGTACTCCTCAGCTCCAAGTCCCTGGCTAAAAGAACCTTTCTGGGTGAGGGCATTCCAAGCACAGCAGATCTTGGAGGAAGGGGACTCAGGACAGCTTCACACATTCCTACAAGAAGCAGCAACTCCTTTTCCTTCTGAGGAACTTCACCACCAACACGAAAACTGTACATCTCATCCCTAGGGAGCACAGGATGAGTTGCATCATCTCAGGCAGAGCAGGGCAAACACCCATGGAGGGAAAGGCTTCAAAGCAAAGTGAGGGCAAGGACTTTCCCATGGGCAATCTGAGCTCAAGTGGGGGTGGGAGTGATCCTGGCAGTCTGGAGCATGTGCAGTTACAGCAGGAACAAGTTCTACTCCAGCAGCTTCTATGTCCAGAGACCTACATCTCACCTGTGAGATTTGCAGGTATCAGACTAAGATGGAGATTCAGCCATATCCTAATCCCTGCCTGCCAAATACACCTCACACTAGCTTCAGGGAGAACTGCTCCAACCTCATGCAGTGTCCCTCATCCGTGTATTCCTATTCCATTGTGATGAAATTCCTCAAGCAGGAACCTCTGTGTGTCCCTAATGGCTGAGAAGAGCCAAGGACCTCCTATCTCATCAGCCCCAGTATGACCAATAGAGCCCATCACGGCCCCACAGCAAAGCTCCAGAGCACAAGCTCCCCTAAATCCCAACACAGTGTCCATGGGCTCCACCTAGGCAGAAGCACAGGGAAGGGCATGCTCTGGGTTCCCCTCGCACACTCTGGAAGCACTGTGGCAGCAAGCCAAGTGTCAGTGGCCCAAACATCAGTCTCAGATCGGATCCACCCAGGGATAAAGCTCTTCCTGCTGTGAATGAGGAGCAACAACCAGCAAATGAGGAGGTGGCTGGAAAGAATGGCAGAACCTATCAGCGATGTGACAGAGAACTGCTCCTGCAGCACAGGAAGCATCACACGGAACAAGGAGGGTGCAAAGACCTGATACAGTGAAGGTGTCAGAAATAGCAACATGGCACAGCTCTAGGAAAACCCTAGCTACAACCTTCAGCTTTCCCACCCCCAGCACATCCCCAAGTGCTGGAGCCTCTTGCCAGCGGTTTCTTCACGACCACATCAGCCTGGCTGATAGGTCAAAGGAGGAAAGGGCAAGCCTGAACCCCTCTGACCTTCCCCCTCCCCGCAAGACCTTACCTTCACAGATGGCTGAGCAGACAAAGCTCCATTCTTTCTGTCATCCTCATCCCATGCTTCCTCCTGATCCTCAGGCTCTGTGTTGTTATTGCAGCCTCCCAATTCCTCTTCCTCTTTAGGGACCCCGTCACTGTTCAGCCCCTGCAGAAGTGCTACCACTGCCTCTGGCTTGGGCAGTTTAGTGATCTTGAAGTGTTTCTTATAATGGGGCGTGTCCTTGCGGATAAGCCTCTGCTTCTCCACTGGGAATGGTCGCTCTTCATCTTCATCCTCATCCTCACTCCGTATCAGCGTGTCCTCAGCAAAGTGTACAGTGGGCTGTGATGGCAAAGCCCCAGACAGGCCATGAGCCTCAGGTAACTGATGTGTGGCAGTGCAGAACGTGCTGTTCATGTGTCCCCCCCTCCCAGATTGGGCAGAGCCAGTTTCACTGCTTGTGTGCTTCGGGACATGCAGGAAACATGTTAATATTGCACCATCCTTGCCTTTTTCCATAACCACTCCTTCCCCCAGACATGCTTCTGTCAGCTCCAGGGATGAAGGACACTCAAACCTGTCACTGTCACTCCCTTTTTCCCATACCCCCCATCAGGCTCCCACACTGTCCAGCCCAGTCTCCCATGGATCCAACTCCCACAGGCTTCCTCAGTCTCAGCTTAGGCTGCCCAATCTCAGTTTGTGCTGCCTTCCATGCCCTCGATCTGCCTCCAGCGATGCCCATATCCCACGCCCTTTTACCTGTACATCCATTTCCCACTTCCTCTGAAAATTCGATGTCCTTCCACTTTTTCTCATGACCCTGCTGCAGTTCCCAGGCTCCTACCTCATTGTATTCTACTTCCACATCTTCCTCCTCCTGGTCAGCAGCTTCCTTATGCTCCTCTTCCACTCTGGGCTTTGCCTCCTTCTCCAGCTCCCGCACATTGGGCACCTGCCCGTTGGGCCAGCCCCGGTCACTCTCCTCTGCCCTGCAGTCTGCAGAGGCAGTGCTGGTGGATACGTGGGAGTCCTCACTGCGATTCGACAATGCGCTCAGCCTCTTCTCCTGAGAAAAGAGTTGGGATGGTCAGAGCAGCAAACAGAGCCATGCGGTGTGACTGGTGTGAGCTGGGAATGATCCAGCACCAACAGAACCAGCCTTCCCTCAGGATGCCTGAGGCTTCCCCTGCTGAGCCTCCTCTGTATCATCTGGGTCCACCTCATTCCACCTCCTGTGTAGGCAATTACTCTCAGTATCCCACCGGGGCAGCAAGGTGCCTTCTCCGAGCAATCCGTTCCCATCATTCCTTACTGGGAATATCAGAGCCTTCTCTCCCTCCCTGTGCTATGACAAAAGTGGCACCTTCACACACAGTTCCCCTTACCGTTCTCTGTCTTCTGGTCCCATCTACTCCTCTAAGTGGCCCCTCCTGACACCACAAGGCAGATTCCCAACCCTTGGAATCCAGACAATCTATTCCCATCCCTCCCAATCCTTCCCAAAAGTCAGTCCTTTCTACCTCTCCATTCCCCCAATTCTCTACATGTTCCTAGTGGAAGGTGTCGTGCCCATGGCAGAGGGCGGAACTGGATGGTCTGTAAGGTCCCTTCCAACCCAAACCATTCCATGATTCCATGTTTTCTATGGTTATCCATTGTCCAGTGACCAGCACTCACTTCTGAGTTAGGAGAGTTCAGGTTGGCATCGCCCTTTGCGGCATTCACCTCATTGCGCCGAACTTCAATCACCTTCTTCATCACCTTCAGCTCACTGGGGTGAGGGGTGGCTCGGCGTTGCAGGCCCTGCCAAAGGGAAACCCTCAGGAAAGGGATTCCAGCCTGGGCAATACATGCCAGGCCTCAGGAATGAACCCCTGCAGGTAATTAACACCTTTATCAGAGAGCCAGAGGCTCAGCCAGACACGACCAACATGTCCCACTGCAGGATCTGCTCCAGGCCTGGCACAGCCTGCGTCTGGGAAGGAAGGGGAAAGAATGGAGACAGGGAACACTCAGCTCTCTCTGGACATCATCCTGCTCTCCATCTGATAGAGGGACTGGAAGGAATGATGGAGACAGGAAGTTTTAAATGGTGCTTCAAGCTTAGTAAATGCAAAATCATTGACACAGAAACCCCTCCAGAACACAGGTGGGAAATCATCTTGGGATATTTTCCTAATCCCTCTGGAGTTACTTAACAAGTGTGCCAAGTTTGAAAGCACCAGAATTGGTACTGCTTAGCAAGCTCCATCCCAGCGAAGAGTCAAGAAAACTAGCATTCTAAAATTAATAAAAATATTAAGATCAAAAAAACCCCAAATTTCCCAAAGACAGCGACACACACATGCTGCCAGGACAGCTGCAAACACCACTCATCAGAAGGATTCAGATTTCAAAAATGGCTTTCCACAAGACAAAAAGGAAAAACAAAATCCTGCAGGAGACTGAAACCCCTGGAGCACTTGCTGAAAACAAACTTTTATCCTGCCCTTTGCATCTGCACTGAAAGCACAATGATCTCCTGCAGTTTTTGAGGCTACCTACAGTATTTAGTACTTTACTAACAGGATTCCCCACAGCACAGATGGCATTGGCTCCGTGCTTCGAGGGAAAGGGATGGCCTGGGTTTGGCTGGGCAGCTCTTCCCCATGACAGGGGTCAGCTAAACCCTGTCCTGATAGTGCTCTACTGGGATTTCTGGACATCCCCAGTGCTCCCTGGGTGCAGGGTCACAGCTCCAATCCCATGGATGGGACAGCATCAAAACGAGATCTTGCACCATGGCTCCCAGGGAATTCATTCCCTTTCACTCCTGCTTGGTTCCTCAGGACACCAAATGCCCTTTTGGCTGTGAAAATCTCACACGTACCTGCGGCAGTGACACAGGGTGAAATGTGGACACCACGGTGGCTTCCTATAGTTGGAAAGCTTAGCTTGTGCCTGTGTTTCCACAGGGAGCCAACAAACCTCCAGGAATTTCTTACCCGTCTCTCAGCTCCAGACTCCTCCTCATCATCTCCTTTGGGTTCATCCAGGAACTGGATGACACTGACTCTGTTTAAGTTGGTGTCCGTCCAGCTCTCGTCCACACTGTTCTGCAGGAGGTTCTCTGGGGAGAAAGGGAACACAGTGGGAGCTCCTTTCAGAAGGGGCACGGTTCCAGGCTTGGATGGAAGCCGGTGGTCATCCCATTAGGGCACTTCTTCCATGTCTGCCCATGGCATCTGAGGCCTTGAGGACAAAGGCTGTGGCCTCCAGCTCCTGTCACCTTCTGTACATCTCCCACTAGATCTACAGCCACCTCTACAGAAAGGCCTGATGGTTTAGCTCTAGTGCTCCTTACTCAAGAAGTAAGGAAAAAGGTAGGATTAAGGCAGGAATCAGTAGTGTTGACACAAGAATATCATGGCGATAGGACAATAGGTAATGAACTGCTCGGTCAGTAGATCAAAGAAGAACATTCAGAGACAAGGCTGCAGCTTCCTTATCACCTGGCAGAGAAGCACTTCCTCAGTTTTAACAATCTCTGCCTGGGAAGTGTCCCAGCTGTTCAGGAGCCTGGATCTGCTACATGAATCACAGTAATGGACAGTCCAACCCAGCATAGAGGAAGGTTCAAGGCCTCAGCCCCCTCTGGAGCACATGGCTCTGCAGCCAGTGCCCGTGACACAAATTCTTACCCAGGCTGGGAGAGGGCTGCTGCGGGAGCAGGTAGCAAGTGAGAACCTTTTCTCCTGTCTTTTCATCATCCTCAGTTTGGAATTTCAGCATGGGCTGGGACTGGTTTTCTGCCAGCCACAGGGCTTTCAGATTAAGATTTGTCAAAGCAAAGGGCAAGTTCTGCAACCTGCAAAAGAGAAGAACAACTGCTGATTAAACTTACCTGATCAGGGAAGAACTCACCTCAGCTCCAGGCTGCCCAACTGAACAGAGAGAGACAGAGTCAAGCTGCTATGGATCCCTCACTCCTGCACCACTAGAGCAGCTGATCTGTGCTGTCCATGGCTCTGCCATGGCCGTGGACTGGGCTCCTGTAACTGACCTTTACCAGCCTTTAGCTGAGGACAACTCCCACCAGAAGTGTGAAATGAGGGGTTTGGAGGCAGAAAAACAATGCTTTCATAGCCCAGTGTACAGAGCGTTCCCTACAGAACCTCTGGTCAGCTTTCAGCTGCTCCCAAAAATACCAGCCCCAGCAAACAGCCCAAATCTGCAGAACTCAGAACAGCTCCCAGGTAGCTGCACACCATGAATGAGACTTTCGCACCGATCACCTGGGGACTGATGACAGACACAGACCACAAAATCTGCCGGAAGTATGCCAGTAACCAAGGATTTCCCCTGATCTTTATTTCACATGTGGCAAAATGCCCTCATACTTCTGTGTTATCTCCACCTGTGTTCAGGTGACACAGAGAAGGGCTTCCCAGGCAAAAGTTGATCCACTGACAGCCAACCTGGGCTTCTGCATGCTGCAGATCCCAGAATCCACACATATCCAGCATCTCCCTCACAGCAGCCTGCCCAGGAACACCCCTGCTAACCTGCACATTCCTGCTGCTCACCTGTTCCCAGCCACATCCAGGACGTGGAGCTCAGTGGTGTTGGCCAGCTCGGAGGGCAGCAGAGCCAGACGGTTGTCCCTCAGGGACAGCACGTTGAGGTTGGCACAGCCCCCGATCTCTGCTGGCAGCGACGTCAGACGGTTCCGGTCCACGTTCAGGTTCGTCAGCTTGGCCAGTTTGCCCAGGGACTTGGGCAAGGCCTGGGAAGGAGGCAAATCAGTGGTTGCAAGAGGAAAGAGCAGCAGAATTGAGGTAAAAGGCCCAAACCCCTCTGGGAAAGGCTAAAAGACACAGTTTAGGGAACAGGTTGTCTCCTGTCCCAACAGACTCATTTGGGATAATGCTCTTCAGGACAACTTTGGGACTGGTTTTCCCTTGGGCTCACAGACTGATCCACACCAACTCTTCGCCCCAGCACATCACACTCAGACCACCATTGGTCAAGACTTTCCTCCTGTTCATGTGCCCACTCCCAATCCTTGTGTTTTACCAATCCAATAAAGAGCAGTTTGCAGCAGGGCCATTGTTGATCAAACTACCCCACAGCCCCCTTGCCAATGCAGCCTGGATAGACTTTGGGACTGGCAATCCCAGCATCCCAGCTATCCCAAAGAATTTTCCAGAGGAAAAAAAAAAAGAAAAAAAATCAGTGAGAGAAAGTAGCTTCCACCAGGGTCTTCCCAAGACCCTGTGAACTTGGTGAAGCTCTAAAGGAAGCAGCTGGAGCACACCCAGGAATCCAGCTCAGAGGGCAGAAGAAGGGCAGGGATCCCTGGCAGGTGGCTACAGTGAACAGCACTGGAGGGGCAGGTGGCTGGCCCTGCACTCACCGTCAGCATGTTCTCAGTCAAGATGAGCTCTGACAGATTTTCACAGTCCCCAATTGACTCTGTCACATCAGTCAGCCGGTTCTGGTCCACCTTGAGGATGGAGAGCTGCTTCAGCTGACCTGGCCAGGGCAACAAGTTAGGTGTGAGGTGTGCAAGGGGGAAGGATGCTGTTCTACACTCACCTGGCCATGATCCCATCAGGGATCATGTAACCCAACAATACAGGCTTTGCCTTTCATCCCACCAGGCTTGTTCACAGGCCTCACCCATGCCTGATGCAGAAGAAGTACCTGAACTCTCCTGGAGAGTTCTGCCCACTTGTATCACCCATTGCTTCTGCTCTCAGTGACTGTGCCTGTGTCCACAAAGCCCTAATTCTCTGTCATGTACACTCTTGCCTGAAGCTCCCCCAGAAGCACGGTCTAGGCAGTGAAGTCCTGCAGTGCTTCCCATCCCATGACACTCACCAATCCCATCCGGAATGCATTCCAGCAGGTTCTGTGAGAGCAGCAAGTCCGTCAGTGCCACCAGCCCACTGACCTCATTGGGCAGCTGCTCCAGCTTGTTCTCTGACACATCCAGACAGACCAGGCGGCGGAGGTTGCCCAGCTCCTGGATCAGAGGGGAGACACCACAGCTCCAGGGAGCAGCTGGGGCAGAAGTAAAGGGGTGAACAAGGGCCTCAAACAGCACTTACCGGGGGCAAGGCCGAGAGCTGGTTCCGGTCCAGCCAAAGCTCGCGCAGGTTTGGGAGTGCGCCCAGAGTGTCCGGCTGTAAGAGGCAGGACAGTGATGGCATCAGTCCCTTCCACAGGGAGAAGGTGTTTGAGAACACTACAAAGACACCACAATCTGCAAAGCCAGGCACTGTTCTGGTTCTCACACCTCCCAAGACCATCCACTGCATGGTTTATTACAAGACAGAAGCACATATGTCTGAGAATGCCTGGGACAGCCCACTGGCTGCAGGAGGTCCCACGGGAAACATGGAAGGCAACAGAAGAACTGTCTGGCAGTGGGCAAGGCAAGAACTAAATCTAGAGCACAAGTCTGATAAGGAGTAGCTGAGGGAGCTGGGGCAGCTCAGCCTGGAGCAAAGGAGGCTCAGGGGAGACCTTCTTGGTCTCCACAACTCCCTGAAAGGAGAGTGAAGCCAGGTGGCGGTCAGGCTCTGCTCCCAGGAGACAAGGGACATCACAAAAAGAAACAGCCTCAAGTTGTGCCGGGGGAGGTTCAGGTTGGATATTGGGGGAACTCCTACTGGAAAGGACTGTCCATCCCTGGCACAGGCTGCCCAGGGCAGAGGTGGACTCCCCATCCCTGCACGGGATTTAACAGCCATATGGATGTGGCACTCGGGGACATGGGGCAGTGGTGGTGGCCTTGGCAGTGCTGAGGGAGCAGTTGGGCTCAGAGTTCTTTTCCAACCTAAATGATTCCATGATTCTAGGGTGTTGGAAACTCTGCCCTTACAGATGAAATGGGTCTTCCTCCTCTCACACATGGAAACGAAGAACACTTGAGTACCACTGGCCAACTCAACGTGACCATCAGCCATGGCAGGCACATGTTCATACACCAAAAAACCTCCCCACTGATCAGCATTTGGGTTTGGAGATCCTGCTCCACTGGAGTGTGGCTCACGTGTCAGACACCTGTTCTCACAGTTGAGCTCAGCCTCTGCACAGCAAAGTTGCACAAACCCCTTTGCTTCCCAGTGTCAATGGTTTTCTGCCAAAACCCATTCCAGAACACAAAGAGCAGAATCCAGTAACAGCTGCAATGTTACAGAATGTTACTGGGTATCCCTGAATACCCAGCCAAGATGAGACTGTGCCCTGGCTCTCCACACACTGAGTCCTCCATGGAGACACCCCACCACATCGGGCTGCCCCTACTGCCGGGGACAACATGGAATGGCTCAGCACTCCACAGGGCAGAAATCAAATCAGGTAGGAAGCTGAATAAGAAGAAAAACAGCTGAGGGCAGCGCATGACAGAGGAGAAGGGAAGCACCAGAGACTCTCCTTGGAAAGATCCTTTGCAGCCAGACAGGAAGAATTACCACCCCAGAACTTCGAAAGGGCAGAGTGAGCTGTGTGTGAGGCCAGCAGGCCACAAGACACAAGGACTGAAACATTCAGAGAACATTAACCTGGGAAGAACAACTGGGTGATGCTGGGCAAATCAGAATCTTCCCAAACAACCTGTGGGTCTATTTCTTTGCATCTCAGGTGAAAACCCACCTGCTTGCACCAACAAGTCTGCCCCTACCAACCACCCACATTCCCTCCCCACCAACCCTCACCTACCAGTACTTCCAGGTCATTGCCACCGAGATCCAACTGCTCTAACTTGACAAGGAAGGAGAGTGAACTGCAAGGCACAGGGGGCAGAGAGGGGAGAGAGATAAAACAGGAAATAAAGAGCGGAAGGTTAACATCTGGGACACATATCGCACAAATCACATGATCTCTAATAACTCCTAAAGCAGGTGGGGCAATCCTGACCTTTCTCACAGTCCCTCTGAGCCCAGCAGTTTAGGGAGCTGGTACCTTCCCTGAGCCAGACCCTCAGCCCCAAGGAGTTCAGAGGCACCAGCGGTCCCAGCACAGCCAGTTCCACTGATACCAGTTTGCCTTCTCCCCCTCCCGCACAAAATACTCTTTGAGCAAAACCGTAACAGATGATCAGCCACACCTTGACATCACTACCTGTTTCTGCAGCAAGGACAGGGACCTGGGCATGAACTGACAGATAACAGGAGGGACTCAGCAGACAAGACATGTTTGGGGGGGCAAGGGGAGCACAGCTGCAGGGACAGGGAGGAATGACAAATTCAACAGCCTCAGTTTCCCCAAACGGGATGCCCATGCTGCTGAAGAGGAAGGGAAGACAACAGTGGCATGATGTCTCAGGTGAGGTCACGATGGACAGACCAGAAGCTCACTATGAAGACATTGAAGAGGACCTACAGCCTTGTCCCCACTAGTAGCCCATGGACACGTCCTGAGCACCCCACACATCACACCTGGGGAAGGACAAGACCTGCAGTCCCACAAACCCAGGGGTGGGTTTTCCTGACATGGCCCAGGTGCTCATGTGTCCTCACTCCTGAGTCTGACCCATCAGCTCCAACCCCAGCTCCCCAAAGAGGGGCTGCTGCCCTTCACTGTGTTCCAGGGCAGAGCTGCTAGTCCAACCCTGCCCACTCTCCCAGCAGGGAAGAGCTTTATTCTCTTCCTAAGGAACTGTCCCAAAACAGAAATCCTCATATTTCTCTGAAAACAGCTCCACCTGTCAACACTACCCAAACCAAGGCTGTTGAGGCTGCAATAAAAGGGAGCTGCCTTGCCTGGGCCAGGCTGTAAAAATATTTGGGCTACGCTGGAAAAGCAAATTCCTACTGCATGCAGTGTGGACTTTGAGATATTACATTAACTCCAGTAAAGGTTTATCAACAGAATCATCCAAAGGATCCTGTTGCACAGGACATGACTGTACATTGATTCTGACTCCTCTAAAGGTGATGCAGCCCCTTTGCACCTTCACAGTTTGAATTCCCAAAACAGGGACAAGCGAGCTGCAGAATCCACGCTGATGTATGAGGACTGGCAAAAGGCCTCAGTATAGATCACCCTCCAGTATTCCATGAGAACACACCGAGAGCAGCCCTTCCCAAGTCACTGGCTGTGTCCCATCTGTATGAGAGAGATGAGGGGTGATCACCAGCTGTACAAGCTGAATTGCTTCAGAACTCAGTCGACAGCAGAAGACTGACCAATGAAATGGAATTTTGGCAAGTAAAGGTCACTGTAAGCTGGATCTTTCAAGGAGCTGAACAAAAACAACAAACCCCAAAAACACACTGATGGATTATGCCATCCCAAATTCTCCATGTTGAAGCCCATCTACCCACTGGGCTCAGGAACCCTGAAAACAAAGCACCAGCCATTTGGGTAAGTCATTCTTCTCTTTGGCAAGGTCACCTGGACTCATTTAGAGTCATTTTTGGACACAATGTGCAGCCAGAGTAAGTACCAGAGCCTCAGGCCTGGGCAGGGAACCCGACAGCACCACTGACATGGCTTTGGCTGCTGACTGCAATCTCATATCTGACTGACAGATCTGATCAGAATTGCCTTGGCCTTCAAGATCCATTTTCTACTTTTGGAAGTCATCCCAAAATAAAATTTGGGGAATTGGAGAAAGATGAAAAGAAGCTGGAATTGCACTGCAGAATGAGTATGAAGCCTAACCTAATCTTCCAGTGAAAAACTCCAACAGCACACTACAAGTATCTTGGTGCATGGCACCCTGATCTACCACAGGGCAACATGGGAGCACTGGGCATGAGAGATCTCCACGGAAACCTAAGGGGTTAGGCCACACACTGGCTTCTCAGACTTCAAACACTTGCTGATTCAGACATAGTGAAAAGCCATTGGGACCATCTTCACTGCAGTTTGAAAGCCCAACTTTGGACATAGCTACAGCACCTCTTCACTGACATGGTGGAACCCAGCAGTGGTACCTGCTTGTATGAACACCCAGTCACAGGCCCAGAGAGCAGTGGGGCCCAACACCAGGACCCAAACTCGTCCTGCTTGCTCGCTCTCAGCCTGGAGTAAGTGTTCAAGGCCAGGCTAGATGGGACTTGGAGCAAGCTGATCAAGTGGAAGATGTCCCTGCCTATGGCAGGGAGCTTGGAACATGATGAGCTTTNGGCAACATGGGAGCACTGGGCATGAGAGATCTCCACGGAAACCTAAGGGGTTAGGCCACACACTGGCTTCTCAGACTTCAAACACTTGCTGATTCAGACATAGTGAAAAGCCATTGGGACCATCTTCACTGCAGTTTGAAAGCCCAACTTTGGACATAGCTACGGCACCTCTTCACTGACATGGTGGAACCCAGCAGTGGTACCTGCTTGTATGAACACCCAGTCACAGGCCCAGAGAGCAGTGGGGCTCAACACCAGGACCCAAACTCGTCCTGCTTGCTCGCTCTCAGCCTGGAGTAAGTGTTCAAGGCCAGGATAGATGGGACTTGGAGCAAGCTGATCAAGCGGAAGATGTCCCTGCCTATGGCAGGGAGCTTGGAACATGATGAGCTTTAAAGTCCCTCCCAACCTAAACCACCCTGGGATTCTATGATAAGGAGCTTTGGCTCTTGTTTTCTCCCTGTGGTGATATTCCACATGGGACCATGCCAGCTGGTCCCTTCCTATCACCTTTCTGTGACAGCATCGCTGCTGACAAGTTCTGTACAGAAAAGATCCAGTGACTCTGGCACCAGAGACAAGGTGATTGTGTGATTCTGATCTGTGCTTCTGTGTGGTGTAACCACCAGACCTGAGGCCTGGGAGCTGACTAGGACAGGTCCTTTCAGCTCATTTTAGAAGAGTCTTGTCCTCTGGGTTGAAGCTGCCCCAGGAATTCTACAAGCAGATATGACTAGTGCCACATAAAGCCTGTGTTTGCAGGTCCCGAAGGGAAATAACCTTGGGAAAAGCATGAGCCTGAGTCAAAGCAGCATCTCTGAGGGAGGCACAACCATCACACCAGCCAGACTAAAGCCCCAAATGCCTGAACAGAGGATCACCAGCTGCCTTCCTTGCCCTCTCCCTCAAATAAACCAGAGGAGCACAGGGGAAAAATAGTAGCAGCTGAACTGAATTCCCATCAGGAACAGTAAGAGAGCCCTAAGGAGGCGATAACAGCTGCATGTGTCACACCTTCACCAAGGAGTTTGTGTGGCCCAAAATACACTGCTGTTCAAAAAGGGATCAGGCAGAATCCCTACCAACAGGAAAAGCTGGGGAATCATCAGTGGGATGGATAAGCAGACAGGAAACAAGCTGACAGAGCTGATGGAGGGTAGAAAACTGAACAAATTACTCTCATGGCTCAAAGCAGATATTATTGTATGGATTGGTTAGTTCTTCATGTCCATCTACCTGAGAGCATCACCTGCACTAACCAGGTCCCCTACCAGGAGCTCATCCCTGTCCCTAACTCTGAAACATTTAACAACACTTACCTCTTCTCTCTTGCTAGCTTATGTTTTGTCTGCTCCAGGGAAGGCAGTTATCCCATCCAGAACAACCAGGAGGGATACCCAACAAAACAGATGTCAGAAGCAAAAGGTACCTTCAGCTGTATCCTGCTGCTCTTCAAACCATGAACCTCACTGTGCACAGAGTTCCTCCTACACCCATATCCGTACAGTTTTCTCTCTCTTTCCAAAAGCATCCATTGTCTGCTCCACCTCTCCAGGAAAAATGGTTCTCACTATTTCCAGCAACTTTTTTGGGGAACCCTGTCTATTACAAATCAATCCTGACACAGAGACTGAGTAGAGGCTCTGAACATCCTTCCCTGCTCTCCAGCCCTGCACCATCCTCTCCCTCCTCATTCCAATTTACTGAAATTCAACAAGATGCAGCCGATTTATGCCCAGCCTATGCCCTCCCAAGCCAAGTGCCAGAGCCTGCACTAGTCCCTGAAGAATCTGTTCCTAAGGAAGCAGCAAGAATGATTAGGCAGGAGCCTCCTACAGCCCCCAGACAAACACTCACGTGGGGAGAGTCTTTAGCAGGTTCTCACGTAGCTCCAAAGTCACCAGGTTTGCCAAACTGCAAGAGAAAAGGGAGCGAGAAAGCCAGGTTCACTGGACAGGGCTTCAGGGATACAAGGAGCTGCTCATCTCCCTTCCCCTGGGATGACCCCTTGTGTCCTGCACAATGCATGAGTGTGCACACGTGGATGGAGATGGGGAAACAAAAGCAACAGGGGTGGAAATGGCTTTGATGGAGGCGAGTGCTTGCTGCAGTCATGGGGAACAACACTGTGCCCACACTCAGGACAAGGAACACGCTGTCACAACAGGACTGCCTGCCCAGAAAGGTAAAATCCCTCAAGTGTGGAAAGCCAAATCCCACGGGAAGGGCACTGCACCCCATGGGCAAGGCCCCATGGAGCCATTTTTCAGCAGCATAAATAATTCCAAAGTCGTCATTTGCTTGGAAAGGGACAAATGAGCACTAAGAACATAGGGAAAAGCACGATTTGAGAAGCCTGGATCACTCCTTACTGTGCTACAGATGACAGGAGGAGAAGCTGCTGGGGCCAGGACAGGAACCTTTGTAGAAAGGTTTTTAACAAACCAAGGCTCAGAGGTGCCCACACAGCACTGCCAGCACTGATGCAAAGCTGCCCCTGGCTCATCCCTCCAGGTCCTGCCAGTCCATACCCCACGAGTGTGTTGTCCCCACCCCAGCCCCCTCCCCACCACCAGAACAGGGCCATACTCACTTCCCAATGTCAGTGGGGAGGCTCTGCAGGGACACATCATTCAAGGCCAAGTGGCCCAGGCTCCGGAGCTGGGTGAAGCCCTCAGGAAGCCTGTGAGAGGATGAACAAAATTCCATTAATCCTGTGTACAAAGCACTGAATGCCCCAAAACACCTAAATTCCCCCTAAGCCAGTCTTCCCCCAAGTAGTATCAAGAAGTGGAAAGGAAACTGGCAGGAACCAACATTGAGTCTGGCTGCTGATCCAGGACAAGGTCTGTACCCAAGACCACAAAAGGCCCTTGCACAACACTACCTGTCCAGGTGTGCAAAGTCAGCTCTGCAGTACTCAAGCATGAATGTCACACTAAATCATGCCATGGGATCATTTACACTTAGAAGCAGGGAGGGCACCCAAGCACTACAAGTGCCCAACAAAGGATAGTTCACTGCAGCATTCCCTGGGACCAAGCACCATCACAACAGCTCCAAGGTGTGACAGAATAGGGAAAAAACCGGAAGGAAGAAATTCTTTTGCTGTTTGCAGGCAGCCCCTGGAACCCCCCTGTCTCCCCACACTCATCTCAACCCTGGGTAAGGAAAAGGCTCTGACAAATAACACCTAGTGCAGAAGTGCTGGATTGTCCCACTCCAGCAGTGCCCAGGACCACAGGAGGGAAGCAGAGTTACATCTGCCTAAAGGGAGACCTGGGCAGCACCTGCTCTGAGCACAAAGTGAAGGGGGCACCTGGGGCCTCAGTGGCCCCTGCAGGGACCCTGGCAGACAGTGCAGCAAAACACCAGTGCCCGGAAACATGGCTCACCAAGGCAGGGAAGCCACGCTGAATTCCCAAACATTATAAACTAAGAACTGTAGAGACAGAGGACAGAGAGATAAGGCAGAGATTCCCACTGGGGCACAGCTTGAGGCACTGAGATACCAGGGAAACAATCTAACATGGCGTTCAAAAGATGGTTGTCATCAGTTCTGGATAAGAGAGGGAGGGAACAGGGACTAAGAGGGGGCAAAAGTGGGTTGAGAGGAAGCAGAGGACAGCATGCAGGCCCTTCCTCCTCTGCAGCACAGAGGGGGCACAAAGGGGGCTCCGAGAGGGCAGAGCACCACACAGGCCTCTCCTCCTCGGCAGCGTGAGCCCATGTCCATTCTGGTTTATGACTACAGTGAAGGGATGGGAAGGGAGCAACAAACTCATTCCAGGAGGAGGAAAGTCCTCATCACTGACACCAGTACAACTAAGGGCTCATCAGTCCAAGGCACAGGGCCTGCAGAGGAAAGAGCACACAGCAGCTCCTCCCCGAGTGGAGAGTTTCACCTGCCAGGAGAGCAGACACCTGCAGGTTTGGCACAGGCAGGGTGATCCCAGGCCTTGGCTTCACAAGTAGACAATTACAGGATAAAGACCAGAGAAAGCCAGGGAGAATAGGCAACTTCAACTCTTCTTCTCAGCTGGACTAATGGATTGCATGTGCCTTCTTACCTGGAGAGAGGATTCCCACTGAAGTCTGCGATTTCCAAGGATTTGCAGAATTTGATGCTTTCAGGAATTTCTGGAATGTCTGGCAAAAATAGGTGAAAGAACAAAAGAGGCTTGAGAAAAGCCTATCATGTGGAAAATGGGACAGCAGGTACTGATGGCAGCCTGAGCCATGGTCAGACAAACCCATTGTCACAGCTGAGGATCCCTGAGGGACCGCTCCACAGGGTGTGGAATGGGCACTGCCTCTCCCAACAGCAGGGCACTGGGAACACTGCAGGGCTTGGGCACCACTCCCGCTCAGCTCCAGCCTTACCGTTGCGGGAGATGTCCAGCTCCACCAGCTGCATGAAGTTGGCCACCTCAGGGGGAAGCCTCTGGATCTCATTGTCGCTCAGGCCCAGCTTGCGCAGGTTCAGGAGCCTGAAGAAAGGCTGTGACAGAGAGGACACAACTGGGTCAGCAGCAGTTCTGGGGGAAAACCGTCTCCCCACCTCAGGCCAAGCCTGAGAGCCATCCCCAAGACACCTGGCTGCTCCCATAACCCCTGTCCTGGCCAGGCCCTCCCGGGGCAGTCACTGTATGAATGACAGCCCCTATGAAGGGCTACAGGAGATGACAGTGAAAGAATAGAGGTATAAATGAGTTTAGCTTGATCATTCATTTAGCATCTGTTACTGCACTCTTCCTCTCTCTCCCATGTAGGATACAAACTGAACATTCCTTGTTTCCTACAATAACAGTTCGCCTCAGGTTCTCAAAGCTAGCACCACGGGGAAGTCACTCTAAAGCAGCTCGCGACAGAGACTTGAGTTTGAGTCTGGTCCAGGTAAGCAAACAAGGGAGAAACACAGGGAGATTTCCAGTCCAAAGCGCTGCCCCTGCTATCACACGTCTGCTGTTCAGGACATTTTGTCAGGACATCAGTGGCAGGTCCCCTCACAATCAGGGAGGGTGTTTGTGCCCCTTGTGCTGGATGGAAAAGGCCAATATGAGCTGTACAGCCCAAGTAACACAGAACTAGAGAAGGAAAGAAAATTCTTCTCTACTAACACAACAGCCATAGGAATGGTGAGTGGAAGGGGCCTCACAACACCTAACCTCTTCACACCCACCCTGGCTCCCATAACTACATCAGCTGCAAAGGGCAAATTCCAGGATCCATCAATCACGCTCCTCCAAGGCACCACCAGGCCCAGTGAGTTTTCTAAACACAATGGACTGTAATTATCAACTGAGCAAATCCTCCAGCTGCTTCTGACCACTGCGGGAGGTCAGATCCTGGACAGGATGTGAACCAGGGCTGGGGTGTTTGCTGCATTTCCTGGATTGTTTTGGAGTACTGGGAATAACAAACAACCTGAGGCCACTTGGAGAAAATGAGATCGTTTAAGACGTGACCTGGAACAAACTCAGGTCTGTGCAGTAACACACAGAAGCCACTTCTAATCCACATCACCCTGTGGCTGTCCTCAGCAGAGGCAGGGAGGGGGTGACAGCAGCACAGGGAATCCTAAGATCACTCACAGGTCAAGAAACACAGATAGAGTCAGGGCTGCTCATGCAGCACACGCTGAGAGGGATCAAACCAGAGTGAGCTCTGAACCTCCCTCCAAGTGGGATACCTTTCCAGGTATCCACCTACAGAGGAGTTGCTGGGAAAGACTTCCCCAGGAACAACTGGGAGGTACCACGAGGTGTGGGGTGTAGGACCCCCACAACATTGCAGAGAACAAGAGCACAGAGCAGACGAGGGAGAGGTGAGGATGAAGAGGTGGAGCAAACATAACCCCCTCAAGGTGCAGAGCACAATCAAGCTGCTCACCCCTCCAGCAGGGACAACCATGGGGCCTGGTGGTGTAACTGGAGAACTTTCTGCTGCAGATCCAAACCTCTGCAGTTTCCAAGTTCCAGTCAGGACACACTGCTGGGCACAAGTGTGTCTGAGGGCACCAAACCACGGACAGCCTGTGCCCTGTGCCTGTGCCCTGCGGCTGTCCCTCTTCCACAGCACTCCTTATGCAGAAAGTGCTCTGGGACAAACAGTGATGATAGGAAACTTATGCTCCTGGCGTCCTAAAGTAGCATAATAATTGTATGATGAGTAAAAAAATGAAAAATAAGCCGTCTCACCACTGACCATCGTGGGCTCTGTTCAACTTAATTTATCTAATGAAAATGAGCTTGGTGAGAAGGAAGTGGGTGAAAGTCTAAATGACAACAAAGGTTCAGGGGGAGCAGGAGTTTAGAGACTTGATTTCCTATTGTTTCCTAGAGCCTTCTCCTAATTTTAGAATGCAAGGAAATTCCAGGCAAGACATCATGCTGACCTGCCAGAGTCTGCATGTTGGAAAATAACCACAGGGACAGAACATCCACAGCCCAAGCTGCAGTGCTCAGCCTATGGGTTCAGGTAGCCTCAGAACAGATGTGCACACTTTTAAATAACATTTAGAATAAGCTGGAATGAACCTATGTCATATGTGGCACAGCAATATATCTGGGAACCATTTACACACAGCATTTTCTCTCACCCAGCTTTTCCTTTTCTTTTTTTTTTTAATAATAATTAAAAAAAAAAAAATAAGATAACCAAACCCTCCCAAACCCCCCAGTGCTGCCAGACTGTCACCAGAGCTGGGCACAGCTCTCCACGCAAGAACTGAGGAGGAAACAAGTGCCACAACCCACTTGCCAGAGTCTGTTACACTGGACATGAATAAAATATTTACATGTGACAAAAAGTAAAACCAGGCAATTGCCATCACTGGTGGGTACAAAAAACAAATGTGAGAATTACAGTGTTCTCATGCTTGAATTCAGATTTTATATTTGCCAAAGATGGCAAGAGCTGCAACTGCTGTCTCTGACACGAATTTCCATGTCATTTCCAGCTCAGTATTCTGTGAACTGGAGACTTCAGCTTGTCAGCCCAATGGCCCAATTCCCAAAGCAAGGGCTGCACTGGAGATTCAGTTGTGACACTGGAAAATTAGAACAAATTAATTTAAAAATTGTCACTAGAACTGAGAGTGAACCCTTGAACCTGTGTCTCTGGAGACTGGCAACGATCCCTTTTATTAATCAAAGTTCAGCCTATTTCCCAAAGCTGGCAAAGTTTGGATTTGGCACCACACTGAACATCTCCAGTAAGGTAAAACTCCCACAACTTCGACATTTTTTGACATATAAAACATCATCAAATCTGCCTGACTCAGACCCTTCAGAGTCCAAACTGGACTGAGAGAAGATCAAAAATAGAAGTTTGAAGAAAATAAGGTAAGCACAGTCTTTCCCTGTGTCCTGGCAGCCCAGAAGCCCAAAGCCCACATGGATCAGCACAGTAGGATTCCAACACACAGGAATCCCGGAGCAGCACAGAAGGATTCCAGCACACTAGAATCTAGCAGCATAGAGTGTGATGGAAGTTATCACTAATTCAAAAGAGCTAAAGATTTGAGCCTACCAATATAACAGTAGTTGGGTAACTGGTGGGAAAGGCCTTTGTAAATCACGGATATATTACAAGGATATTCACTGCTGGAGCATGGGAGTGTTCACAGGGTGGATAAGATGGAAAACAGCTACATAACTGTCCTGCAAGTAAGATTTAGGGGCATAAACTCTTACAATACCCAGAGCAGAACAACCACAGTGTAACCAACTGGAAATACAGTAATTAGTCATTAATTAGTGACAGGTATAAAGAGCCTGTAAAGCACCATAAGCCAAAAGCTCCACGAAATTCTAACATGGCAAAAAAAAAGGCAGAAAATGGAAATCCAGGCTCTGCAGCAGGTTTTCAACATCCTCCCTCAGCATCCTCCCTCAGCAGCCCTTTGAGAGCTGAATGCAAGCGAACACAGGAGAAGTCATTCAAGGGTTTTCTCTAAGTTCTGAAATGAAATTCAGTTACTTCAATCTTTAAAAAAAGGTAACACAGATCCATGGATTTCTCAGTCAAAAGGGGCAGTGATGTAATATCCTTCCAATCCTTTATATATCACAGACCTTTATCACAGATCCACAAAATAATTTGGGTTGGAAGGAACCTTGGGAGATCTCCAGTCCAACCTCCTGCCCAAGGCAGGGTCAGGATGAGGCCAGAGCAGGTTGCTCAAGCCTTTTTCTGGTCAAACCCCCCACCATGGAGGATCCAAAACTCCACTGGGACTCTGAAGTCGACCAAATAATTATCCTTAAAGAGGTAAAAGGGTCCTTGTATTCAGGAGCCTTCCTTTGTATTCTGCAATTCTAGTAGTTCACAGGCCCCTGCAGAACCAAATAAAAACCCTTAAATGTCCTTTGCTGCTGCCAGGCAGATACTGAGTGTTGCCAGTATTGCCCAAGAGAGGAAACCAGCAGAACTTAGGGAGCCCCTGATGTGCCAAACCCTGCCCAGTGACATCCCCCAGTCACACAGCTCCCCCTCTACAAATCCACCTTTTTCCTTACTGTGCTTCTTTTTTTCCTTAACTGGAGAACTGAGACATCCATTAATGGGTTTTCAGTGCTAGACCCTGTTTTGGTCTGGCCTTGGACACTTCCAGGGATGGGGCAGCCACGGCTTCCCTAAGCCACCTGTGCCAGGGCCTCATCACCCTCACAGGGAAAAATTTCTTCCCAATACCCCTTCTAATCCTGCCCTCTGTCTGTGTGAAGCCATTCCCCCTTGTCCTGTCACTCCAGGCCCTTGTCCCAAGTCCGTCTCCAGCTCTCCTGGAGCCCCTGTAGGTAATGAAAGGCTGCAATAAGGTCTCCTCGGAGCCTTCTCTTCTCCAGGCTAAACCATCCCAATTCTCTCAGTCTTTCCTCACTGGAGTCATGCTCCAGCCCTCTAATCATCTCTGTGGCCTCCTCTGGACTCGCTCCAACTGGCTGATCTGTGCAGGAGTGAGAATGGATGAAAATCCTGTGCAATTATTAAAGAACCTCTTGATTCAAAGCACTGCCTTTGGAGTCAGTTTGGCCAGAGAAAGATCATGCTGTGAGAGCCAAAACTGTACCCAAAACATTCCCTTCAGAGTGAGACTCTGCAGCAGCTGAGCAGAGCTGCCCTGGTTGTACCTCGCTCACCCTCGGTGGTGAGGTCAGTCCTGTCTGTGAAACATTCCCACACAGCATACTGGCTGCATTTGAGGTTACCCAGAGAAACAGCAACAGGCTCAGCCGGTTTATGGAAAAAAGACACACTGGTAGCAGCAAACACAAGCTCCATTGGCAGACTCACCTTTGGCTCCTGCCGAGGAGTTGGAACGCCTGGGCATTGGGGCAGTCCAGAGCCTCACACAGTTCATGTCCAGGTGCTTATCCCAGACATGATTTCCCCTGATAACACAAGGATACCTGACACCTACTGCAGAGCTTCTCACCCAGCGAGAGGCACAAGCACAAAGGTCCTCGACCCCAGGGAGCTCAGGAATCAGGTGGTGTTGTGCCTGTACTTTAGCCAAGTCAGGGCACAGCTCCAGCTCTGGCCCATGGGAAAGCAGAGGGCTATCAGGAGGGAGGAGACACCCACCCAACTCAGAAATGAGCTTCTGGCCTCATGTCCCCAGTGTGTCACAACAAGTCCCCAGCAGAACGGGTGGTACTGGAGGTGGCATTGGCCAGCATTAGGACAGAGAGATGCCCCACTCTTCAGCAAGGACAGCAGGTCCCCTGCACCCCTTTCCTCATTCACTGCGCTCCAACTGGCTGTTCTGCTCCAAACCTGGCTGCACCAGCCACCTCCTGCCCTGTCAGAGAGAACAGCACCAGCCACTCCGGTCCTCACCCATCCCAGAGCAGCACCAGGCAGGCATCCCACAGGCTGCAGACACCAGCATGGAGCTACCAGGCACATCCGGAAAGCAGGGGAAGTTTCGGAGAGCCAAAACTGCAAAGGGGCAGGTTTGTACCACAGGTGAGGGTTAAGACTCCTAAGTACAGCAGCCTGATCCAAAAGGCAATCTGCACCATGGAGGTAGGTCCAGCAGAAAGACTGAAGAGATAAGATTGGAAGGGATCTCTCAAGACCCTCCAGTCCAACCTCTGCTCAAAGCAGGGTCAGCTACGGCAGGTTACCCCGGGCGGTACACACACAGCAACGTCACATGATGTACATACACAGCAAATCACACATGTGTCACACACCAGAGTCACATGTGACACGTACATAGACAGCAGTCTCCCAAGGGGCCCTCTTAGCCCAGCCTCTGTCTGTAAGAAACCATCTGGAGGAGGTTCCATCCCCCTCTCTGTCATGATAAAGCTTCCAAATTGCGTTTCTCCAGCTTGCTGACATGACGCGTTCTCCAAACTCAATCCTGCCTCTTTAACTGTCCGTGTTCATGTCTGTGAAGCTCCCACCATTAGTGCTGAGGTTGCAGCAGAGCCTCAGGACATGAACGAAGGGTTACTGGAGCTCTTAAGAAAGCTGAGAGAATCACGGTGCCCATACAGTGATTCTGGGAACTCAGACACCACCCCCACAGCTCCCTCCTGCTGTAGTTTGATGCTTGGCAGAGCCTTGGTCCTCCCCCCTTCACTTATTCAGTCAGACCAAGAGGTGGAAAATGAAAAAAGGAGAAAGCACAATGGATAAAAGGATCAGGACAAACACTCTGAGCCACCAGTCAGTTATGCCGTTTCCCAGAAACAACAAATCCCGAGGGCAGGGCTGGAAAGCCAACCATTCCCCAGCCAGGATTAGGGACAGAGCCAGCCCAGCTTGGGGCCAACAGTGCTGGGTGACCACAGCCATCCCCACAGTGGCACAGTGGACTGGCAGAGCCAGCCCTGCAGCTCAGACAGGAGGGCAGAATGGGCTGCAGTCCCAGAACAATCCAGGCAATCTGAAGGTGCATCCGTCTGGGACGGATCCACCAGACCCACCAAGCTTCCCGTGAGGAATGCCGCTGCCTGCAGCAACCATGGCCACAAGGCCAGAGCCCTGTGTCCATCCACTGGGCACACGATGGCAACAGAAGCCTGTGTGTCCTACAGCTCCCATTCTGCTGGCAGGAAGATGCATCTTCACTCCCAAGGAAGGAGAAAAAGCATTTGGCTATTGAGCCCGGGACCTGGAAAACACCAACCACATCTGCATGCAGACTGATCACCCCTCCCAGGTTAGCATCACAACTTTTTGTTTTCCCGAGGCTATTAAAAAAGGGGTTTCTGGCCTACCTGAGGCTAACCTCCAGCTCCCCCCTTCACCTAATCCCAGGGAAACGGGACTAGGACACGGGAGTCTTCGTTCCCCAACATCATCTTGTGCTCAGCACGGACAGCTCATGGGCACTGCCTTGGCCCCAGCACCCCTCCTTCAGACAGCAGGGCACAGCTGCCCAGAGCCACCAGGCCACGGGAACATTTTTTCCCCTCAGCCGAGCTGGATTTAGGCGGCTTTCAGTGCATCACCTCAGAATGACAGGGCATCCCTTGAGGTGAGACACTGCAGCGCTGCGGGAGGGGAGCAGGACATGCGAAGAGGAGTGAGGCACCAGCTTAACAGTAGAGCCACAGCAATCTCACACACAGGCCAATGGCTCTGAAACACGGTGGTGATAATTGATACAGCTGGAGAACAGGAACCAGGTCTAACTGCAACCAAAGCTTCACTCTGGAATGGCACAGACCCTTCCTGCCTTCTACAGCCAAAACCATCACAGTGTTCCCAGCTCTGCTGCCCTAACAGCAGGGTTCAGGCACCTCATCTTCCTCGGAAACAACCTGTGACAACCCAGGCTAGCCCCAAAACACCAGCCCTGAGCCAGCAGTACTGGAAGCAGATGATTTTGCTGCATGGACCGAGCACCCCAGCAATACCTGTTGTGTGACAGTTCCTCCAACACAGGCTAAAGGAATCCAAGGCAGAGGCTTTGCCAACCCTTCCAACCCTGGAAGTGCCTGTGCTAAGGACAGGTCCTCCTCACCTCTCATTTCAGAGAATTTCAAGTCCAACTGTCCAGACCTGCCAGCACAGTCCCTGCCTCCAGCGGGACAGCACAGATTTAATTAAAGGCAGAATCAGACTGTGAAGCAGGAAAACAATTACAATTCTCCTAGTGATTCAAGAGCAAGAGGGCCTGGTTCCCAAGCCACTATGGGCTGGGCTCCCAGCTGAGCTTTGTGTTTGTCTCCAGCCTGGATGAATGCATGGGACCCTGCACCACGGGCAGGAGGTGTCTGTCAATCCATCTGTCCACCCATCAGCAAGGGCAATCCAGCCCACCTTGAATGCTGACAGCAAAACTAGCTCACATATTTGAGCCTTGGGTTTCAGTTCTATTTTCCAAGTTAAACACGGGCTTGACATCCTAGGACCTGCCACTGGAGGATGCAGAAACTGCTGTGTGCTCCACAGCCGGGCACTGGGATGTGGGAGCACACACACCTACCTTGCCTGCCTAGAGACCTACAGGCAGGGGAAATGTGACCAGACCTCGGGTCCCCTGCTTTCACACCTGTTCTGAGAGAAGACCTATGACACCTGTGCCAGTGGGGAAAGCCAGCCCAGAAGCTGGAAGCAGCAACTGCAAAGCAAAACACTTCGGAGTTGATCAGCTCCAAGGTTAAATTCAGCCCTTCCAAGTCACCGTGCGCAAAGCCAGCGTGGCACAGGTGAGGCCACAGAACCAGAAAGACCTGTATCCCATGGCTGGGCATCACAGGCAGGATGCCAGCCCTGGAGGCTGCACAGCTCCCTCAGCAGGGCAGGACTAGGTCCTCTTCCAGCACAGCCCACTGCCTCCAGGTAGCACCAGGCTGGATCACTGGGAGCAGAGGGCAAACAAGGGATCACATTCCTGAGAGGAAGGAACATCAGTTTGCAGCTGCAGTGGAACGGCTGCTCCCCAGCCCCAGGGGCAGCCCTGGTGCCACAGCAATTGCACCACAACCACTGTCCAGGTAGACCCTCGTGCTAGTTACCCACGGACTTGGTCTGACCACCTCAGCAGGTGTGGGACAAGACCACAGGCAGTGGATGCAGAACACCTGACCCCCAAACACCAGATTTTCCCAGCTGGCTCCAGCAGTGTTTCCTTCTCCACTCCTCAGCATCTGCCAGATCCTGAAAAGGCTTCAGCTTTTTCTGACCACATTACCAACACCTGAAAGGTGACAACTCCGCTGAGTTCCAAAGAGACACTGCTGCCACATCAACCACCAGCACAACCACACTCGGGACTGCAGCCAGACCCACAGCAAAGGGCACAGGAGGGGAGGATACTCCTTGCCTGCCCACAGCCAGGAGAGGCACGAAGGGCCTGGCAGGGCAGGGTGCTGAGGGCACCAAACACGAGTGGCCCCACATGCCCCCGTGCACGCGAGTGCCGCGCCAGGAGGAGAGCGCCAGGCAGGCTGCTCCCTGCCCTGCTCCCTGCCTGCCGGACACAGCCCTCCCCGAGCAGACCCACGGATTTCCGACTATTTAACCCCGTATCAGGCCCTGAGGAATGCACTGCAAATACATAAAAGTACTTAAGCATGGGGAATACATTCCAGCGAAGACAAAGCAAGCTGTCTCCGAGCCAGAGGTCAGCAGCTGCTGCTTCCCAGGCACTGAAGCAGGACCGAGGAATGCCGTCCCCTCCGGAGGGGCCAGGGCAGCAGCTGCCCCCGGCACACAGCACAGGGCCAGGATGGCACGCGGGAGCAGGGAAGAATCTCTGGTCCAGATGGAATGACAAACCAATCCAGGGCCACAGAAAGGCAAAGAGACAGAAGATGGAATGACAAACCAATCCAGGGCCACAGAAAGGCAAAGAGACAGAATTATATCAGGGCACCACAGTTAACACCCTGCAGCTGAGAGGGACGGGGGGGTTACTGGAGAGCTATTGATGCTCTCAGACCAATCTTCAACACAGGGCAGCAGCAGTGGTGTACAACTGCGTGAAGAGAGGGGCCCTGACCACACCCCAAGTACACACAGCCTCCACCTCAGTCCAGTGCAGTGGGATGGGACAAGTCGGAAGGACAAATGCCACCAGAACTTCCTGCAGCAGGCATGGGGCATCCAGAGGCATTTTCCATTGAAATACTGGGATGTATGAAATAATTGTGGCACTTACTGCTGTGGTTTAGTTGTCAAGGTGGTGATCAGTCAAAGGTTGGACTCAATGGTCTTGGAGGTCTTTTCCAACCTCAATGATTCTGTGATTCTACTGCAAAAGCATTAATCTGGAGAGACCTGCAGAGGTCATTTCACAGAAAGCATCCCAGCTACAGGTGAAGCAGCCAAACCTAACATACCCCAAGTACTATCCAAGGACCCTTTCTGACCTGCTCTACCATTTACCTCTTCACACCCAGGCCCCTCCCTGGCATACAAGCACCTCAGGAATCACCTTCTCCCAAACAGCCAAGGGAAACCATATTCTTCTAAACCATCTTCTCGGGAAAGTAGGGTCCCCTTGCAATTACAAAAAGTAATTGACTGATCTGTAATGCCACAGCTATTAGCAAGGGTGGAAATGCCAAGAGTTGTATTATATAATAACCTGTTCCAATTGTTTTCAATCAGATTGTGTTTTCCTGATGCAGAAATCACACCTTGTTTACCCAACAATGTATCTCCAGCACTGAGAGGCACCATAAAACAAACAACCAAAAAAACCCAGTAAACCAGCTCTGATCCCGAAACTGGGTCTCATTGTCTTGTCTCAGGTTCCAAGCCCCGTAACTAGTCTGCCCCCAGAGCAAGGAATTTGACGGCAGACTGTACCCTCAGGGTGCAGGGAAGCACCCAGGGACTAGAGAAGTCTTGAAGAAGAGTTAAGTGTCCCTGTGTGGAAGGACACAGACACAAACATCTCCTCTGAGCAGGAAGAGGACAAGGAAGAAGGTTCCAGAGCAACTCCCAGGGAGACAGTTCAGACACACGGCAGTAAATGCCCTGAACCATGAATGGAACAAGGAGTCAGAGCCCACAGAGACCCCACAATGCCACATTCCCAGCTCAGCACACAGCATCCCTTCCATCCACCATGCTCCCACTGCTGCCTCAGCTCAGTTCCTGCCAGGGAGGCAGCGAAACAGGGTTATAAAATCCAAGAATACTCAGGGGAACAGACAGAGCAGGTCAAAGAAGACCTGAAGAGGTTAATCCAGCCCTGCCTCTACCTCCAACCATCAATGAACTAAATCATTCCTGGCAGATACTCAGCAGCAGCCAAAGGCAACCAGAGAGATGTGAGAGGTGCAGGCAGGGCCTCTGCGATGCCACGTTCAGGCTTCAGAGACTGTGTCAGGAACACCAGCAAGGGTCAGGGAATCCACACAGGGAACTGTCACCAAGGAACAGGAGGAACCCCAAAAGAGCAAACCCTGTCCAAGCTGGCAGTGATATGCCCACAGACAGGGCAGGTGCTAAACCACCCGACAGAGATGTACGGAGAGGTTTAAAACAAACCAGGGAAGACTGAGCAGGTGCTTCCACCACTGATCTCCCACCAGACCAGTGCCAAGGAAGGTCCAGTGAAAGATAGCATCATTCTGGCCACAGTCACCTGAATCTTCATGAATGCTTTGCTTCACTGAACCTCTCTGCTGCCCAGTTGTCTCTGTAACTCACTGTTCCATGAACCTAAACCTCCTCCAAGACTCGAGCTGCTGGGGAGACCCAGGCAGAGCAGCACAACCCACACCTGTCCAACACAGAGCTGAACACATCTGGGAGCTCAGAGAACTGAATATTAACGGTCAGTTCCTATTTGCAGACCTCAAGCCTAAAATCTGTCTGCGTTCCTTCTTCCTATTCCCTGTTTGCATGTCCAAGAATTGTATGTCCAAGAGATTTATCAGCTCTTTTCTCCATGACTGAGCCTGTACTTGGCTTCTGCCACCCCAGCACAGATCCTACATTCCCCCATATCACCACACAGCATTTATAGGACAGCTGATTACTGCTCAGAGAGAAAAAGATGCAGGGGAGATGGCCTGCATGCCTAATTTCAACTGCTGGGCAGCAGCAATCCTGGCTGTTGAAGAGACAAACCCACCTCCAGCTGTACCATTAACCCACAGGCACAGAGAGCCATGCCAGCTCTGCACACAGGTCTCACAACCAGCAAGCGAAACCAGTTTGTTGACTGGTTTTGTTAAACAAATGCAGCTGCAGCTTTGACACAGCCTGGGATGGAAAGAACCACATCCAGAGCAAGAGGAGGTGCCCCCTACACACTCAGTCTTGGCAGTCTCCGAGGCTCGTAAGCCACAGAGGATTCCTGGCTCCCTGACTTTTTCAGGGAAGGGCTATTAGCACGAGAGATTAGAAGGAGCAGCTTTACTCCCCCATGGAAGTAAATAAAACCCAAGATCCTCCTGGCAGGCCCCACATGCCAGGAAATTAAAAGCTGCTCTTAATTAGCTTTGCGAGGCCCCACCTTGCCTTGGGAAAGTGACAACCACGGCCTCGGGTTTCGCTCTGGTGCAGCGAGACCCCAGCTCTGGACACAGGACATGGATGCTCTCGCCCCAGGCCACAGCAGCCAAACAGGAGGAACAGCTGCAACCTGTCCGGTTTCCAAGGGCCTTGCCATGATGCAAACGGCAACAAGCCCAAACAGGATGGAACCTGCCCTGGACATTGACAGGCTCCTCTCCCTGATGTCCATCTCCTGTGATTCCCAGTGAAAGCAGGTATCAGCTCACTGCGCAGTGGGAAGAGTGTTTTCTGCACTGGGCCCCGTTTGTCACGGGAACTGCAGTAAGGAGAAAGCAAAGCAGAGGAACTGCAGCCCCTCCTTTAGAAATGCCTAGAAGTCACCTCTTCAGCACCACCACTGCTCAAACCCTTGGGATCACAGCCAGCCCTGGGATTTCCTCTCTGTGCAACCCCCAGCCTGCCCACAGCCTCAGACACTTCCAGCCCTGCATCCCTCCGGCAGGTCTCCAGCAGCCTGCCCCTCTGCACACTCATGCTGACACAGGAGAGCTCTGAGGTCTCCTCCCTCCTCTGCATGGACTTGCTCAGGATTTCAGTCCCTACTCAGCTCCACCCTCTCATCCTCCTACACCAGGTCCTATCAGCTCTGCTCCACCCAGGTTTCCTCAGACCTCTCCCTTTTTCCTCTCCATACTCCAAACTGGAGCACTTCTCCAAGAGCACACCAAGAGCCTCTGGATCCTTCTGGTTTGTGACCGGCTCCATCCACCATTTTCAAGTTCCTCCTCCAAATTCCAGAATCTTTTCATTCCTGCTTGGTGAGACTTGTGCTTCTCAAGTGCTCATGGAGTGGCCTGGATGAGTCAGCTGTTGTGCAGCTCCGATGCAATGATTTAGCCTGCTGAATTCCCAAAAATCGACACCCCCAGTGAGGGATCTGCTCTCCACTCCAGTGCTGCAGACATCCTGCAGCCATGGCTCTGTGCAAGACAGATACGGCAGAAGTCAGCACAGAGCAAGGCATTTCCACCTCTGGAATTCAGACACCCTTGTGTAGAGCACAGGCAACTTACCAAAGGGAATTTATTGATTTCCATTAAGTCATGCAGTACCACCGTGGCATCAAATCCCTGCGACAGGACAGCAAATCCTCCAACACAGATTTAATGTATCACTTCAAACCTCCTGAGGAAAACCACTCTAAGATAAATCTGGGCTCAAAATAGCCAAGATTCCACGTGGGACAAGTGAAAAAAAAGCAAGAGCAGACAGAAGAGTATCTGGCACCAAAGGACAGAAAGAAACACAGGTTCACTTCTACGGCTGGGAAGTGAGAGGTTAGGAAAGCGCGTCGGTGTCACTCAGCAGTGCTGGGAGAAGGGCAAGCATCCCACTGGATCCAGAGCAAAGCAGCAGCACAAAGGGGACTAGGGAAATTCTGCAGAGGAAAACAGTGCCACAGAAAGAGCAAGAGATCCCGTGTTTCCGGAACAGGTGGGATAAGGACACATAAAGGCCCGCTGGAGAGATGCAGGCTGGCAGCAGGCACTGGGTAAGAAACCTCCCTGAAGAGGAGCTCGATAAAGTCAGGCATTTTTAGGGGAGTTGTCTGACCCTTCCAAAAGCCCCTCCATCCTTTTTCCTCAAAAGTCACCTCCCCAGGGAAGCCTTCCCCAAAAGCCCTGCTTGAGCCCTCACACACAAACTTGCTGTCCAAGGCTGTACATCCTCCCTTGTTCCTGTTCTTCTGACAGATCTCCACTTGCTGCTCCCACAGACTCATCTCAGTGTCCTTTAAACCTTCTCAGGTTTAAAGAGAATGGGCACGTGCAGCCCCATCCAGGGAAAGCATACTGCCCTTTCCCCACCTTGCCTCGTGGGAAGCACAAACCCTTCCTCCCAGGCTCTCTTTCTCAAAAAAGCCTTGTTTCCATGAAGGGCTCCTCACCTGGAAAATGTCCACCCAAATCAACCAAAGACCTCTCCCACCACCCTCCCTCAGGCACAATATGTACCCAAACCCAGCGTTCCCACCTTCCCTTTCCCTGGTGGAGGGCAGTTTATTCTCAATTTTCATCCCATATCCACTTGCACTACACAGATTCCTACTCCTGCCTGGGGTATCTGTCCCTATCCACTGCAATATCCTCAAATAATGCCCTTCCCGCAGAGACCCATGTGCCTGGGACTAAACACACCTCGGCACTGCTCAGTGAAGTGCCATGAGCACAAACCATCTGGGCACACAGTGGGTCCAACCTCAGGTGGATCAAACCTGCTTCCTCATTCCACCAACTGCAGACCTCCTCCTCCTCCTCACCTGCCTCTGGACCAGCCATGGCACAGCCAGAGGGAACCTGGGGGGGGCTGGAAAACGGAAAGACCATGGGGGGGGATTCTGCTCCCTCTGCCAACGTGTCTCCAGGTCTCAGCACTTCCAGGCACCATTCCCCCAGCTCTTCTCAGGAGCAGCAGCACTCAGGGCTGCTCTGCTTGTCTCCCCTCCTGTCCCCAGCTGCAGGCACCTAACACTCACCTGGCTTGTGAGGGCGTTTAGGTTTGGCTGGAGTTGGGCTGACACCCAGAACAGCTGGAGAAAGCCCACAGCAGCTCCAGACAGCGCTTGAGAAGGAAGAGTATGAGTACAGAGAGTCCCAAGTCAAACTCCCTCCAAGCGCCTCCCAGGACATGCAGTACAGGCACAATGTTATCTCTGCAGATCCTCATTTTTGGTCATCTACATGAGCTGCCCCATTTCTCTCCTGAGGTCACATTAACTTAGGTGACCATTATGTCATATGGCAAGTGGTTCCACAGCTCAGTTAAATAATTTTTCAAGCAAAATGCAGTTTAATTTGCTCTGAACTGAGCCCTTTTTGATTTTACTCAATGTCCACTAGGCCTGCTGCAAGCAGCAGCCGTGGTCAGCTGCTCCCTGACGATTCTCTCTGGGCCATCAGTGACACTCCAGACCTCCGCCATCGGATGAGGAATGTCTCTATCTTTTACTACCTTTTCCAGACAGACTAAGATATCCTGAAAAATGTTCATTTTCCTTGTACAAAAACTGCTGCATATTGGGTCTGGTCACACCGTGTGCTCTCCCTCATTCTCTGTCCCTCTCCTGGTTTACTTAGTCTCCTGAGACTTGAGGACCAGGATCTGACCAGTCTGTTCTCTTTGTTCTTCTAATAATTCTCTGCCAAAGAGTCTAAAAGAGGAACTCAGACAACAGAGAGAAGCCCGTAAGCCCAGGACAGGTCACAGCAAGAGCTCCAGTGCTCAAGCCAAACAGTCACAGCTGGAACACAAATGCTTTGCATGACTCAGGAAGGTGCTCAGGGCACACACACAGCACCTCGATCACAGGCTATATAAAACATCAGTATAAAATTTGCATTTATAATCCAAAAGATGCTCTTCCAAGCTCACAAACCTCAGTTTGTCCCAGTCCCAAGGGGTTCAGTGTAGCACTAGGCTGGGCTGTGACTGTTCAGCAGGACACACAGAGCTGAGAGTGCAGGGACTGGCAGGTTCTCTGCAGGCGTGTTGCAATCACCCTCCTCTGCAGATGGGACTTACACCCATTCCCACGTCCCAACCTGCCCATAACACACATTTTCCAGGGAAATCTCCCTGCCTAAAATATAACAAGATACTGAGCTACCTGACAAAGGAACTGAGAGTATCACATACTAGTGTCTCCATACCTGAACAACATCACAACTGAATCCCACAGGCAGCTCAGCTCACAGGGATTCAGGGGAAAGAGAGAGATATCAGAGCAAGAACCTGCCACTTTCACACGAGAGAATCCGTTTGGGTAGGGATGCACAAACTGTACATTTTAACAAAACTGAACCAAATTAATTTGGCCTGAATCAAAATCAAGTTCTTGTTTTCTAAGGTTTTTTTTCCCCAGATTTGATGGCAAATTCCATAACATGTCAGTAATGCAATGAAAAACTCAAAAGCCAATGATCAATTTCTCAGTTTTTTAATAAACTGGCAACTCAGCCCATATTCCCTGAGGAGCATCTCTCCAAACACACTGAAGTCAAACACCTTGTCTCTCTGGCATCGGCAGTATGGTACTGTTTCCACAGCGGATACATGGTAAAACCTGCTCTGGAATCCCCCAAAGTCCAGTACTGTTTTTAAGACCTTTTGCTTCCTGAGAGGCAGGTTTGAATTCCTGCCCGCAGCATCCCATGCTCCAGATTACCCAACAGAACAGGGACATCATGGCTTGGGTTCCTGCTGAATGGTACGTTGGGAGCCAAACACGAGAGCTCAGCCCATCCCCAGCCCCTGCCCTATGAAACCAAAGCCTGGAGAGTCAGAGACACCAGACTGGGCCGGCAGACGAGCAGATCTCTGGTCCTCTGCTTCTGCAGAGAGATGATGGAGGCGCAGGGCGGCACATGCAGGGCTTATCCCGGTGTGTCCTGTGTGGACAGAGAGCTCTGCAGCTGAACAGAACGGCAGCAGAAGCTGCAAGTGCAGGCTGGAGTCACAGATTATGGAATGGTTTCAGATGGGAAGGGACCTTTAAAGCTCATCCATGGCAGGGACACCTTCCATTAGTCCAGGTTGCTCCAAGTCCCTGAAACTTGGCCTGGAACACTTCCAGGGATTGGGCAGCTACAGCTTCTCTGGGAAACCTGTGCCAGGGCCTCCCTACCCTCACAGGGAATGATTCTTTCCCAGTATCCCAGGTGGAAGCCATTCTCCCTTGTCCTGTCACTCCAGGACCTTGTCCAAACCCTCTCCAGCCCTCCTGGAGCCCCTTTAAGCACTAGAAGTGGCTCTAAGGTCTCACCAGAGCCTTCTCCAAGCTGAACACCCCAGCTCTCCCAGCCCATCTCCAGAGCAGAGAGGCTTCAGCCCTTGGAGCATCTCTGTGGCCCAACGATCATATCTATAAAGCAGTTCTATCTCCTTCAATGATCTTACTCAACACTTTTCAAAATTCATGGGTTAAACCAGACTTTTAAAATTCACGCCGTGCTTTGGCTGGCAGTGACTGTGTGACACACACGGGCGACGATTACCCTGGCGGGGAGGATACCTCTTTGTCCCACTCACCGGGCAGCCGAGAACCCCGTCGAAGTCGGGGGTTCCTCCTTAGCCGGGGGCTCCCCATCACAGTCGGGGGCTCGCCTCCTCAGTCTCTCGCCCAGTCACAGCCGGGGGGGTTCGCTGCCCGCGGTGGCCGCACCGCGCCCACGGCCGCCGGTGCTCGTGTGGCGCACGATCCCACCCGCGACCCCCGGCCCGCAGCGGGGGCGCTCGGCCCGGCCCGGCCCCCCAGAGCAAGGGGAAGACGCCGGGCTCGGCGGAGGCCGCTCCGGGAGCGGGGCCGC
>VYXB01007076.1:16320-85248 GCA_013397135.1 Pachyramphus minor | reverse complement strand
TGGTTCCAAGGTGACTGTGTTGTGATGTGTATGGATCTATAATGATCCGTTACCTGTACTATAGCTTAGATTCACTGCTGAACAAGAAGGGCAATTCTGCTTGCCAGTTTATTTATTGCCGTTGTGTCTTGACAGGAATTAGTCAATGTGCTAAAACTTTTTAGTTTAGAGGGATTTTGATAATTATAAACTACTGAAAACAAGAACAGAAAAGGCAACAAGCATACCGCAAATTAAATCATTATTTGGTCGTAAAGAAAAGTGAAATTAACCACAGCTGATTAAAACAGGTAACACTGGGGATATTTACATCCAGAATTTGTCTGTTATTTCTGTGAAACAGATGCAGAACCAACAGAAGTGCCAGAGGCTCCAGCATATGAGAAGAGAATGCAGTTTCTTGAGGATGAATTGTTTAGACTTACACGATCTGTTATTGAACTTCAGTCCTCTGTGGCAGGTGTGAATGAAAACCTAAAGCTGACTGTACAGGAAGATGCTAGTAAGATGTTGGTCACTTGGCTGAACAACCTTTACGACCGCCCAGAGCCTGACAGTGCGGTTGGTGGTGAAACAGATGCTATTCATCTGCCTGGACTCCACAACAATAAAGATCAAAAAGACCCTTTTATTGATTTTGAAATGGAAGATATAAAGTCTGAGCTAGCTGAGGTCAAAGAAGCCTTGAAGGTGAGGAATGATGAGCTGGAGGAACTGAATGGAAAAGTAAAAGGCTATGAAGGACAATTAAAACAATTGCAGGAGGCAGCACAAGGACCTACAATAACAATGCCCAGTGACAATATTTATCAGGAGTATATAGACTCAAAATTTGAGTCTCTCAGACAAGAAATAATGGAGGGATTTGAAAAGAAAATGTCAGACCTGAAGAACTCATGTGAATACAAACTACAGGATATTCAACAGCAGTGTGATGACAATGAAAATAACTGTGTAGGGATAATTGATGTTATAAACGGAAAAGAGAATGATTTGAGGAAAGAAATAAATACTCTCCGAACTCAGATTCCATCAAACGACTCTCATTGTTGCAGTGAGGGTGAGAGAAACGACTTCGACCAAAAGATAAAATATTTAGATAAGAAGATTGACAGAGTTGTGGAAGCGCATAGGATCTTGAATGTCAGAATAGACAATGAAATCATTCGATTGTCAACTCCAGATCTAGAAGACATGTTTGGCGAGAGGTTGGAGGAGCTTGATGCGAGGATGAATATTACAGAACGAAATGCTGAAGAGCATTGCTTTTACGTCGAGGAAACCCTCCGCGGCACTATAGCTGCCGAGGTAGATGAACTGAGAGACTTGTTTGACCAAAAGCTGCGGGCACTAGAGGTTAGGCTGGGCGGCACTATTTTAGAGATCGCTAATACCACGGACCCGGATGGAATGTTTATGAACCCTGGGCCCATCTTGCCCAGTGATGCGGGATTTGGAAATGAGCAATTTACAGCAGAGATTGATTTCCTGAAGAACAAACTACTGTCACTTGAACAACTCTGTGGCCAGAAATGTCAGTCTGCACCGCAAGGTACGGAGGACCTTCAGAAACAGCTAGAAAACTGTAATGACAAGTACAATCACTTGCTTTTGAAAACAGAGAATAACTCTGTTCTTCTGCAGTCTCTAAATAGCTCTCTTAATGAGAAACTCAACTTAATTAAGGGTAACCAACGTGACATCCAGAAAATGCAAAGAGACGTGCGTGTATTCCGGTATAATCTAAATGTCATTGATAAAGATATGAAAAATCTTCAAGATGGCTTGAGTAGCTGCAAGGAGCAGCTTCTGGGTGTCAATTCTACATGTAGAAAAACACAACGAGGTGTCTTCCGAAAAATTGATCAAATGCAGAGGACATTTGCAAATCAAACCGCTCATCCCAGTGAGAATTGCTGTGGTGAAGTGAAAGAAAGACTAGAACAATTGAATGACCATGTCCTGAATGATCTTAGCAAGTGCAAAGAAAAGACACAAGGTATCCAGGAGGGTGTTTCGGATGTTGAGAGCAGAGTCTCACATGTTGAAAAAGTTTGTGGCAAGCTGGACTCTGTCTCAGATAGCTTGCAGAGGATAAAAGAAGGTCTGAATAAGCACGTGAGCAGCTTATGGAACTGCATCCGTGAAATGAATGGAACTATAGCATCTCATTCCACAGATATTTCTGGCCTCAAAAATTCTGTCCAACAGTTTCATAGTCAGGTCTCCAGAATCACCACAGACATCGAAGGCATGCTGAAATCTCAGTCTGACACAGGTAATCTTTTTCCTTTTTTTTTCCTTTTTTTTTGTTTGTTTGTTTGTTTTTCAATTGGCTTTCCTTTCTGAAACATTTATAAAGGAGCTAAACAAGGGAGGAAAAATTTAATATTACACAATCTCTACTTTGTTTTTACAGTGACTCTAATTTTGGCTCTTTGGTCTAGAACACCACAGAGTACTTTGAGTGCTTTTAAAAGTATCCTCCAAAAAACCCCAAAACCCAAAAAAGAAGTCTTACATGCTTTTATGTTTACTTTGAGACAGACTAAAGAGAGTGGGAAAAGTAGTATTTTTGAATAGTGAGTTTAAAGTAATAATTATCTGTGGCTGTTATTCCAGTTAATTTGATTTAATCTTTTTTCTTCTGTTTTATTCTGTTGTGTGAGATTATTCTGTATGCCTCAGGGGAAATTGAAAAGCAAATGGAGAAAATCAAGTCAGAGTAATTAAAATTTATTTTGATAATATATATTATCCCCACATTTTCTAAGTTGTGTTCTTAGAGTGAGTTAATGATTATAATTCAGCACCAACTCTTTGATCTAGAACTTTCACAAACAAGCTCAGGCATATCTTGGCATGGGAATATAAGAATTCTTCTTTGTAGCTCTCATAGAAGTTTGCATTCCCACATGGTAGTTGGCAATAGTTGGCACACCCCAGCTGGCACTGTTTTCACACCTCAGCCCCTTCTGTTGGTAGTCCAACATGTTAGTACAAATCTACCTGCACAGGTGGTTTAAAGTTTGCATTAGAGCAGAAGAGAAGCAGGGGCACATTCACTTTGGCTCAAAATTACTGTGAAATGGTAACCTCAGCACACTGGTGAACCTTGCCATGAAGGTTTAGGGACCTTGACAAAAGCCACTCTGTTCCCTCTGCAGTTCTTGCTCCAAATTTCAGCAATGGGTTGTTTTGCTGAGAGAGTCAAAGTTTACAGAAGGAAGCTGAGTTCCTGTTTCTGTTAGCATGACGCAGGAACAAAGGAATTGGAGACTGCTTTGAAACTGCGCTCCTCAGCTGGTTGATGCTTCTGGTTTTAATTCTGTACACGTATGAGATAAATAAGAGGCCAGTTTCTCTGACTGGCCTACAATTAGGAGAGGTGCTGAGGGAAGAGCCTGTAGGCTGTTGCATCTGGTGGTGATTGGGGGAGATCAGGTGCAAGACAGTGAGCATTTGTGCTTGAATGCTTCGTCATGCTTCGTGAAGGGTCTAAAACTAGTTTCTTTAGGGAAGACTATTGTTCTCACTCCAAGGCAGAGACTTGAAAGCCTGTAATAGATGTGTTTCTTTTGTTTAATTGTTTAAAACCAAATGTATTGCAGTTCTTGATTCAAAAATCCTTCTGAGGTGAGAAGCTTATGTGTGAAATTTTAAAAAAATACATTTCTCTTCCTTTAAAGAAGAAGTGAAGAGGAATGAAGAGGCTCCATAATTTTCAGATAGTTCTTTTGGTATCATCTTGACTTGAATTCAACAGGGTTAGGACCTTTACCCCTAGATCTTGCAGAACCAGACCAATCCCCATTAAAATGGAGTATGATGTATCTGTGTAATCCTGTTTCTCATCCCTGTTGCCCAAAATTAATTTGCACTAGGGACTGACACTGGAGAAAGGTTCAAGATACACACAGTAATCTTTCTTCTGCTGTTTAAAGCAGATGTTCAAGTGACCTCATGGGTTGCATTTATCAACCCCTATTACATTGTATTAAAGCTACAACACACCTAGCTCTCCATAAAATAATGCTGCTTTAGGGCAGACCTCTCCATCTACCACTGGATGCTAAAAGCCTGTGGAAGGATGCTGCTGCTGGATCTGGGGTGCAGGCACTCTGAACACCCCTTTGTGCTACAGAGTGCCTCTGGCCTCTAAAGGATTTGTGAAGCACACAATTCGGTTCCCGAGTGTTTCCAATTATAATAACGCTGTCTGGCACAGCAGTCTAAGTAAGTTTTGAAGGCTGGAGTTGCAGAAACGTTTTGGCAGAAGAGCCTTTTTTGGAAGTGATTTGGGAATGCTGTTACATGAGTTGGGGTATGGCTTTAACTATTTTTACATCTGTGATCTGCTGTGTTGTCTCTGATACCAACATTATTTGAAAGGAAGACTGACAGTCCTGGACTCGGATCAGTGTAGAATTTCTTATGCGCAATTTGCCAGCATATTGTAGCATTCAAATGATGTCATTTGACTTCAGAAGGGCTGAAACAGAAACTAATTGTTACTAATAAAGTTGTTGAGGGCAGTAAGGCAAGGATATATTGCGAGGAATACAGTATAAATTCCCATCAAGCAGTGTAAGCCCAGCACACTATAAACCTGAGCAAAGTCAAATGACACTGATCTTAGGAATATGGCTATATTTTCTTCCAAATTTTTTTATTAAGGGGTTTCATGTGCCTCAATCTAAACTGACAAGCCAACTCAGTGAATGATTGTACATCAGATATGAACCCAGAGACCAGAAAGGTATTTAATTTCTTATAATTCCTGGTGAAAGTAGCGCAATGTCCTGCCTCACACAAGGCAGTGGTGGCAGCAGGTGGTGATCTGCTCTAAGCATTTAGGGGACCATGCATGACGTGCTCTCCAAGGTAATATGATCCTGGCTGCCCCTAGCTCCATATCTCGTAGGATAAGTTGTACTCATTGCCTCTGTGGCTCTCTGTGAGTAGGTTTGCTCTTCAAATGGCACGAAACTGAAAGCCATGTTGAAGTTAGTGGTCTCTTTTAGTTACTGCCTATTCATATATATCCATGAAGTTTTCCAGAGATCAAGGTGTGGTCTTGCAGCCAGATACTGTGCTGGGACTCCAGTTTGCTTTGGTTGCAGTTATTTGACCTGAACTGCAATTCCTACGGTAATTGTCTCAGTAAGAGGGTTTTGAAAGCAACAGCAAAATGTTGTCTGATGAAGTTACGGTCTAAGAAACCAAATGTGTGCTCTGCATTACAGCATTGATAAAAGGCAACATAAAATCTTAATGTTGCAGTCATAATAGTCAATTCGTCTGGGCTCCCTGTGAGGTTGTGCAAAATGCTGCTTCCTAGCGTAATTGTAAAATCCCTTTGGTATCTTCAAGAAAATTCAAGTGAGGTCTTTTTAGCTTCTTGTGGCTGCAGTGACAGATCCCTTTACTCATTCGTTTGCTTTATACACTTTGTTTCTGTGTGTTTCGGAGACTGAGGAGAGCATGGGCAGAGCAGAATGATACTAGAAACAAATGCATCCCAAAGGTCCACCCACCTCATACATCCAAGTTGCTGCTCATTCTTCCTTCAGTGAAGTAACATGCAGGTTAAACTGCCTAGCTGTGGGAGAGGAGAACAAAAGCATTCTTATTTTCAACCAAGGAGGAAAATCTTTCCTTCTGTTTTCAATTGTGGATGAGCATCTGAGTGAAGATGCTGGTGTGTGATATGGTAACCAAATCATCACTCACAACTGTGATGACAGTTAGAGCAGCAAGTCCATCTCTGCTGAGGACAGTGGTAGTGTTCCTAGCTGTGTAATGATCTCAGCTCTATCCTTTGCATTTCCAGACAAATGGGAAAATTATGAGGAAGATTCTGTTCCATGTGCTGTTCAGAAAAGTTAAAGCAGGTCCAGATAGATTCCCCCCAACCTTCATCAGGGGCTTGTTTTCTCATTACCATGTGAATTGAAAATGTGTGTTATGGAATTCAGTGTCAGAATAGGTTGACTCCAGTGTTACCATCTTTATCTAGTGATTTATTGTTACTTTGTCTTGTTATGATGTGTCTCAGTAGAAGAGGCCAAAAGGTTGGCAAAGGTGGCAGACCAGATTACTCTCACCTCACACATATCTGATTACTTCCACTTGAAGTTAAACTTTAGACAGGTGATTATGGCCTTAGTTTTACAGAGATGGGATAATTCTGAATATTGCAGTATTGATGTTGCATGCAAGGAAGCAGTTTGCTCAGGTTATGGGATTTCAGCTGTTGATTTTTAAAGGTCTAGAAAAACAAACATAGAAATGTATACATTTTCCCAGTGCCATTCCAAATAATTGTCTTAATAAAGCTCAATATAACTGACTCAAGAAATGACACGTATGTGCATCCTAAGTATTTTGTCAGTTTGTGTTTTGAATGAGGTTAATCTGAAGATCTTAGTTGAAGGTCTAAATCAATGCTGCTGCGGAAAGAAATTGTCTCTACTAAGTTAACAATTCTGTTAACCACTTTGATAGTTAAAGGCTTTTTTTCTTGGAAAAAAAAAATTTCCAAGATATTGTTAATCTTTAGATTTTTATGAAAATAATTTCAATCTGTATAAAGCGAACATTTCACTCTTTAGGCCTCTGCCTTGTGGACAGAGTTACCAAGAGAGCTTTAGCCAAGCTTGGTGGTGTGCTGCCTGTGTAAGTTTCAATCCTCATGACAGTGAAAGTCAGCCAGCAAAGCTCAGGGAGATTATTTCCAGCAGCCATATCGAGCAAGTGAATGCAGGTGGTGTGAGACTATGACTTCAGACATCCTCCCAGTGCTCTGGAAGGCTTATGTGGGCTTCTCATGAGACTGAAAACAAGAAATGAGATTCACAAGGGTAAAGTGCAGGTGCTGAGTAGTCACAAAACAGCACGTGGTTGCGATGACACTGTCCAGACCCCAGCCATGCGTCTTGGATAATACCTGCATGTCTTAGTTGTAAACTCTTGCCCCAAGGAGCAGTGTAAGGCCCTCCTGGGGTCCCCAGCTGTGCAGCAGAGCCAGGGGAAGCCTCACACCAAGTCTGCTTCTAGGCACAGCCAGGTGGTTTAGCCCTAGCCGGTGATGAATTTATCCAGAGTAATTTGGCTGATTTTGGGCTGTGCTGAATTGAAGTGCTTCATTGTGACGGTTGAGACCTCAGAGAGATGGTCTCCACTGTGGGCCATGGCAAGCATCTCTGATGTGTGACAAGATGCGTCAGATGAATTTCCAGTGGAGTTTTTGACCATTTCCACAGAAACTCACATCAATCCCCACACATAACCAAAGTAATCTATGCTGAAGTTCAATTTAGCATGAAATTCTAATTATTCTATATAAAAACTGTCATTGCATCTGCTGAAATCTGCACATTTTTAGATTTTTGTTCTTAGTGTAGATGTAATTCAGCTTCATTCTTGGAGGACATTTCACTCTTCAATGTCATCTAGGACTTCATTTTTATAAATGTCGTAATTCCTTTAAAAGGCTTAGAACTACACCAGATACACAAATGTAACCATGTCAGTGCTGTTCAACTCTGATGTCGTATGAGTTGGCTGCCCTAGTGGAAAAGTCTTTTAATGGTATCTCTTCACTTTAAACAATAAAGAGTTTTCTGGTAGGTTATATCCTAGGGTTCTGCCTTCATTGTCAGAAAATATTAGTAATGGAAGCATTTGGAATGGTAAGTTCCTTGCTTTTTAAAGCAAGGGAAAAAGAAAATCTCTTAAGTCATGCTCATTACTGAATTTTTTTGCTGTGGATAATTTTCTTTATGGTCATGCTGAAGAGTCAGCCTTGTGCTAGGAATTGTGTGAGTTCAGAGTTGCAGAGTACACAGTGGATGTGAGGGCTTGAGCAGAACTGAAGTGAAAGGAGAGAGAGAGAGAGGATGCAGTGGAGATGAAGGTACTGGTGGAAATAGATGTGATACACACCCTGCCTGGTGCAGAAAGTCAAAAGTGGTCTAGTGGGTGAATAAATGTTCATTTGGGTTATTCAACTGCTGCTTGTCCTGCTCCCAGACTGTCCTTTCCTTGTGTCACACAGGGTGGTAAAGAGGGGAGTCTGTAGTACTGCAAGAGTGGAAGGGAGTTTTGCCAGTGCAATTTTGGGTCTGAGGGAACAGGTGACCTCCAATGGAGTCCTGTTTTATTTTAAAGTGTTTATTTTACAAAACTATGCCATTTCATTTACTCTCATAGGCAAATAATTTTGTATCTTTCCTTCTCTTTCATCATTTCAAAGGGCGATCAGAAGTACCGTTGCAGCCATTGCCACCAAGGCCACCTATGCAGCCCCATCCTGGCATATCCCTGCTGCCATCCAGGCCAAGGATACAACCCCCGCGACACAGGACCCCCCTCCAGCCACCACAGCTGAGACCTCCTCCACGCCCAGTGCTGCCTGGGTCAGGAGTTGTGCCACTTCTGCCTGGAACAACCGGGATCATCTTGGAGACTGGAGAGGCAGGGCCTCCTGGCACAGTTCTGATGTCAGGAAGAGGGCGGCTTCGAAGTGTGGATGGTCAGGCTGGTCAAAGTACCATGCCCATTGCTGAAGGGTATGCTGGAGCACCAGGTGAGAGAACCAAACTGGTAGTGTGAATCGCTCCCAACTAAGTGCAATGGACATGCCAAGTCTGGCTGGAGAAGTGACACTGAGATCTGTTGTGCTTTACCAGCCCCTTTTTGACCTCTCTTGCTGTTGAGAGTGGGTTTACAGCAGAGATGATTTGTGAATGGGCCTTTGCAACCTCCAGCTGGCTATAGAAGTAGGGGAAACGCATTTGGTGCCAGTTTTGTTGCTTTTCCAAGGCTGCACAAAGCATGAGGTCAACAGAGCTGATGTAAAATTCCTGGTAACTACAGCAGCCTTTGCCACTAGGGAAACTTAAATTATTTTTTAGTTTCCATAATGCTTGCAGTGGATTTAGTACATTGAAGTAATAATTTGGTTTTCTTTGCCGTGACCACCCCAGTTTAATGATAATTGAGCATTTCATAAGGGATACTGTTTGGTAGCTATTTTGGTAGGTTGCTGTTCAGTAACCAAGGATCTTTTCAGAAAACTGCAGTGATATTTGGTCATAATGAACTCTGCTATGTACTGAGTCACACATACTACTTCTCCTTTGTAGGATATCCAAAGTCATCTCCTCCTACCACGGACTCACAAGGTAAGGCAGTTGTTTCCCAAAAATTCTTCACACAGGTGTTTAATGTTTATTTCAGTCCCTGGAAAGTCATGGTTGAAAGAAAAAAAGTGTTGATTTTTAGTATTTAAGTTTAACATTGAGGAAAATCTGATCAATTTTTGCTATATGTGTACATCAAAACAGAATCTGCATACTTTAAAAATATGGGGGATGGGAGAAGGGGATTAGGTTTGGTAAAATAATTAATCTTGGGTTCTTGTTACTTACTTCAGTGTGTTTTTAAAATACAAAGGGTTTGTATTTTCTAGTAAATGTTAGTACAGACCTTTTTATTTTTCTTTTAAATGAGAAAATAAAGATATATTTTTTGCTGATTTTAGCATTTCTTTAATAAGATATGAATAAGGCCAAGACTAAGATCTTGAAGAACTGTTAGTGTCTTAGCTTAGAGCATGAGTTGGTTCTTCTCTTGGGAGAGTTTCTGGCTTTGCTGGAATCACCAAGGCTTGTGTTCCTGACTTCAGTGAAAGCAAAAGGGCTGCCCACTGACAGCCACAGATTAAAGGATTCAAAACTCAGTTTGCTTGGTTTGGTAGGAGATGATTTTTTTATTTTTTATAATAGTTAATATTGCAATTCATTTATGGATTTGTATGTCAAATAGGTATAAAATTTGTGTAGGACATGCTAGTTGGCCTATGTTGATTAGGTGTTGCCAGCCCTGCCATCTCATGCTCAAGATATTATCAAACCCTGGGGAATGGTATCCTCGATCAAAGTGAATATTTCCACACCCTCTTCAAAAAGAATGATTTCATGTAAATTTGTTTGAGGAAATATGGGAAATAGATGGAAATAAAATATAAGGGCTTTATGGAATCCAAAATCCTACCCCGGGACTTAGTTTGATGACCATAACAAAATCACAAAAACATGTAAAGGCTGGTCTGGGGACTGACAAAAAAAGAGTTGTAAAGAGTTCACACTGTAATTCTGATATTTATACATTCAAATTAAAAATCCATCAAGCCTTAAAGCAATCTTTTTGCATTTGGGGATTGGTGGTAAGAACAATCTGCAATGGATGAGGTTTCTGGAAGAGGATAAGAAGAAAAGAAACATTCATTTATCTTGATGCCAGCAAAGCCAATATAGATGTCTAGATTTCTGTGATAAATGGATTTCCTGGGGGTTTTCTTCCACTTTGTACAATTTATTGCAGTTTATAGGCAGCAGTATTTTAATAAGTTTATGCTAAAACTGTGTGAAACAGTAGCTGGATGTTAGAAGTGTTGAAGAAGGCAGGGTGAGGCAGGCAGTGCACACGTCTGCTGCTTGGTGGAACATGTTGGTGGAACAGTTATCACCTTGGGATTCAGAGAGAGGTGGGCTTCACCAAGGAGTTCCTGTTCCTGATCTGTGCCCCTGAAGACCTATCTAAATATAAGATACACCTGCTGATCTGTCCTTTAGCTTCCCCCCAAGTGCCTTGCAAACCTTAAGGGCAGGTACAATCAGAAAACAGAGAGAGAAGAATGGTGCAAAGAGCTGTTGGACTTCTGTGGAATCGGAGCATGTTCATCCATTGTCCCTAATCTGGCCCTATGGCTGGATAGATGGGCCGAGACCAAGAGCATGAGCTTCAACAAGACCAAGTGCTGGGTCCTACACTTTGACCACAATGAGAGACTCAGGAGAAAAGTATAACATATCTCATAACACGCTGAGATGTCATCCACATCAGAAACACTGTGACTTGGCAGACCAGCTTCATTGAGCACTGGCTTATGGAAATCAGTGTCAGGCTGTGCTGCATGGCCATCCCATAAGCAGAAATGAGACATTAGGGTCAAACTGAAGTGTTAAAAAATAAAAAAGCAAATCTGACAGATCCTCCTTACTCATGCCATATTCAAAGGAATCATAAGTGCCTACTGGCAAGTTAAATACTTAGGGTCTTTCTGCTGTGTAGGTCCTTGAAGAATCTTCATTCCAGTTGCTGAATACTTGTCAACAGCACTATCACACTGTTATTTTTTTCTCCTTTCACCTTGATGGCAAATGACTATGCTGTGCACTGTTTTGTTTTGCTTAATATTTTTTTCTTCTTTTCTCTCCTTCTGGCCCTTGGGCTCTGTGGGAGGCGTGAACTGTGCTGGGAAGTCAAAAGAGAAGTGGAGAACCAGAAATACAACTAGCAGATGGGTGGAAGTAGATGTAACCTAACAAGGGCCACCCATGCATCCTCTGTGGTTCTTTTGACTCCCCAGAGTGCATAGCTTAGATTGCCAAGAACAGACATACCTTCTTATGTGTATATATATAGATAGATATATCTACCTCAAGTGAAACCTTCTTGAGTGCATCTGAAGTAAAAAGAGTTTTTTCTGTCCCCAGAACAGATGTGGTTGAATCTTTTGTGAAACTTTTTGTCTGCCTAGCAGTTTCCTCATCAGAGCTGTGCCTGTAATTCACTGCTTTTAAATGTTTTAAAAGTTTTCTTTCTGATATTAATACTTCCACAACACTGACTGCTTAAATGAAAGTAGTTTCCAAGCTTTGACCTTGACTTTGACCATGATCTTTGCATGAAGGAAAGTGTTTTCAAGGGGGGACATGTAAGAGGGGGTGGTGCACTCCTCTGTGAAGTTCCGTAAAAGCACTGCTGAGCTGTTGGTAGGAATTGTGAAAGCTTTGAACAGGCACAACTCCAGCTGGAAGCAGTGAGGAGGGCAAGAGAGCACAGACACGTTGTGTCTTTACTGCGCCTCCTTATAGTGACCCCTGAACTGATCTACATAATATTTAGACAGGTTTAATATTTCCACTTTGCAGAGATACATGTAGTGTGCTGATCCAGGCTGCAGATCTGAAACAATTTCAGCAGCATACCAGAAAATAATTATTTCTAACAACTGTTCTAGCAACTAGTAAGGAAGTCGTGGCAAGCCAGGGCAGGAGTCGCTCCTTTATTCAAATGACACTAATCCAAACAGGACTGTAGTTGCTCCAAAGGAAGAGGGCAGTGCTTCTGGCCAGGCAGCATAGTTTGTGCGGTATGACTGCAGGGGAGAGAAACCATTTGAGTGAGCCAGTAAGAAGTTGAGTCTTGGGGTAAGCATCTGCATAGAGATGCTTTCTGTAAGTAGTGTGGTGTTAAGGTGGTGGAGTTTTACAGAAGCTGTTTAAGTAAGTAGACTTCCAGCAATTAATTTTGGTCCTTTCAGATGATCTCAGCTTACAGGGGTACCTGCAGGCACACTGGCAGGCAGGGGTAATGTAAAAGGGCTACTGTCTGTTTTCTGAGAATGAGACAAAATGCTGAATGAGATTTCTAAAGATACTGGAGGCAGCTGGTTACCAGCCCTCAAGGGAAATCAAGGCAGTTATTTGCCAATTCTGAATTTACTGGCATGTCCTCCCCTTGCCTTCCCCTCCCACTCCCCCCTGCTCAGTTATTCAGGAAAAAAAGTGGATAGAGTAGCAGAGCATTTGTATATCTACATTTTAGGTAAAGTTTTGTCACTTTTAAACTTCAATTTTTAAGTGATATCATCTGCATTAGATTGGATATTAGGAAAAACTTTTTCACCCAGAGGGTGGTTGAGCCCTGGAACAGGCTCCCCAGGGAAGTGGTCACAGCATGAAGCCTGTCAGAGTTTAAGAAGGGTTTGGACAACACTCTCAGGCACATGATGTAATTCTTGAGGCTGTCCTGTGCAGGACCAGGAGTTGGACAGGTCTCTTTCAATTCAGGATATTCAATGAATTGAACATTTGTTGCTGATGGGCATCTCTGACTGAGAAGGAGAGGGCAAACATTTATTTTAAGGAAGACAGAAGGAGCAGGGTGAAGCAGCAACTGTGGACAACCTTAAGGTCATTTGTTGTTTACCTGCTTGCCTGGACAAAGCAACAAGAATTGACTGCTTCTAGCAGTGTGTACTGCCTTAGGGGAAATGTTTAAAGGGAAGGTAACTAAAATCAGACTAATAAGTGGTTTAGTACTAAACACTTGCCATTAAGTCAGTCTGTTAAAAGTAAAAATTTGTCTTAATGGTCCAAATTGTATTTCATCCAGCCCAGTCTAACAGCAGTGTTTAGCTAGTAAGCACATAGTCACTATAAAATGCCTAAGTGTTTAATCTGCTGAGAAATGAAGAAAAAATTGTGAAGTGAAAATTCACCCAGAAGGGAAGTACCAGAGTGAGAGAATAGCCCTGGTGATGGTTCTCTTTGCAGTAATACTGAAATGTTATATATTCTTATATCCCTTTTCACTACCCTTTGGCAGAGAAAGTAGGAGATCTAAGCTGCGTGTAGCTTCTTCTCAGCATGACTAGGAAAGCTGGCATGAGCTAAACACTTTTAGCATTCCTGTTGCCATTGGGATAGTGACGGAGAGGGGACATGTTGAAGGGCAACTTCAGTCCTGAAGAAGGACTTTGGCAGAAGCATTGTAGAATTGAAAGGTGGCAGGATTTCCACTGCCAGCATTTAGAAGCCATGTACTGTTTTCTTAGAAGGAAAAAAAAAAAAAAAAAAAGACTGTGGCCAACACAGGAACTTTATGGTGCTCAGTAAATTTTATGGTGAGACACCTGGGACCTGGGCCAGCAATACGTATTCTGCTAATTCTGGCATCCCTCAATTGACAGGATTAGTCCAAGGGAAGTTATGTGCAGGAACAGAGACATCAGAATATAAACCATCACAGAGAAAAGGCCGTGTTGTCATCCTGATGTGATTCTCACTCATGTTCTTACCCATTTTAGGACCTGCTGCTGCTGCGCCCTCTCTGGTGTCATTTTCTGCTGGGCTCACACAGAAGCCTTTCTCCAGTGATGCCGGCGTGGTTCACTTTAACAAAGTGCTTGTGAACGACGGGGACTATTATAACCCCAATACAGGTAATATCCGAAGGATATGGACCCACAGAGATGATAGACAGGCAGTAGCATGGGTTACCAAGGTTTGATGTTACCTCGGGTCTTGCTGGCACACTGAACAACAAAATAAGTCCATTTAAACCAGAGACACTGGGGTAAAAGCCTCCTGTGGATGTGGACAGGCATACACTTTGCCATGGCTGGTTTTCCACAAGTGCCCAATACTGCTGAGGCCCAGCTCACCACTATGTCTTCTCTGGCCGCACAAGTGATTGTGCTCCTCACCCCACCACAGGCCAGCTGAGCCCAGGTAGCAGAGGTGAGATTCCTTCCTAACCCTTACTTACTAATCCTGACTTCATTGCAGCTTAGCCAGCTGTGTCACCTGGAGGAGAGGTGGGAGGGGGGTGACTCGTGCTGCCTCCCCAGTGGCTGCAGGCTGCCTCCTTTTCAATCAGGGTGTTGTGTCACTTGAGAGTGTTAGGTGTGCCTCAGCCTACTGGGGACTTGCACAGCATGTGGGTGTCTCTCACACCTTCATCCAGTTCCGTGTCTTGGGAGCTGCTTAGGCCAGGATGTTTCTGAATGTGGTCAAGACCTGCTCATGTCCTGGAGGACGGGTGGGCTCTACCACAAAAGCATTAGAAGGAAAACTTCATGACTGCGGTCGGTTGACCAAGGTGGATCTTGTGCAGTTACCTGTACGTAGCGATGGATAACCCATGTAGCTTTATGTTTGTCACCGTGCTTAGAGAGGTCAGGTGTCACCATTTTGAGTAACTCAGAAAAGCTGTCTCTCTTCTGCAGGCATTTTCACATCACCATATGAAGGGCGCTACCTGATCACCGCCGTGCTGGCCCCAGAGAGAGATGAGTATGTAGAAGCAGTGCTGTCTGTCTCCAACGCAAGTGTGGCTCAGCTCCACACAGCTGGGTACAGAAGGGAACTGTTGGAGTATCACAAACCCTACTCGGGGAAACGGACCTGTGGTGGTCCCGGGACATTCCACCTTGTTCTTCACCTCAAAGCAGGAGATGAAGTAAACGTTGTCGTAACGGGAGGCAAACTGGCCTACACAGACTCTGACGAAATGTACTCCACATTTAGTGGAGTTCTCCTTTATCCTTCTATTTCTCATGTTTAGGTTTATCTTGAACAGGAAAGAAGGGTAAGATACTCAGAAGAAATTAAGTGTAATAAAGTTCAAAGCTTTAATATATTCAGTTTATATATTTGATTTCAGTGATGGGTTTATAGTCTATACAGAGAACTTTTCCTTGTCCTTTGTTTCCAGAGGAAGCTACAAAAGACATGTTTCTGTAGCTAAATGAACTCCTTCCCAAGCCCTTGTTTACCTGTACAAGCAGAACAACTGTTTAAAAAGTATGTTCTCAATAGATTCTTCTCCACTGTGCTCTTGCTGTTCCCTATTAAATTGTCTTTGCAATCGTCTCCCTAGTTTTTCAAATTTCCCCTAGTATGTCAGAGTTTACATCTTTGCTCAAGTTTACAGTTGTGATCAGTTACTTTCATGTTTTCAGTAAAGCAGGGCCAAGAAAGAAAAATTGCATTGGATGCGGTTGATGACTTTTTATTCCTCGTGTTATTTAATCACGCGCGTTTGCGTAATCAATTTGTGCAGTGCAATTGCTGACCGTGGTGGTGCAAAACAAAACCATACTCATCTGCATCGGTTTTCTTTTCTCCTCTAAGGGCCAAACACAGTGCTAGGAGGCAAGCTGAGCAACTCATTCCAGTCAAGTGAAAGCTGCAGTACAGGGAGAAAGTTGCCTCAGCTTTCTGGCAGATATGAGCATAAGGTGCAGTTGGTACTGCTGAAAGGTTCAGAACAGTTACTGTCCATTTAAAGTAAAAAAGAGGATCAGTTAGGCATGATGCTCTTGGGATTAAAGCTTGCTGCTGGAAATTAATTAAACAGGACAGAAAAACCAGAATTACCTTTGCTTAGCTAGGAAAATAGTAATTTTGAAAAGTTTATAAAAATTTAGAAAGTTTGTTTCTGGCACTCCTACAGTACTTTCATAAAGAGGAAAGTTTTTGTCTTTGGTGCATTGTAAAAGACAAATCAGAGGAAAAATTGTTGATAAAGGAAAACAGTCTCATTAATCAGTACTGTTGAATGCAGGAACCAGCCATCTGCAGCCTTCTTTGCATTGGTGCGTTGGTGTGAGGTTTGTTTTAACACTCAGCATCTGTTTATATGGATGAAAGCAACTTTCATGGCTTAAACAGACAAACAAATTTGGGGCAGCAATTATTTTATTTCTCAATCTAACCACTTCTCAGTGGAGGTAAGAAAAACAATGCTTTGGCTCTTAGGGGATAGCATTTTGATGTCTTTTGTGACCGAAAAAAAAATCCAGCCTTGCCTTACTGAGTGCAGGACTGTTCATTTGTCACCTGTATATTCTTGTATCAACTGACCTTTTGAATAATCTGTTCATGCCGCATAGAGCTGCATTTATCATAGTGGTTTGTGTAGTATGTTTTCCTTCTTAAAAATGCAGAACAGCTGTTTATAGCCTCAGAACAAACAATTCCTTTAGGTGAGGGAAGAACTCTCTGTGCTGTAAGCAGCACAGTATGTTTGTAGCTGAAGCCCTTCCCGTCTGAGGAGATCAGATGAAGACTTGTGCCTTTGTTGCTTAGCTTTGGAATAGATACTTCCTAATAACTGTGTTTCCAGGCAATGAGATGGGGCCTTCCCACAACAAACTGTCACATCCTGGAAACTGAACTGCTTTTGAGAAAAGTAGGCAGAAAATACTTTCTCTCCACAAAGGAACTCTGAGTTCCCTGTGCAGCTAGGATTGCTCTGGGGGAGTTCCAAGCACAGGAAGGAAATTGTGAGTGGAGTTTTAAAGCACCTGGTTTGGGAAGATCTCTTGGCACCTGATTTTCAGAAATGATGGTGTTAGAGATAAGCAGAAGCTGGCTGTATTTGTAGCAGGAAGGCTGTTTCTGCAAGAGCAGCTGTTAGTCAGTAGCCAAAGATATACAGTGAACTTGCACTTCACAGCTTGATAAAAGGAGCCGCCTCTGTTTCATTTCCCTGCGTGTTTTCTGGACCTGTGCTGGGGGGCGAGGCAGTAGCATGTAGTCAGCAACCACATGCTTGTTCAAGGGGGGCTTAGTGTTGTTTTGTCCTTTCTGTCTCATGTCCCTTCATGTCTTTCTTTGAAGGCACAGACATGAAATGTTGTATTCTGTGTTTCCAAAAGTCAAGCATATTATCCACTTTTTTTTTTCAATGTAATTTCTTGTTATGTACAAAAACCAGAGAGGCATTTTTTCTTTAAGAATATTTTTCAGTCTCCTCAAGAAAGCTTGTGTTCTCTAAGAAGTTGGCTCCAGACTATGTGTGACTCAAGTATTGTTAGATTATTGTTGCCTGTTCTAAAAATGACTCATGGAAATAAACAAAATGAGCTGAGTGCTTAGGGAGACCTAGCTGGCAAACACAACCTTTTTTTTCCGCCCACTTCAAGTGAGAAATTTTTAAGAATCAGCAGTGCAAGTTTAGTGCTAAGAGTTGCAAAAGTTGTATCATTTAATTATTACCTAACGGCCCTGGGAGATTGCTAAATCCAATTCATAAATCTTCACAGACCAGTCTTCTACCAGAAAGGTTCTCCTTAGGCCCAGAATCTGCTAATGCCTGTGCTGGAATGGTTGGACCCCTCATAATGCAGAGTCACTGGTATTTGTACACTCCTGTAAAGCATTCCCTAAACTGTGCTGCAGCAGGGCCCAGTCTCAGCAGCATATTTTGAGGATACTTTTAGACTTTTCAGGGATAGCTGCCCATTCATCTCTAGCAGTGTGGGTGGCTAAAGCTATGACCTTCCACAAGGAACCCCTGTCTTAGATTCCTGCCTTTGTTGAGAGGGACTTGACCCTTAATTTCCACTTTGTTGGTAATTGCTGTAATCAGGATAGATGGCTCAGTTCCTCCTAATGAGGTTATTTTCCTGAAGCTTACAAGGTGAAATAGTCACCCAGCTGGGAAGACTACAGTGCTGTAGCCTCTTAATAGGCAAAGGGAGAGTGGAACCTGAGTTTCAGTTCTCTGCTCCAGAGTGCCTGGATAAAATATTAATACAGCAAGAGCTGGAAGACACTCAAGCACAAAGGTATTCATGGGCCTGCTGAGAGTTGGCTCCACATAGAACAGCCCAGCTTCAAAGGAAGGAGCAAGAGCCCTGCTTCAAAATACCCTGAACCTGCTGATGGAGCTTTTACATCTTTGATGAGGATCAGCAGCAGAACACAGAAACACCTGCACTGAAAGGAACATTTCTCACTGTGGGTTCATAATTGGACTACCACATCCAAGAGCATCCAGGAGCTTATATAGGAAGCATCTGTTAATGGAGAAGGACTTAAAAAAAATAAACCCTGTAGGTGGGAGCTGTAAGGCAGGAATGCTACCTGTTTCATAGATCACAGTGCCACCTTTTAGATCTGCTTTGTAAGTAGTTTTGTAATGCAGTGTATGAGAATTCTTGGGCAATACAGTAGCTCTTGTGGCAGACCCTCTTGTTTGGCATTGAAATAGGAAGAAAACCAAACTACACCAGGTGAAGCTGTACAGGCAGACATGTGTCTGAGATCCCCGGAGCCAGGTGTGAGGCATGGCAGTTCCACAGGCACTCCCCAAATATCAAAGCCAGCCGAGTCCCCAAGGCAGCATCACTTGTGAGACACATGAATTCCCACAGGCAGGTCATTAGCAGCAGAACATCTGAAGACAAGCCACTATGCTGACAGCCAGAGAGACTCAGCTCTGCCAAACGTATCCTAGAGCAATAAGGTGACATATAAATCAGTCATATCCCCTGGAAAGCTTGCAGCAAACAGGAATGCCAATTTTCACAGCAAAAAGTAAATAAAAAACTACCTCATAATTTTAATTTGCTGTTGAGACTTCTGAAAACATTTCTATGCTGAGCAATCAAAGCAGTGAGGACTGTCTGTGGTACTCCACATTTCCTTTCAGTGTACACCATGTTAGTTGCAGCAACTTTGTGCAAGGTCACTGAGAATATTTGGCTTGATGAAGCCAATCAGCCCATCAAGAAAAATTATAAATAGTCGATGAAATGGAGCAAACTGTAAGTGGAAAGCATAGGAAAGCAACTTAAAAAAAAATGCCCATGACTACCCAGTGCAGCTTTAAAATGCCTGGAGAATACAAAGTAAAGGGCTTTCCAGCTGGACTGAACTGTTTCCTGAGTATACATGCATTTGGAAGTGAGTGTTATCTACTGATTTAACTAAGATCTTCTGTTACAGTCCAGTAGCAGATAAAGATCTATTTCACTAAAACTACAAATGCATTTACAGTCTCAGCTTGGAGATGGGAGGAATATGCATTCCCATGAGAATTGCTCAGCAGATACACCTTGGCTGCAGGTTGATCCCAGATAATGGCACAGAGTTCAAATCATCAAGTTACCAGGAATAGCTGGGGGCAGTCTCTGTCATCACAAGGCAGACTTGTGCTTGAGCCAACACCAACTTTTTTGCAATGTACCCCGCAGACTTGAGACGAGATGCAGAACAGCAGCTCTGCCAATTCTTTGTATATGGGAGACTTCAAAGAACATCTTGCAACATGTACTACATAAGCAGGTTTTGGCATCTTGATAGCATATTTTGCTATCTTGATTGTGAAAAAAATGACCATTAGTAAAATTCTTAAGCAAAAAAGAACGGCACATTTGAGAGTATGCTTTAGGTATGCATGTGTATATGTATATTCATGTGCATAGATATATATAAATCCATAGAGAGAGTAATATCCAGGAACATGAAGAAAACTGTGTGATGGAAAACAACTGTAGATATGTCCAAATAAAGCCTACCTCTTGTGTAACACCTTGATGTTGTTTTGCTTTCCAGGGAACACAGCAGCACTCTAAGCCAAAATTTCCACTCTCTTCTTCACCACCTTTTAAACTGCAGTTTCTGGTTTCTCAGTCAAGCTTGCATGTATACTTTAAGGGTTTATTCAGTGTGAAGCACTGTTACATAGGCTTTGTAGTACACTAACACCAGTTCTTGTCTATTTTATTTGCTCAGTCACTGCCTTGATAATATTTCAGCTGCAAGGGACCAACACAATGATCATCTAGTCCAAGTGCCTGACTAATTCAGGGCTCGACAAAAGCTGAAGCATGTTGTCAAGGCCATTGTCCGAATGCCTCTTAAACACTGTCAGGCTTGCAGATCCTCAGATGGCCCCTCTGCTCCCCCAGCACGGCAGTGGCAAAGCCCACAGACTCTGGACCTGCATCTGCAGGGCTCAGCCTGTGACTGGTGCAGCAAGCCTGTGTCTGCTCCACATGCACACAGAGCAAGGGCTGTCCATGCCCAGGGCTGTGCTCCCCTTATCCATCCTGCTGGCACATGGTATGGTTCCCAGTGACCCAAAGGGAGGGCAGCCATCCATCCCCCTGGCCCTGGTGGGACACTCCTCTTTGCAGGGTATCAGAAAGGCTTGAAGTCCAACATGTAAGGGAGTGTGGGGAATCCATGGAGGGTTCCATGGAAAGTGTCCACTGCCATGTGGGGACACCACTTGGCTGCTTTATACACAGAGATCCTGTAAGCACTTTTTGTGGGTTTTTTTTCCTGTTTGTTTGTTTGTTGTGCTTGGGGTTTTTTATTGTATGGCTGGTCAATTTTTATCAACTATTGGCCTTTGGATTTGTCTTGGTTCTGACCAGGACAGGGTTAATTTTTGCAGCAGCAGTATTTTTGCAGTACCTTGGGTTTATTCAATACCACCTCCCCTCATGGGCAGAGGGCACAGAAGGGTGGGGGGTTTCTCTGATTTTGGGGGCTGTCTGTGGGGTGGCACCAAACCAGTGTGGTGACAATTGTGTGAGAATTGTTCACCTGTCTTGTACACTCTGCTAGTTGTACTGTTGTTACTGTTTGCTTTCTTATATCATTGCTGTTTCCAGTAAATTGCTCTTATCTCAACCTGTGATCTTTACCTTTTTATGCCTCCAGCTCTCCTCTCCATCCTGCTGCAGGGGTAGGTGAGGGGGAAGTGCGGAAGTGACCGGTGGACTGGAGTGTTTCAATGGGAACACTAAATTGGGAGATACCATTCCTACACCAGGAGAGCATTGTAGTGCAGAGGTGCTGGCTGGAGCACTCACCCCTCCCACCAGGGCCCGGCCTGAAGGAGGGAGGCTACTGCCAAAACAGCAATTTATGGCCGAATCTGCCCTGTCCTTTAGCCAGTTCTAGACTGAGCAGTTCAGGCTATGTTGCTTTTTCTCCCCAGACCACGTACACATGAAGTATCATCAGAGATGGGAAATTTAAGATTAGAGAACAGCAAGGTAAGAAGGAAAAGAAGAAGGCAGGGAAAGGTTGGAACAAAAGACTTAACTAGGAACAAGACATGATGTACATCAGCTCTTGGTGCTGGGACTGGCAGCCACCCGGTCCTTAAAGGAGAATTCAGATGAATTCAGACTAAAGCCGAATATTTAGTCAAAACCATATCTTTCTGGCACACTTCCTTACAAGCAAGGGCTTTTGTAGCACTCCCAAGGAGGTGGCTTAGCATTGCTTCTAATTACCCCAACACGCAGCCCCATCCAGAGCACTACACAAAAAAGCCATTACTGCAAACCCTCGCTCTCCTGGAGCTCAGCATCTGCTCTCCCACTGAGCCACGCTACTGCCACAGCCATTTGGCTGGGGGGCCTTCCCACCACTGGTGCCTCAGTCGGAGCTGGCAACCACTTTGGCTGTGAAGAAAAATCCCCCCCACACACACAGTTACAGTGCTGGCATCTGTCCGCTATTATTTGCTCCAGCTCCTCTGCATGATTACGATTAGAGGGGTCTTGGGCATCTCTGAGGGGGACAGAAACATCAGTGTGGGTTTGATTAATTTAAGGCAAGGGGAAAGAAGGAAAAGCAGTGAGTATTGTGCTGCTTAGGAAACATGCTGCACCCCTGCCAAACAGAAGACCCTGACAAACTGTTGCTCTGCCCAGCAATGAAAACTCTGAAACCATGCAGCACATGGGGCATCTGTCCAGAAAGCCCTTCTGAGCAGCCACCTAACTCACTGCTCAGCTCACCACTGGTCTGAGAGCTCAGTCAGCAACCAGTGGGAATGCACACATCCTCCTCACCAAAACAGTGCAGGGCTGCAGGCCCTCACTGTACCATCTGCATGACATGACTCCAGAAATTGTGTCCTGCCCATTCCTGGAAACTGTCATTCTGTTCTTTACATATCTAAACCTGTTGCTCCAAGACAGAAAAATTCATCCACCAAGAACAAGACCAGCCCCGTAAGAGTCCATTAGGATAAGATGGACACAGAAGGAACAATGCCAGCTCAGAAATATTTTTGCAACAGATCCAAACACTGGGCAGACATAGAACATGCTACCCTTGTATTGCCTGCACTGGCACAGTCATTCACTGCATGTAAGGAAGCAGTGAGACCTAGGAGTGAAAGATGGGCAGAGAAGAGAGTGTGGTGTAAGGAGCAAGTGCAGAGTGTGAGCAGAGTCATGGGGGAAACCAGCAGGAGATGATACAACTCCAGCAGTAAGCTCTGTGTCCAGCCACAAGGAGAGCAAACAAGTGCTGGGGGCAGCAACACAAGTGACACCACAGAAGAACCATCAGGCACAGCATAGCTGATGCTTTCATGCAGATCTGTTGTACTTTTACATGTGACTGAACAGTCAGGTTTTCTATGCAGGTTGCTAGGTAGTTGTATTTACCAATAACAGCAAGAGACCAGGAAAATAATTTTCTACAAAAGCCTGAGGCCCCTTTTTCGAGATGGTCTCCCAATATTTACCTCAAACAATTCAACAACTGTTGTAGAAGACAATACTCTTTGCCTTGAAAGGAAAAAGTTAACTTTGAGTAAATTTGGAGTTTCATCCTAATTCCACCAAACTACACAGTTAACAACATTTTTTCAAGGCATCTTGTGCATTCCCAAGTCGTGCCTCTGTCACCTGATATTCTGTATTACAAGTGCATGTTTTCTTTTCATGATAGTTATAACCCAGTATTGGTACTGGCACACAAGTTAAATTTGATGACAGCAATTTTTTTTAATCAGCTGTATAAATACTCTGAAGAAAAGTAAAGAGAGTGTGAAAGAAAGCAGATGCATGATAGTCGTTAGAAGAGCAACCTGAATTCCATGTTAAACATGAATACGATTTCAATAACCCCACATTCACTAAATTAGCAATACAATAATGGAAATACCAAACACAAAGTAGAGAGAAATTTTAGTTTAAGTCTGTTTATTGTGATAACATTGTTCCGAACACCAATAAACATTGCACTGAAGTGTGGGTTGCTGTACCCAAGACAGTCCAGTCTTAACAAAAACCACTGTATTGGTATGATCACAGATTTGACATTTTAAACACACTACCTTATTAGTGATTGGGTTGCTTAACAATCAAGTATTCCACATCTTCAAGGTAAAAACAAGTGATCGAGGAGAGTGTCCCACCCTCAAAATAAACCAACATTTTAACTTTCATCTGGAAGTAATTAACACCATAAAAAAATCCCAAACAATTCCATTTTATTTAGCAAATTTTAACTTTGGAAACTAAAACTTTTTCAGGCAAAAGTGATACTTTAGAGGCATCTCAAATTTACTATGTATTTTTGATGGTTCATTATGAATGTGCATTACAGTCATTTAAACAACTCATTCATATGACAGCATTTTCTAGAAGACTTGTATGAAATACTACCATGAAATCTCATCTCCTTTGTCTTTACCATAAGTGGATTCATAGTTCACTTCAGAAGTTCCATGACAGAGTTAACAAGTGTTAAAACTTTTCCAGTTGAAAAAAAATACAGAGGTTTTAGGAGGAGTATACTGATGACAGAAAGCTAAAGAGACATGAGCCAAGACTGCACATGCAATTGTATACTGCTGGGAATGGGAGCCCAATCTTTTGAAGTACAAACATGCTTGGTACAGTAAAAAAAACCAAAACCAAAACAACAACCAAACAATTAAATCCAGAAATGTGTGCCCCTTGAATTGCTGATCTTTAAGACATTATAGAAATAGGTAATGTCCAAGTCACTAACAAGTTCTGAATTGCAGTGTTCCTTATTTACTCCCAGACAGGTGTCATTGACTCAGCCTTTGACAGGTTCCAACACTAAGAGGATCTGCATCTTCAACAACACAGTCTTAACAGGGGTGTGCACGTGCCTACAGACACGCACACTTAGAAGTTCCTCTTTCACAGAAAGAATGATTTAGTTTGCGCTCATTTTAAATCAGTATAGCACAACTTGTTCTCAAACATTAGTTTCAGGCCACTTCTCTTGACTAAGGTAACAAAGGAGCGGCTAATCCTTAATTTTTATTTGCCCCACTTCACATTAATATTGCAGCACAAGCCTACAGCTGATAGCAATGAGATATCTTCTCTAGAGTCAGTAAAGTGCCCAGCAGCCCAAATGATGTAGGTATGCAATGACAGGTACAGTGCCCCCATGGTCTGTCCTTAAACAGCGTTAACAGTCTCAAAAGCTTCAAACACAAGCCAGACTTAGAAAAACAAATAAACCCTCTGTCCTGCTTGTATCAGAAATACTCAGCAACCACTTAAATTTTATCAAAAAACAAATATCAAACTGTACCTGTTACAGCGGAAAAAAAAAAATCAGATTTTTTTAACTAAGCAACTTTTGGACATTCCCACAATGCAAAATGACATGTTAGCATAGTGAGGAGCTCTCCACGCTCACACAACGACCAAATTTATATCAGCTGAAAGTATATGCATTTGGAGATACACCTGATATTATTTTTCCATGCTGATCATTTACTCAAGTCCCCACCTTGAAATCCACAGCTTATCTTTATGACAGTCTGAAAGGTTGAGTTGAAGAAAAAAAAAAAAATTAACCACATAAAAAAAATTAACCAAGAAAGACATAGACAAACCTCGGTAATAATCTGTCCCATTTGGAAACTCATTGTAGTTTCGTGAAGTACTTTTATTTTTGGAAAAGCTGTGTAATACTAGGGCCACCAAGAATAAGTTAAGCATGGTAAAGAAAATTTTCACATCCACAAAAGGACTGGTTTAGGAAAGGCTGCTTCACTCCCTTTATGCAAAATAGAATCTTTAGATAGAATATTTAATCTCATAATTAAAATACTTTATTATGTTGGATTCTTATTTATTTTAAAGTATTTAAGTGACTTAAAAGCTCAAATCCCATTGATATTCAAAGCACTTGGTGATCATGAAAATTTCAGTTCTAGTGAAATCTATGGAATAAAAGGTAAGGAAAGGAAAAAAACCCAAATAGAACGATGTTTGTAAGCTTCTGACAGTAAGAAAGAAAAAGATAAAAGCAGTAAAAGCAAAATATCTTGTGAAATCCACTTAAACACTGAGTAGACTGGTGACCAAGAACAACTGAAAGTATTGTTCTGACACTACAAGAATGAGGTTACCTTTCAATTCACTGACATGCATGGCACACTGTGACAGATAGGTATGGGCTTTTTCCCCACTCTCATTCTCCTGTTTTGAAAGAGATTCCATGTTGATTGTGCTTGCCTCCACTCATTATCCAATGTTTCATAAATACAGGAATACACTACAGTTTTATAAGGGGGGAAAAAAGTAATTTCATTTATATGATCTAAAAATGATTCCCCCGAGCAGTTCACCAATTGTCTAGTGCTAGCTGGGGTTACATCAGAACTGGGGATTAAGACACTCAGCCTGATAAAGAAAATATTCCTGGAGAGGTGCAAAATCCTCTAAATGCACTCTTTTGCAGGCAGTGAAACAGAGCAAGCTCCATTCCTACATTCAGCCCACATAAGCTGAAGCAGAAGGCCTGCCCCAGTGTTCCTGAGAAGAGCAGCCCTGTGCAGGCACTGCAGCAGGTAGCCATACAAATGCCTTCTAAAGATCACTCGCCCTTCCCTGCTCCCACTGGGAGCTGTGCACTGGGAAGAGCTTGCTCCAGAGTATGTGGAAATTCTGGATGTTGCCCTCTGAAGGATCTTTAATACATGGCCCCAGGAACACACTTAAGGAGTGAGTGACAGGAAGTCCAGAAAGCCCAGAACTGCTTATTAAATGATGTATAAGTGGCTGTAGTCTTCAAGCCCTCTGGGCTGGTGGAATGATACATTCTCACCACAGTTTTGTCCAAAGGAGGTTAAATGCACTAATTCAACTTAAAAAGCAGCTACCTTTGCCTTCAAGTACTTTTGGAGAAAGAAACACTAGCTGCTTCTACAGCTGACAAACACTACAGTTGGAATGTAATTTGTTCACAGGCTCTGATCAGAACCTGAGGAATGACCAGCATGATGTTTATGAATAACCCAAAACTTAAAAGAAAAAAAAACAAAGAAGAAAGAAAAAAAAGGAAAAGGTTTTATTCTGCTCTGCAGCATTTAACCATTCTCACAGCTGGAATCTCACTACTTGGGGTGCATTTCCTTCCAGCTTTTGAAAACCTGCAATACAGAATTCTGGAAAGACCTGCATTAGACAATTAAAATATTAAATACATAATTTTTTTAGTATTACAATTCCCTGAATATAATCTGTACATACGTTTTACTGGCCTACACAGCATACACACACATACACATCATCTCTGTGCTGAAAAAGGAAATGAAAATGCCAGTTCCCCAACTTTTACAGAATTGTTCAAGATTTTTCTTGATGGAAATCAACATGACACAGCTCAGCCTGAAAACAACAAAAGCCATACATGTGTCTGAACACAACTTTCGTTTTTAACAAGCTCAAATAGCTTAAATATTGTGTGTAAAAAAGGGAAAGTAATAAGCAGAGTTAGTTTGAGCAGATTTGTACAAGCACAGTCTTGTACATATAACAAAAGGCATATTTACATCTTAAGAGGAATTTTATGTCTTCAGAGTCTGTCAGACTAGTGAAGTCTACACATTTTCTGTATTTTAGCTGAGAAAAAGCACACTGGTCTTAGGCTCTGGCTCCTTTTAAAAACGGCCTAATTGCCCTTCTGAACATTAAACCATGCTTTTTATTAACAGCTCTGACATTCTATTTGGCAGTTTCCATACACTTTTTGGCTTCATTTTAGAAAACATACTATTAAGACAAATTAAAAAAAAAATTAGTCTATGTTTACAATAAGGTCTGTATTGATGAGGATGCGAAGTCATATTTTACCTCAGCATTAGTTGCCCCACAGCACTTGGGTACCATGACCATCAATGACAGGCCAATCTCAAGTGCCTTAGAAGATGTATATGAAGACAAGCAATAAAGAAACAAACAAAAAAACATCCCCCCCCAAGATAAGACAGTAGCTTTGCATTTTCTTTGTTTCAAACCAACGAAGTTAAAGTGATTTCCTTAGTAAGACTTACGGTACCAATATATAAATTATCATCTTCATTAAGAAAGTTCTTCACATTTAAACTGAAGTTGAGTAGCTGAATATGAAATTCCATCTCCTGGTGAGAAGTACTTTTCATGCCAGTTCATCCATGTTAAGGTCAGGAAGAGGCTCTCTCCAGTAGCAAAAAGAGCTGAATTCTGGGCACGGAAACGCAGAACTCTGCTCTTTATTAAGCAATGGGAACACATATTCCACAAGTTCACTTAGTCTGTAATACCTATATTAAAGAAGAAGAAAGACCATTATTTAACAGTCTAGTCACTGTTCAGCTGTAGCCAAAAAGGTGCTTTGGAAGTCTAGACCAGAAAGTTATAGTTGAATAAGGTTCCACTACTGTAGAACCAATTTTCAATTTTATTTTGCCAGTTTTCATTTTGAAAAGTTTCAGTCATGTATCCAAAGCTGTAAGTCTCTGGCAAGAAAGGTTTTGCACCTTACATACATATTACCATATGTAACAGGGTATCCTGGTCACAAATGCAATTAATTTGTAATCTCATTCTTAGATACTTTCTTTAGTGGAAATAACAAAAATAGTCTTACGAAGATTTGTTTCCCTTGGTCTGTTCTTGGATCAGTTCACCCTTTGGATTCACAGTAAATATTCTGCAGGCTGGAACTCCCACTTGCATGTAGGCATATACATCCTGCAAAAACCATGAACAAAAGCACATGCTTCAACATTTCCTTATTGAACGTGATCCAACAAAGAGAAAAGCCGATCCAAAAAAGGTACTGCAGAACTATTTCTTAAAAAAAGTCCCTAAATAACAGTCAAAACCCAAAATATACACCACTCCCCCCCAACCAAACCATACACAAGCACCATAACAAAACATTCCCCTCACCCCTAAATGCTTAATTCCTGTTCCCAAGCCTGGGCCCACAAACATGCACAAAATCTATACCACCCAACACCACTTCTTGTGACAATATTCTTTTTACAATACCCCCAATCTCTTTTGCTCAATTACAGTAGCACTGAGCTGCAGAGAAAGTACAGGAACTCTATAATAGGAAAAAGGATTCAAGACTGCAGAGCACTGCATTAATGTCCTTTGGTCATAAAGCTGCCAAAAAAATGCTTAAAAATAATTTGGAAAGGTGGCGCATATTTAATAAAATTCTGAGAATACTAATGCATCTTCATAACCTTTCTCATATAAGCCATTGTAGCAGCTTTTATTTAAAGTATCTACATATGGCTTTTCCTGACCAAACCCATAAAAGCATCAGTGTTCTATTTCCATATTCAAATTTTGATAGACACAAAAGGAAAACCCTATTTCTTTTGCTTCTCAAGTACTTCATGCATTTTAACCCTTCAATTAGAAAGGGGCAGACTTACATTGGGCCTGTTTCCAAAAGCAGCATAGAAAGGCTGTTTACTGGGAGCGAACAAATTCTTGATATCATTCAAACATTCAATTTTGAACTTTTCAGGCTTCTTTTCTATTACTTCCCTAAAATAAAATTTCAACAATCAAATTCCAAGTCATGATTTGATAGAGGGTATCCTCATTTATCTGATATTTATATTCCTACTGCTTCCCATTGGTAGTTACACAAGACACTGGTTACTAGCTTTCCAGGAATGATACAAAAGACAATCAAAAGCATTCACTGTTTTCCAACATCCACAGTAAAAATCTAACCTCTGCATATGCTAATTTCCAGTTGTGAATGCAGTTTGTGAACTGCTTTATTGTAGATGACTATCTGAATCAGAAGATCTAATCAAGTACACATAAGCTTGTCACAACTCCTGCCTCCGACAAAAAAGAGTGTAAGGCTCATGATCGTAATGGAATTTGTTGTTGTTGCTATCGATGAATGAGTCATTCTTATTGAAAATAAAACCAAAAAGACTTTTCTACTACTAGCTCCCCCCATCAAGAACAAGTAGAATATGGCTGGTCCAAAAGATCACTTGAGTTAAACCATACCTAAATGCCATATTGCTTTGTAAGCAGTTGTATATGAAGCACTCCCAATATCACAAAGTACTTTTGCATGACAGTCTATATTTCTCAGCTTTTCTTCTTTTCTCTCTATCTTGTGTAGTAGCACTGCACTACAACCCTTTCAGTTATATTTGAAGAGACAAAAGCATACTGATCTAAACAGAACCTAACAGTAATGAGTCATGGTCTAGATGAGTAAAGAGAAGGAGAAACAAGCTCCTCTAGGACTGGTACATTGTGTTTTGTAGCCACTTCTAACATGCTTGCAGAAACAGAAGCATAAAAGGGAAATTCAGACAAAACAAATAATTTATAAATGATCACTAGGGGGACCTCAAGACTCAATAGCAAATCTAGCACAGAGTGTAATGTTTGGTTACAGCTGTAATGCCAAAAAAACATGGATGTATGAAATCCCACATCCTTACCTATGAAAGGCAGAAAACAAACTGCTGGGGGACAACATGAGAGGGCCCCTGGGGAGAATTGTTCCTTTATCATTCACCCAGTGCAAGTATCCTCTGGTGATATCTGCCATCCCAATGGCACGGGCAGAACAGTACAGAAACTTGTAGCCATTTCTAGAAAAGAGATATCAACTTAATTCATGTTCCTGCTGAAGAGTTTCTTTGCAAAGCTAAGCACACAATTATAGCAGTGTCCAGAGGCACCAGTTTAGGTATGGACTTGTTGCAGTGCTCTGTACACACAAGGAAAAGACTTTTCTGCTGTTAAAGAATCTGCAAGGCATACAGTAGTTTAAATACATGACAATCAAAACTGAGAAACAGGAAGTGCAAAAAGAACAGGAATGGTAACACTCAGATGACACAATTAGATGGACTAGACTCCGTTTAAGTAAGTGCCACACTTGTTTCATTCAGCTTCTTTAGGACCAGCTACGTGTAGAATTACAGCAGTTATTTAAATTATCTGCATCACAAAATAATGGGTGCCAGATCTCCTGCCTTTTTCAGGTCGTTGGCAGAATTTGCAGGGCAGGGTGAAGGACTGATAACAACAAACATTCATTAAGCCCTAATTTTTTCCTGCAGACTTTGTAGGTTCATCTGTTACACAGATTTGTATACAGTTCCTGCATGCACAAAAGGCTTGAGTGTTTATGAGCATTTTCAAAGACTTGATTCAATTTGGCAAATAATTCCAAAACTGCTCTTCTATTATGCACTGAATTTACCCACCACCACCCCCCCCCAACAACAAACAAACACAACCCAACAAAACCAAAACATTCAGGGTATCTCCCATGGACTCCCATGGTGACAGATGAAATTTAGGCACAGAAGGAAGGCCAACAATAGATTCTATGACCACAAATATTTTTGTGGGCAGAAAAACTACTAAAAAACAAGGATAAAAGTTGATTATTTTAAGTAAATCCTGAAGTTTTTAACAGTTGATCATCCTGTGATCTTCCTCAGTACCAAGTACTATTTCTGGCCTCACAAGATTTTTGAAAAAAGTTTGCTGAACAAAGGACCAAATCTGAAAGGTGAGGTAGTAGCTAGGTTTATTTTGCCCTAAGTTACTGGCCATATACCTCTTAGGTGAACAGCACATTTATAAGGATGTAGTTTACAACACTTTTATACAAAACAAATACCTCACCACTGCTGCAACAGAGAAGGCACAGAGGCTGCCTCTGCAGGTCCTTGCAGATCACAGGGTGAGCACAGGGAAATTGCCAATTTGCTGAATTACTTTTCCACTGTTCTACATCAGTTTATATCAGAAATGCAACTGTGACAGAAAACTTGAGCCAGGTCACAAACTACCCTTTGTGGCAGTAGCAAGTTGTTAATTAGGCCTGTTCCAGAACGGAATTCATCCTAAGGACCATTCACTTGAATTGGGTAGCAAACCCAATAAAACACAAAATATTTATGCATTGGAAGGACCCAATTTACTTTTGCGTTAACACTGTACCATGTTTCTAAAAGGCTTTGTGATCAACCTCAGCTGGTAGAAACACACAGGCATGACTGTTTGAGAAATTCACAACATTTTTGAGAAAGTCACAAAAATATTACACAGTTCTTAAAAATGAAATGCAGAATCAAACATTTGAGAAGGAAACCAGTAAAAGTGGTGGCTTGCATTCTTGCAAAAGTATACATCTGGGGAAAGATTTTGTTTGTGAATGACAGAAGTAGCTCACTTCCTAACATTCAGACTAACAAATTACAACAAACTATCCAATTACCTGTCCACTAATCCCCAAATTCCAGAAAACTCTAATTTTTTCATAGATTACATACTCACTCGTTTATGGAATGATAGAGTTTTGCAATGCCCTGATGAGTCCAGTCCTTGCCAAACTGAGGGAGGATATGTCCTAAAGCATCAGACCTAAAAGGGGAATCAAAGGTACCTGATACTCAGTATATGAGTTTTGTTTAAGACAACCACTAATGAATATATGATTTATAAAGAGTATTTATAGACATATCTCAGAGACAGTCCTAACTATTGCACAAGTGGGGCCATACAACACAAGTCAGTTTCCAAGTTAAGGTATGGCTGCTGAACCTGGAGAAGTCTGAGAGGGAACAGTCACATAAGTAAAAATTACCATCTTTGCATAATTCTTTTAAAAGACATTTTCTAACTTGCTGTAAAGGCAAGTACAAATTCAATCCAAGCAAGACCTTTTTTTTCCCCATGATTGTTAATGAACATCCTTTAATAGTCATCTTAAAAAAGGTTCTTTATCTTATTTTGAAAAGCAGAGTAGGATCAATAAAGCAAGATTAAAAGAATCAAAGAAAAGAAAAAATAACCACCAAAGATACTTACTTGGTTATTGTTCCATCAATGTCTGATATGATGATTTTATCATTCCAGTTCCAGAGGTAAATTGTTCCTGCACAACGGCAAGTCCCTTGATACTGGGTTGTAATACTAAATACAACATCATTAGGGCCATCTCTGAGCTTCAACTTTGCCTTTAGAATAAATAAAAATAATTGAAAATTATTGAAAATAAAAGTTCCTCTCCCTCTAAAATTTTTAGAATCATAAATGAGCTGCAGAAAATGGCTCATATACACTTCCTTGTCTATTTTGATTAACTCATCAAAAAGTGAACAATGGTTTAACACTCGCACAGTTCTGCTGGCAAAGTCTGCTGCAGTCTGGGTACATGTTTTTGTCCAGAGCTCCTCTATCTGTTTACAGGAACATACATTTCATTCTCTGCCTCTTGAATTCTTGCTGTCACAGCAGACTTGCTGCACTATCAAATGGAACTCCCAGTTTGCCAAAGTATGCAACAGTACTTCCTACTTAGTGGGTAATTTCCTCAAAATTCTTCCCTCATGAAGGGAAGATCATACATTTAGACAGTGGTAGAACTGACCTGTTAGACCACAATGAGTAAACTGTACACCAGTTTAAATGTATCTTGTTAGACATACATTCAGATGTATTAGGCAGGTGTCCAGATCCCAGGATATCCAAAATCCAGAAGCAAACAACATCATTTTTTTGACAACATCTTAATATAGAAGTTTAATTATAAAAAATTAATAATTTCTTACAAAGTTATAATCTAAACAGATTCTTAAAACACACTTTCACAGCAAAGTATTTTATCTTTCTTGTTAAATTTTAAATTTCCCCACTTCTTTTTTCTATTGCTAGCATGGTAACCCAAACATAATTTTTATTTTGTGAAATGTACTTATATGTCTCTTCTAAAAAGCAGAAAAGGTTCAACTCTTCAAATCAGAGTGGAATTAGGGAGCATCCTATGTACAGGAAAGGTGTGCCACTTACTATTTGGTCCGAAGACAGCCTAAGTGACTTCTTATAAGATGGAACGTTCCCATGGGGTGGATGCTCTGCTGGGGCAGAATCCATTTTTAGAGATTCCTTCAACTCCTGTGATGCTTCATCACTAGAAGAATCATCTTCTGGAGGTCTAACAGGACATCAACCAGAATACACGTAAGCTACAGAAAATGCTTATTTAACAGAGTAAAGTTCTTATGCAAGATTAATTTCTGCTTGAGGATTTGCTACTACCTGAAAGCACAGATTAACAAAGTCCAAGGTCTAGTGAATGCCCAGATAAAGCCAGTATATGCCAGTAAGCAAGTAAGACTTGTAGTGTCAGTACCAGTGGCATTACTACTCCTAGCTGGCTCCACACATGATGGGTTTAGTAAAGACACAGTGTCAAGTGGTCACTATTACTATGCTGATGAATTAGGCAAACTGCAGATGAAAAGAGACACTGCATGGACAACAGTGCTTTGTGTTTAAAAAAAGCTGCCACAGTTTCTACATAAATTAAACTGTGGGTGATAAGTTAGTGGAGTAGCTCACCTTTTAAGGTTATTCACAGACTTATTTTCCTGCTCATTAGAGATTTCAAGATTAAAAGCAGCATTTAGTTTCTCTGAAGTACTAAATCACAATAGATTAACTTTTTTAATCTTTAAGACACCAATACTTACAAGTATCTTTGTAAAATCATGGGAGAATATGAATATGCATAATAAGTTACCTAGAATGGGACTGTTTTGTGCTAAGCAATGATAAGTCTCTACCACAACCTTGGGCAGCTTGTGCACTGTAATTAATACTATTTTATTGTTTCAATTATTTAATGTTACAAAAAACTCCACATGGTTTAAATTATTTATAGACTATTAGGCTTTCACAAAAGAAAAACAGAAAAAAGGAATGACAAACAGTATCTCAGAAACAATACCACTATATTTACAGAGAAGTGACCCACTGCTAAAGGTTAGCAGGTATGTTTTTGTTCTGTCAGTTATGTTATGATTTAAGAAATAAACACAGTAGGATTTAGGAAATAATTGTAGTGTGTTTGTAGTTCCTACAATGTTTGCTGTCACATTTTTTTGTTGAATTGTTTGATAAACACATATGGTTCTTCTCAGTAGCTTACAGAAAAATGTTTCTTCCCACAGTACATTCCTACTGAATTCTTTGTCCAAAAAAAGAAAAATAAAATAAAAAAGACGCTATTCAGTCCACAAAATAAGTCTTCAGACAGGAACACACCTACTATTAACTTGCTCTTTTATAGTTGCTGGCAGTTCGTTTGCTCTTTGCGTCTCAGTTTTCCCCTCTTTTGCCTCTGGTATCTAAAGCAACATGATAATAAAGAACATATTGACATTTTAAACTGATCTGCGTTTGTAGTTTTAAGCAAACAGCTACCAATATAACATAAACTACATTAAGTCTCATTAGTACATAAGTACATAAACTATATTAAGTCTCAGAATTGCTCATTCTGCAAATTATTTAACAAAAAGATGCTTCTGAAGAAATGATCCATTAAAGCTTTTCATTATTTCAGGAAACAAAACTCTGCATGTCAAAAAGTAAATTTAGGTCCATACTCAAGAAAAGCTTTAGAAAGCTTAATTTAGTTTCAAATGGGGTGTCTCAGTATAAACTGCAGCACAGCACCTACTTATTTATTTGCATGCACATTCCTAAAACATACTGCAGTGACTGAAGTGTAGCTCTGACTACTGCTTATGGCTTAGGAGAAAGAATTTTAAGAACATTGTGCAACAGCTGAATACAATAAATTTTGTTGAAGCAACTAGTAACACCAATATTGATGCAGTACTTAAGAATAAATAAATAGACACAGTTACAGCTACTGCAACATGGAGTAACTCATCTGGCAACCAGTGACACCAAGCTATACAAGCAGCATTCTGAGGCACATCTGACAAATTATTTTTTTCATTTTTTTACAGCTCAAAGGAAAAAAAAAATCAAAATAGGTCTCAAGTTACCTGTTTAGTCATGCTTTCTCTCTTGCGCCAGAACCACCACCTTCCAGACTTCTTTGGCATCTTTTCTTTGACCCAAGACTCCACAGTAGCCTGAAAAATTAGACAGGGTTTTAATTTGTATAGAAAAACAAAGATAATTGTGTTACTACACACAAAATTTTCAAAGAAATCATACAGTTATCTGTTTACCTTAGGCAAACTCTTCTGAAACACCTGCAAACTCAGAATCATCGGAGCAGCCAACGCCCAGTTATAATATCTGTTTTAAAACACATGATTGATATTACAAAATCTGACTACAAATCAACAAATATCAGCATGAAAACTTGTCCTTTGCTTGATAAAAATATATATATTTGCTGCCAACCACTAATATTACAGTTTTGTGCAAGTAGAGTGATTTTAACATATACAATTCAACATTAGTGGAAATTGCAGAAAAAAAATCTCACTCCAGATAAAGCTAAATTTAATGCAAATCTTCGGTTCAAAATCTCTGAGACTGAGAAACAGATTCTTCAATAATACAAACTGCAATGGGAGTTGAAAAATACGTTCACTTTACAAAGTATATCTGAAATGAGATCTTCTACAGCCTAATTACATGATACAGAGAATTTACCTGTTATAAATCCGTATTACCAAATTAGGATTGTCAATAAGTCCAGGGTTTTCAGCAAATTCATGATAAGTAATAATATGTTCCATGAATTTTTCTGCAACAGAAAGAGATTTAAATTAATGATATAAAATCCCAAGATCTCCAATTAGTTTATATCTAGGAAAACCCTTTCTGTCATCTCAGAGTCTTCGCTGATCTTGCAACGACACTGAAGAAATGGTAATATGGCCTACCTGTCAAGGGTCTTGTGACTGCCTCCTCCCTTACAGGGAAAGCCTTGCACCACTCCAACAGTCACAGTAACGAGCATTAGGAAATTAGAAGGGGGAGGATTAGGAGGAGGCAGACAGTAATTCAGTTTGCAGGCTGGAAAAAGAGAGCCTTGCTTGTCTAAGCAAGTTTTCTTCAAAAATTATAATGGCAGGTTAAGGGGCCTAGATAATACACTAAAAGGGGAGGTGAAGGATGTTGTCTGCTTTTCAGGTTTGAAAAACTACTGCTATCACTAACTGATAGCATTTTCATGACTAGCTTATATATATGTGTTTGCAGAAATCCATGACTTAGTGTAGAGACCCCTGCAAGCAAGACAATTTTTTCAAATCAAATCCACTATTACTACTACCATGTTACCAAGAGCACTGAGTGTTCTGAGTCTTTATTAATGACCATTTAAATTTCACTTCATGCATTAGAGACTGAATGACCATTAAAAACGTAATACTAAAAACACTATAGTACATGTTCAAGAAGATTATGTGGTCTCAAGAGCTCCCTCAAAAATACACAGAACTTCAACATTAAATAAACTAGAGCATTAGGATAGAAGAATCAGCTGGTAAAAATCTAAAGGTTATCAAAAAATTAGGACAGGGAAAGTAGTGCAAGCAAAGAGATAGTCCATCATAACATTTAAAGTTTGGGGTTTTTGTAATCGCTTAAGGAAACTAAAAAAGAAAAAAAAACCAGGCAATTGGAAAAAACATGAGTTTTGAAGATTTATATAGGACTAAGCAAGTAATTGAAGCCAGGCTGGTTGGTCAGATACACAACATGTAGTGCAAAAAAGAAGAACAAAAGCTTCTCAAGACATCAAGTGCTCTTGATTAATTTGAGGTTAAATTCTGCTATCTCTGCTTGGCAAATGCTTCTGAAGTTTAGAAAAATGAAAGATCATCCATCCTCTTTTCTTGACATGAGCATAATAATAAGCCAAGTTTTGTAAGGAAGAAATCAGAGCATTCAGATTTAGCTGCCTGAGCTCTATTACTCTTCATGTTTTAAGTCTTTCACATACCTTTAGAAATCTCTCCATTTTCATTGAGACCTCCACAAAGTGACAGCGTGACATCAGGCAAGTCCATAGCAGAATCAGACATGCACTCTGTACCACTATCAGCAGCAGCACTTCCAACTGACTGGGGTGACTGGGAACCAGAAAGGGTATCTGACTCTGTCCACTGCCTGAAGCCAGGATCAGAATCACTAAAGGAAAACGAAAAGTATTTTACTTTGAAAAAAAACGTACAGAACACACTATATGATTACTCGGGAAAGAAAAAAAAATCTTGCTGTTGCATTTCTACATTATTTTACAATATAAATTTAAAACCAGCTAAACAAAAAACAGATGCAAACACCCCCCATCAGCCAATATTAGAAGATTTACAGTTTTCAGTTGTCCTAACATTCACCTAAATCGGGAAATAATTGCATTTCTCTTGCCTACAATAAAATTGGATTTAAATGAAGAAAACATCCTCTACATTCTAATTCTGCAGAACAATACTGTTCTTCTCAATCTTTACCACAAAGCTGTAGAATAAGAATTAAAAAACCCAAAGGAACATTGCTTTATGCTTTCAAAACACTGCGTGTGTTTGGAAAAAGTATCATAGAAAAATAAGGTGACATAAAAAAAAAAAATCACATTGTCATCTAAGTTTAAAGTTATCAGTTTGAAATACTGAAAAGTTTACTATTTTAGTTTTAACCTAAACCAATAGATACTTTTTTCTTATTAAGCTATATTTTTATAGGTCTTCCTAGATAGGTATTATTTTGCAGAATATTTTAGGAGTATAAAAATGTTTCAAATTCTTCAGAAAAAGCCAATGAGTGAATTTTGAGACTGAGCTGCCTTCCATGAATATGCAGTGGGATTTTTGTTGGTCTTTTTTTGATATTAAAAAGTTGGAAAGGATGTACAGGGCATGCAAAATATAAACTCATGTCTGCTTCTCTAGAGCTAGCAATGTGGCAAAACAGTACTGGTGCAAATGGAGTGTGCAGTTTAAATTTACTCCCCCCTCTGTTTGCAGAACATACAGGTTCCACAAAGATGAAAACTGGCAGTAGTGATCTCCTGTGTGATCTTTCCATATGTTTCTCAAACCAGAAATAGATTTTACCAATCAGATCAGTACCAGTTAATCCACAAAAGCCTAGAAACTGAAGTCCAGTTTTTGTTATCAGAACTGGCACATAAATAATACATGCAATAACTCATGTAATGCAACTGTAATATCACCGCAGTTCCACTGAATTTTAGTTCAAAATTACCTTTTGGGAAAGTAAAGTGCTGCAACTTCAGGTTCCAAAGCCTTTAGGTCATCCAAGTAAATATCATCAGGTCCTTGATGATGGCTTCGCTTGTGCACCCCTGTTAATTTTAGCAATTAAGATTACCAATAGGAAACTACCCAGACACATTTAATCTAAACGTAATTGTGGTATTACTTGTATCATTTATGTGGACTTACTTGTATCATTTATAAATTCAAGAGTTTAATTATAGTTTTAGTCAGTTAAGACCTCAAATAGGAAAAATTGAAAAGGCCCATTTACACTTTTTCCACTATGGCTTCAAAATCAGTAGATCACACAGAAGGCAGGGATCAACAGCTTTATGACATACCTTTCTTTTTTGAAGGAGAGTCCGTTTTTGCTGTTGGCTTTGCTTCTGGTAAAGGGTCCACCAACATTCTGGAATGATGATCAGCATCTAATGGCAAAGGAACTTGTGGTTCTACGATTGCAGAAGCAAGAGAATCTTTAACATCCATTTGCTGAAGCAGAGGATGAGTTCTTGGCTCAGGTTTCAGTACTGTACAGACAGAATCTTTCACATCATCATCATCTTCAACTTCATCAGAGCTGAGGATGACCCTAAAATGAGTCTTCTCTGATGGAGTAATGGTAGCTGTTTTGCAATGTTCCAGTTTCTCTTTCTTGCTTATCTGAAAAACAAAATTCTAGTCAATCCTTTCACTTCTCCTGTCTGTTTTATTCTATTCTAAACATTAAACTTGTATTCATGGTACAAATCCTGGTCACAGGTAATCCAAAAAAGAATTTAAATACATATTTTAGCAAGATAAAACCTGTCCCACCATATTAGCAAAGTTTCCTGTGACAAAAGTTGCATACTAGTTTATTTACAAGTTCAGCAGAGAAAGTGGCATAGAGGAAGTGCTAACTTGACCAAACCATAGCAAGAAAAAAGCATAAATGTGGACATATGAGGGTTTCTGTTACCAATTCTGTTACCACCTGTCCTGTTAAGATACCACATTTACTCTACCAAGGCTACAGTCCTTCTGGAATGAACTAGAACTTATTGGACAACAAAGAAAATTATTTTCTGAAGTTTTTTCCTTCAGTTTCTAACTAAAAATTCAAAGATTTCAGGCTTTTAGGGCTAGGTTTTCTGGAAAAAACTTTTCTGAGCAGCTTTTGAACTTAACAGAGCTGAACCTCTGCCAGCCACGAGGGGGTGCTACTTTTCCATTTCAGCTGAATCATTCTAAAGAACAGCAGCAAATTTTCAATCCTCTCCTAGGACACAATTTTAGACAAGTGGAAACTCGGTTCACTGAAGTTAGAGACAATAAATAAATTTACCTTGGTTGATTCTGGAAATCCTCCCCATGTCCATTCCATGTGAGATTCAGATCTGAGCAAGCTCTCAGCAGGCTTAACTTCTAGTTCTGAATCGCTTTTAGGGCAGACTTGCTCAGAGAAAGGGCTAGCAAATCAACAAGAATTTAAAAAAAAAAAAATAAAAGAAAAAAGAAAGCTACAGTGTTTAAAATGCATTTGTTGTGCAGCTACTGTTGGTAGGGTTTTCAACAGCTTAACAGAGCTTCAATTATTTGGCAACATGGCATGAAGCCCAGCAGGGTTTTCAGACAGTGAGAAATTAGGTTAAAACCAAAATCACATTAAAGGACTTACATTGCGATCACACTAAACAGATTCCTCCAGTATATCTGCAGTGCAGATATAGCTCTCCTCTCAGCCCATGTTCCATTTTTCAAAGAAAACAAGAGCAAAACAAAAAAAGTCTATCTAAAAGAAATTAAAAAGTTAAGAAAATAACTTAGGAGAGGGAAAGATTACTTGAAAACTTCTTTCAGATGTGTTTGTACTACATGACATGTGAGAATTCATCCTATTTTTCCTACAGTTATGTATGGTTATTATCCATAAATCAGAAACAGACTTAGAAATTTACTTTAGCCAAGATTACTTTTAAGCCAGAAGAACTCTCTACAAAATGGTAGAAAGGAGTGATTTCAAAATAATTCTTCTCTTATTATCTTACAGATTCAAGGAAACACATGGTGTTGTTTTGAAATAGCATTTAATGTTGTGACAGGTCCAAGTCTGCCCTTTCTTGAACAGGGCAATTACATTGCATATTATTGAACTGCTGCTCTTTTTATAGTTTAACATTCTTTAACNAATTTAAATTGCAGAGACCAGAACTGGACACAGCACTCCATGTGTCGCCTGGCCAGCACTGAGTGGAGAGGGATAATCACATCTCTGCCTCTGCCAGTAATGCCCTTGTGGATGTAGCCCAGGATCCTATTTGACTTTGCTGCTGCAGCCATGCTCTACTGACCCATGTTCAGCTTGTTGTGTACAGGAACCCCAGGTCAGCAAGGCTGATCCCCATCCACACAGATCCCAGACTGTACTGGGCTCTTTAGTTTTATTATCCCAGTTTATGTTATCCCAGTACAGGATTTTGCACTTGTCTTTGCACTTGTTGCACCAGGAGAGATTTCATCTTAATATAAGAAAGGAGTGTTTCACAGTGAGAACAATCAACCACTGGAACAATCTTACCAGGAAAGTGGTCCCCATCACAGGAGGTTTACAATTCGTGATGTGTCAGGGTGCAACACAATCTTATTGAGACTCCCTCAACCTTTTGAGGTTGTTCAGTGATTTAATACTGAAAATTTTACAGTAACCCCCTACAGGAATTTAATTTATGGATTTTTTTTTCTTTACAAAAATCCTGCAAATATTAATTACCTAATGCAGTACCACGTACTGAAACTTTCCCGAAGTTTCTGGAGTTAAGGTTTTACAGTATCATACAGGACTAAACTCTGATCACAGTTCAGATTGCAAAAATAGATACTACTCAGATCAGATCACAATCCAGACAGTAAAAATCCCTCACATTGCTCTAAGAGGACATCGCAAAATCCAAGAGATGAGGATATTTAAACATATCTACAGTGGCAATTCATGATCTCACAGTCAACTTCCAGCCTCCCTTACTCAGGGACACAGAGAGAAAAAATTTAGATATTTCCTCCCTTGGTTCTCCTTTAACAATGTCCTACAGAAATTATGTTTTCTGTACTGTTAGAAGGGCCTATTTAAAGTAACACGCTGATGAAAATACATGTACATGCACATATGAACTAATTTCCCTTACATGCCAACATTACAAGTCAACCAGAAGCCATGCAGAATATTAACCTGTTTCTAAGCCTAATTCTTAATATTCAGCAGTAGTCAGTGCAAAATACTTCAGGGCTTTGGCAGCCCAAGTCTGTTCCACTTCCCCCAAAGCTTAAGTTTTCCATTGCCATTCTCAGGCAGCAGTCTTTAGCCAAAAAGCCCAAGCTTGTAATAGTGACCTAGTCATGCTAACATTTCTTGTTAAAACAGGAAGAACATTGATGGTATCATGTATTAAACAGTTAATGGTTACACTTTTCATCTTATTATAGTGAGTAGGACAAACAGAAGTGTCCTCATGGAAAAGACTTAGGCTATTATCTTCCCTGAGCTCCCTGCAAGGATTCTGAAAACAACCAACCTCAATTACAAGTCAGTTAGCTTTTTCAGATCTCCAAAAAGGAGGTTATTAAAACCTCCCAATTCTCTTTCAGTGTACAATAGCTACATTATAAAAGCCTACTTTGATGGCTTAGGAGAAATAATTTAATGCAAACTTTCTCTCCTCCTAGACAGCTCGTACGCCAACTTGGGCCCAACCCCCTCCTCAAAGAGGGAAAGGAAAATTTCTAATTTTTCTGTTACACTGGGTAGCTTTCTGTTAAAAAATCCCCCAGAATTATAAAGACCTTAGGTATATCTCACATGACACATAAACAAGTTGTTAGAGCAGACTAACCTCTAAATATGTAAACAAGAAGAGATGCATGAATCATCTCTCCCAGATATAACCTGCTAGTCTATGTTAGCTAAGAGTTTTATAAACCGAAAATGAGTATCAGCCTCTATGCTACAATTATCTAGGTGATATAATCCATACAATACATGTCAATCCTTAGGGTCAAAGACGGTGACTTCTTTTCAGTCATAAACCACAAACCTCTGGGGAACATTTGAAGTCTACATCTCATTAAGTATAATTGAGGATGTGGTTGTCAACCCAAAACAAAAAGGAATGATAATGGGATTTCCTGTCCGACTGCTTCTGTTCATTAACAAGCTATGCAGTGGGGGAATATGCAGGCACCAAGCATGGGGTGGTACATTCAGCCTCCACTGACGCCACAGCCCTGGAAATACCTGAAGCAGAGACCATATGCACTTCAAAAAGCATTTTCTGAAGGCTGATCTATTCTATTCTGCACTACCCTGTATTGATAGGGAACAACGGAGCACTGAGCAGCTAACAAGCAACACTGGATATCACAGAAGGCTGACCAAAAATCCTCACTGACCCTGTGAATGTATCAAGCTGAAAAGCAGTAGAATTAGACATTTACCAAAGAGTTCAGATGAATCAAGATACTACCTTGCATGCTATGTGCGAAATGGATGCTCCTTCCTGTATGTCCAATATTCACAAAAGATAGAAAATCTACCTCAAGTACTACCACATATGGACAGAATACTTTCTTATGCAAATAGATATTCATGTTAAGATCTGTGAAATCCAAAGGGTGAGCCTTGAAAAATCTACAAACTGAATACAAAAGGAATATAGCGACATGAACATCAGAAACCAAAGAGTGTACTTGAGTGTACAAACAGAAGTGCCCTGGTCACAGTGAAAACTGAGCTGGTGAGTTGTATTATGCCACTTTTAAGACTCCACAGTCCACTGATGCTGATTGTCGTATCTCTGGATAATCAAGGATATCAGAATTCCAGTATCTAGCTAATCTGTTCTGAAATGGAATATGATTCAAGTTTAGGATCTAGCTTTACCTTGAGCAATCTGGATTACTTCATACAGTAAAATGTACCTTAAATACTCAACACTTTTCTGGCATATCAGGTATTGCTTGATCATAAGGATCATACTTGTTTTCCATACCCTTCTCAACCTAAGGAAATCTTATTAACTATATTTTCTTTCTTTAATAGTGAATTTCAATAAGAAAGGGTTCTTTTTTCATTGGAGGGGGAATGATAAAATAAAGACAACTTTTTTTTACTACACTGAGTAGAGAGGAAAGTTCCCAAAGTTTCAAATGAGTATCAAATGCTGCATTTGATATCACAAAAGTCAAACTTGCTTCACAAAGCAAGTTTGATAGGTTTAGATATCAGGGAGAAAAATGAATAAAAAGACACAGTGAATTTTTTTTTAATAATTATTATTATGACATTACAAAATTACTTACTTCTCCAGAGGGGACCAGTCTCCATCAGATAAGGGGTAATGGTCCTTTGAGTGGTAAATCAAAGATTCTTTTTGCTCTTCACCCTTTGGTGATGAATTGGAGGACCCTCTGTGGAGACATGTAAGACATTAGGTCAGCAACAAAAATTCTGCATTACTAACTCAGTTTAAAAAAGTTACATAACATATATGTTATTAAAAATCCACGATCAAAAGCAATCAGTGTATAGCTTAAAGGGATTTGTTGTTTGCAAAACACCCTCATATAACTTAAGATTTATTTAAACTTATTATTACTTGACAATATTGCGAAACTTACTCCTGTAAGTTAATACTGAAGAAATCACAATAGCATAAGTGGTATTACTCTATATGAGTAATGATAAGTGATGTTACTCTACACACACAGATAATATCACCACAATACAAAGACAAACATACATTTTTACACATAGCCTTCACTATGTGAATCTTACAATCACTGGAAAAGTTAGACAGCAAAGGTAGTTTTGACAATGCCCATTTCATAAACTAAAACCAGTAAGAAATCAGAGGTAGGTACCAGCCTCACGATTTACCCAAGAGTTTACAAATTAACATCAACTGCAACAAGTAGATAGAAATATTGTACTTTTCTGAACAGTGGTATTTGTTTTGCACTGGGGAGTCTACTCAGTATCTACAAAGACTCAAAACCAATCAACATTAAGACCCATTGAGCAGCCATGCCCTGTATTTTACAGAAGTCTCTTTTAAATGTTACCATCATAAGGACTTCATATCTTTTTACAGCTTTCTGAATTTAATTGAATAAATAGCTATTCTCTCGATACAACTAACTTGTTTTGAGCTTAGATCAAGGGCATCATGGCTAAACAGTGGATAGGAACAGAAGGAAGATATGCCTGGTTATGAGTGCAAAATGCAACAGAAATTATTTTAAGCCATTATTATGGAAGAAAAAAGAAAAATCTTTTTATTCCATTACTAACACAGGTGCACTGGATTTGATTTCTCTTACGGATGGAGAAAAGAAAATATGTGTCATTATCAAATACACAAATATTTAGAATTTACATGCTTACTTGATACAGCCAATTAGACACTAAGCAGTTAAAGAGATCTACCTCATTTGCACAAGTCTTTCATTTGTAAGACACCTGATAGACTCTGATAAATACTGAACTCTAAAAATGTCTTTGTAGCTCCACTTTTTATTCTGTAATAGTATTCTTATGAAACCTGATAATGTACCCTGACTTAAGATGAGAGCTGCAGAGACTGTACATCCTTTGTATTCATAAACCAACCTAAGTGTTGAAATAAACAGAAATATGTTTCATGCTATCATTGTAGGCAGTCCTAAGTATCTCCAAAGAAGGAAAAGGTATGATTCAACATTTTCACTTAAGAGAGGAAAGCAAGATGACACATGGGTAGTGCCTAAAAGAGTTTAGATGCAGGATCAAAACAAAAATCAAAACTAACCCATAAGTGGATAAATCTACAAGTTAAAAATCCAAATGCAACTGAAGATTATTGAAAATGAGAGGAGAAAATCAGTATGTGTAACTTCAAGTTGTATTATCAATTTTAAGGTATTTATGTTGCAACATTTATAAACAGTGCTGCCACTTCTCATCCTTATCCATTTTATACAGTCTAAATAAATATATCAGATTTCAGAGACGGGTAACTACTTTAACTCTTTGACACCCTTAGCACTGGAGAAACAATGAGCTCGATTTCTGAGTTACACACAGTGTAATCTCAGCCCTCCCAGTATTACTTTATGTACATCCAGCACTACTAACGTATCTAAATCATAGCTGAAAAACACAAAGGACATTTTTTTTTTAAAAAAAAGTCAATAAACACTTGGAAATAGATTTTCCCCAAGAAACAGGAAACAGCTTGTTTTCTGCTGTAAAAGAAGAGAACTAGATAAGGCATTATGTATTGGCACCTGTGACTGAATTTTTGACCTTCCTTTCAGAACATCAGCCTCTCTTTTCCTTTCTTAGTTTCACTTTGAAATCTGAAGCTATGTCTAAACACAGTTAAGTTTCTATTTCTTACCTTCCTCTTTTTTTCACAGCCACACATTTATAACTACAAACAAACAAACAAAAAAACAACCCCCAAACAAACCACTACAATAAAACCACCAAAATAACAAAACAAACCCACTGGCATCACCTTACATACCCACAGGGTTTGAAAAGAAATCTTATGAACGCTTTCACAACCATATCTTTAGCTGGGAAGAAAACAAGTGTCTGCCTATTGCAAGGCACTTTATTTCCTGCCTTGGCAGCCCACTGCAATGACAGTAAATGAACTCCACTAACAGACACAGAGCCACATATCTACTGTCTCTGGGTCTTCACCACTACAATATATTTTTTCACTCCTTCATTTACTTGCTATTCACAAGAAACAGCATTCTTCTACAAAATCTTCTTTTCACACTGTGACACTGTTCTGTCTCCAATAATACATTTCTACTGCTGTTTCTGCTTACTCATGTGAAAAAAATGTAGCTTACAAATAAAAAGTTTTTTAAATCTTTCATTCTAAAGGCTACAAAAAAAATAAAACCAGAGTCATCTTTATGGAAGGACCGTGGTCCATTCAGCTATGACTAAACATTTGAGACTTCGGTCAAACTTGCAATTTTTTTATTCATCTCTAGTCCAAGTAACATAATTGCCAGAATAGCAATTAAAATTCTAAACACTGGATGAAAACAGCCATTACTGGCATGACATGGCTAAATGCTTCATACATTTGTAATGGTACACTGAATAAAGAATAAATGATTCAAGGGTTATATTTTCTTTCTTCCTGTACTTGGTGGTTATTTTTATTTTTGACGTTTTCAATATGACAAGTTATTCTTTTCTTAGTAATCACACACTGAAGAGTGAGCAAAGGTCTTCCTTTTCTTACACTGGAAAAAAAGCAAGAAAATCTCACACCGAACAAAATGTCAATTCCCAGACTTAAACAGAGCAGTGAATACCTAAATGATAATTCATTGACATAAATTAATAAAGCAAATGAACTAAGAAAAGTATTTTCTAGAGTATGTGTGGTTATCTAAAATCCAGATTTTGTTGTCGTGTTTTATTAGATATAGATGTGACAAGAAATTCATGTTTTCCTGTTCCACTAACCTTTTTTGGCTGGTAGTTATTAAATTTGAGACTCCCTTGAAGACCTGAAGGAGTTTTTTCAGTTATACTTTATTCTCTTACACCAAAATATTCTTGCAATTCCCAGACCAGAACTTGAATTTATTCAGACAGTATTGCACTTAAAACAATGCTGTGCAATAAAACAGCTAGCTTTCCCAGATTTCAAGCATTTATATATAGTTTATATATAATCTTTTATTACCTTAATCTTTCCTGTTACTCATGTAACCCTCTTCAGCTTAATAGTATGTGCTACCACTTTAGCACAAGCTCCACTCTACTAATAGTTTATCCACTTCAAACTACAAGACTAATTTTTTTTCCCCCTCGTATTTAAACACATGTAAAAAATTGTCTTTACTAACGTGAAGGAACATTCGTTTATATAGTTTTCAGTTGCCAAAGTAAACTTCAAGTTACAGAGAAGTCAAATTCAGATGTGGTGTTCTACAGGCATTCCACACTGCAGTTTATGCAGAGGTTACCAAATACACCAGAAGATCACTCTGCCTCATCACAGAAATTACACTGGAACTTTCTCAGTGACACAACAGATAGTGACAACACTTCTTTACCATAATGGGCTTAACTCCATTTCATGTTCATAAAAAAATGGCCCAACTTGAAGGATTCTGTAAAGATTTGGAAGATACCGGTTTGCAATTTTGTTTGTTTGCTTGAGGAAACACCCAGCCAGAGCCTATTGAAACTTACACATTGCCTGCATGGAGGAAATGTGCAAGTCACCTTTTAAATGTTCAGAAGTAACACTGAAAGCAGTCAGCAACTATCTGAGAATTTACCTTAGGGGTTGAACACTTTTTTCATCATCTGTGCTGATTTCCATTTCAAAAATCTCTTCGGTCCCAGTAGAAGAGATCTGATCTTCCTTCCTATCTTGTTTGTATTTCTTTCTTCTTCTTTTTTTCTTTTTCACAGAACCTGGGGTGAATACAGTCTCTGTTTCTGCAGAGTGTAGAATTTCTGAGTTTGTACATGTCCTCTCATTTTCAACTGATTTCAACTGATTGTCAGTGTCTTTAAAAAACTGGTCCTCAGTGGGTATTGGAGATGTTGCCAAATATGCAGGAACCTTTTCCTAAAAAGAATAGGATATTTTTTTAATTTGTTTTGTGCACACAGGATAGTTGTCGACTACAGATTAATCCTCGTATCTATATTTAGGCATGAAATCATACAGCAGCCCAGTGGTATGAAGATGAAATCCTGAAAGGAACCAAGTTCACTAGAGTGATTACAAAAAGTTCAGAAAAATGCATGTTAGTACTCTTACAGTATCAGACATAAACAACGGATTTTGCAGCAAAGCAAATACCCAGTCACTGGAATGTTTTTGAAATTATCTGCCCCTGAGCACACCAGTTCCATGCCTAGTAAATGTGTTAATAAAAAAAGCTAATTAAATCCACTGCTGTTTATTTTGAAACAGATTCTTAGAAAGGTGTAGGTTTAAAGGGACATCTGGAGATCATCTGGTCCAATGTACTGTTGAAAGCAGGGCCTCAGGGTAGGTTATCCACGGCCTTGTCAAGCCAAAGTTTGAGTATTTCCAGTGAAGGAGAGTCTACCACTTCTCAAGAAAACAATTCCTGTGTTATATTATTCTTAATCTCAGTGAAGGATTTTTCTTATATCCAGTTGGAATTTTCTCCTTATGCCCTTTGCCCCATCTTATCATTAGGCATCCTTGTGAAGAGAGCCTCTGTCTTCTCTATAACTATCTCATACGTAGTGCAAGACTGTAGTTAGATCCCCCTGAGTCTTCTCAATGCTAAACACAACCAGTTACAGCAACCTTTCTTTCTATTTCAATTTCTCCAACCCTCTGATCACCTTGGTGGCTCTCAACTGGGCCCCCTCCAATTTTCCATGTCTCTCCTGAACTAGGGAGACCAGGACTGCGTGTTCCAGATTTGGTCTAACATACACTAGGCTAAGCAGGACAACCCCACAACCCTCCATCTGCTGGCTGTGCTCTTGTTGCAGCAGTCTGGGACACGTTTGCCTTCACTGCTTCCAAGACACGCTGCCAGCCAGGTCATACGAAGGTGCATTTCATCCAGTCAGACCCCAGCCTGTACTGCTGTGCAGGATTCTTCCAACACATACGCAAGACTTCACATGTATCTTGGTTAAACCTTGTGAATCTTGTTGGTCCAGTCTCCCAGCCTTCCAAGCTGGTTCTAGGTGATAGCTCGTCTACATCACCTCCCAGTTCAGCGTTAGCCACAAAATTGGTGAAGGTGCACTCAGTTTTGTCATCCATGTCAGGCACTACTTATGTAAAGTATCATTCAAAGAGAAAAACTCAGCTATAACACACTCAGGTTAAAACCAACATACAACCAACCAATTAATTCAATTAATTACAACCCACTGCCTTTTGAAGGAAAATCTTTAGCTTTAGGTTTATTTGCATTGTAATAAGAAACTTAAAAGGCACTGACATCTAGACTGAAAGAAACACACTGTGAAGGAACAAAGAACAAAAGTAGAAGAGAATGGAATTTGCATATAGAGGAGAGAAAGTTACCGAACTCAATTTCATGGTCTAGAATAGAAGTAACTACAAGATGTCTGTTACTTTACAAGACTCTTATGCAGAAGATTAGTCAGGAACTATACCGTGATCAGAAACAGTCAGAGCACGGATAATACTTTTGATGTGTTCAAAGTCTGATCTGCTATTATTTAATATTAAATTAAATTTTTCCATTGAGTTAAGAGTTACAGACCAAATTTTGTTCCAGTAGTTGTACAGTGAAGTGGAGAAAAGAGAACAAAATACAGCTTTGCATGTCACTGATCACACATTTGTGAAAAAACCTCCAAATAAAATGATAGCACCTAAAATAAAGTTAATATTCTACACAATTAGTGATAAATAATCAAGAACAACAAAAAAAGAAACCCTCAGGAAAAGTTAAGAAAACTGGCTGAGAAATAGTCTTGATTTACACAGATTGAAACGAGTGGTATTGCTTTGGAATGTCAAGATGTGAAAAACACAAAGACTGACCCTTTGAAAGAATAGTTCCGAATCCATTAAAAAAAAAAAAAAAAATCAATGAGAGCATAAGGCACTCCTGTTATAAATTAAGCCTAAGCAAGTGCACTAGCAATAGGTCCTTTAAAACACTGTACTGGGGACAAAGGCAGTGGTTATCACCCTGGCTTTCTGAAAGTCATAAGACTGATCAGTTCCCATCAATGTCTGACAGCCTACATCTATAAAAAACTCCTTTCAGTTTTTATTTTAATCATGGTGTATGCTAAAACAGAACCCAACCTTCCTTTTGCTTAAACATTATAAATCCCTATCTCAAGTTACCATTTGGGGTCTTAATGCCTATTTTCTCCTTCCACTTTAAATTATATTTAACTCTTTTCAATATGAGAGCTTCCTCTGGTGCCTCATAGTAAAACAAGTAGCACCCTAAACTCAAAAGTAAATCAAACTCATTTCCTTGAAAGTCTGATTCCTAATAACAACAGGAAGCTAACACTTCATCTTTAACTTCACAATTTTTTTTCCCTCTCTCTTCTAACTGACTATTTTCATTAAACCTTTTGGAACTTTGTATTTGGAACTTCTTCCCTTCAGTCTTGCCAAAAAATGCCAATAGATTCAAAAGTGATCAAAAGCAATACTCAGGACTGACCAATACTGTGATTACATAGTTCCTGTATCCTTAGGAAATCAGACTAAAAATGTCAGAGGCTCATTAGCTTCCAGTTGAGATAGGTTCTTGGGAAATTAATTACTGTATAATAATACAAGAGGAATTGTACTTCTCATGCCAAAGAAGTTATTGTTAAATAGTGAAAGTTTTATAAATAAAAATACAAATTAAAAATATGCCAAAAAATAGACTACCTTTATTAGTAGAGGCCAGTAGCACCAGCTATAAGAACTTAAGGCAAAAATTATTGTAAGACACTGCAATCAGAGTAACTTTAGTCAACAAGAATGAATAAACTAAAACAAAATAAATTCAACACATCTTTCAAAAAATGCTCTAATAAAAATAATTTGTTACATTATTATTACTGATAGCAAAGTTGTACAAACTGTCGAACATCTTGACAGCATATGAAAATGATGTTAAATTCAGTCACAGAATATCTAGCTTTCATAGAAGTTATGATACTGACGACACTGAAGTAAGCATTTTTAACACACTGTTAATACTGTATGGTAGTCATCAAGCACAAAGCCCTTACATTTTCCTCCTCCGTTTCTTGTACAAAGAAAGCTTCTCCATTGTCACCCAGTTTCATATGAAGGTCAACAGCATCACCATTAATTTCTATATCAATCTGTGGAGAGAGAATTTATTGTAAATAATTCATCACAGGGAACGCATTGACCTCATGGTCCACTTAGCTCTGAGAGTAAATTTTGTTCCATTATATAATCATGTCTCTCCTCTCTCTGCTTTCTGAAACAAGCCTGTTATAAAAATGTTTGTTCACCTGCAAAATACATCATGCTCCTAGCAGACAGCCTAACACCTAACAAGAAAAGTAAGTAAAGAATTAAAAACATATAAAGACAGAATCTTGTTCAAGTAATTTGGAGAGCTAGAAGCATAAATAATAACCATTGATCTAGTCTATTTCATGGAAGCATGACTGAGACTGTTCATATATTTAAATCTCAATCTGAATTGGGGTCTGGTATGAATCTGAATCCTGAATACCAAAAATTCCACCTGGAAGCCTCCAGGAGGCAGGCTTTATTTGAAGCTGATAGAGACTTGTCACAATTATTTCTGCAACCCAGTTAATGATCCAGATATTCCTGCTCATGAGTTTATGGGTACATGACATAGGACCACAACCCTTCTGCAACCATATTACTTTTATCAGAGAAAAATGTTTTTATTATCCTAAAAAAGGTACCTTAACTTAGATTACGTTGCGCAGGTGGGAGAGATTATTCTTTGCCACATGTATGAAACAAAAGAAAAAACAAATGTCTTTCTAAAACCAATGTACAACCACTTTACTTTCTCCTCTTTATGAAATCTTGGGTATCCAGGTAAGTTCCATTACAAATTTTTCCAGACCCAAATTTGTTCAGTTTTCAGATAAAAATTACCTTATTTTCCTCTGTAAATCTACTTATCTAATGGTATCTGCATGTTTGGATTTAGCCTAGCTAATTAAAAATAATTTTAATACATGTCAGGTAGAAACACAATAGACTTGCCTTACTTCAGAAAATGTCAATGACATTTCAAGTTATGCATAATATAGAAAAAAGGAGACCAAGAGAAATTATACCCCAAGCCCATTTGTATTGTGATATGAATATTATGATGTGAATTTATGTTCTTAGTCAGTTACCACGACAGAAAATGGACAGTCAAAACCAAAAGGGAACTAATTTTAAGATTAGCATCTGGACTGCCAAGAAAAAAAACAAAACATACCTCCACAGTGCTATGAAAGACAGTATCCATGCATCCTAATCTGTTCCATTATTCTCCCATTTACGAGAATAAAACTATTCGTCAAGGGAACTAAGTCATGGGAGATGTTAAATAATAGGTAAATAACCAAATAGGCATGGGGATTATACCCAAATCCTTAAGATAACCTCTTCTCTGTTTTCCTCAAAAGAACTGAATCGTTTTGATCGGAAAATCATATTTATTTCACTACTGGACACTATTTATTCTTAAAATATTTTCTTGAATTTCCAATTCAGGAACACGAGTTTAAAACACACCCTCTTTTTTTTAATGCTGATTTAGACAGACAAACACCTCTACTTTCAGCACCTCATGCTGCTTTCTGCAGACCAATATATATCTCAAGTTGAAGCACAGGTATGCATACTTTGTGTTCCCACACATCTTAAGACTACCTATTGTTGCTGGCCTCATAATACCCCAGAGAAAAATGCATAACACAATGCAGTAACAAACATTCAACTGACTATTGAGAGAACTGAATGAACAGTAACTCAAAGGATGGAGGGAGCCAGAAGCACCAGTCATCCGCACAACCAAAACTGGAGAACTGCACAGTCAGTCAAGTACAACACGTACCAAGAGTAGATGTTGCAACTATCCAACAGCTTTTTAGAGGAACCGAGAAGAGAAATCCTCTCAAATTTGGTTCAGCTACTCAAAAGTGTAATTAAAGACATCTAACAAACTCAAGTTTCAGACCACTTCTGTTGTAAGGGTATCTCAATTGCTGAGACATCAGACAAAGTACAGCTATACCACCTCTCTGGTACCTTGTTGAAGACTGTAATACAATCTGTTACAGAACTGTTAAGAAAAATCTATTCTTTGTCATCAGTGTGCTCATTAAGAAAAACACAAGAAAGAGGGAATCAATCAAAAACCAAATTAAACATAAAACCTTATACTACCCTGTGTCACTATGATAAAGGTACAACTTTAATGCATGTAACTCCCAGTATTGATCATTAACAAAAAACCCCACTCTTTCAGTTTCACTTTATTCTCCTTTTGCATACAAAATATAAAGATGGGGGTAGCTTCCTGCAATGGCCATTAACTACTTAAAAAAGCAGCATATAATCCTGCTGTTTTATGTTCTGTTCAAATCAATCCACATTTTGGTACAACACCCACACGCCACACTGCCATACACAGTATTCGCTACTGACAGTAAAGCTCCCCCACAACAGGTCCATTTTCCAGTCAAATTTACAACCCAGTCCAACTCACTCCCTAGGCCTGATTAACAAAGCCTATGGGAAAGGGATGGCCAGACAATCTGCTCCAGTAGCACCACCATCTCAGGCTGGCTGAACAGGAAGTTATACCAGGCTCTTTTTCAAACACCCCCACAGGAATGAAGCTTCAGTCCCTATTTTATTTGCTTGTGAATATTAGTAACTGCATTTTCTACTGCATATCAGCCTTGAACAGAGGTAACAAGGAGCAATATTTATGATGGATCACCAACACTTAACATATGCTCTATGTGTCCCTCAGACATTCCACATTGACTTGCTTACATCAGGAATCAGTTAAATACCATTAAGCATTTCTTTCCCAGCATACTTAAATAAGTAAATAAATAGCTTCACATAAACATTTGAAGACTGAGAAGTCTATATCTTTGAATTAGTTTTTCTGCAAAGCTCCAGAGCTGTCAAAGCTTTTCTTTCACAGTAATTTTTTGCAGAGTCCTTGGATTACCACAAGAAGTTCTGTTTTGCATTCCAAAACAACCACTCTGTACAGCATATATAAGCAACTGCTCTGTACTAAATTGGTCTTCTAACTGGGAATGTGGGGAGCTGGGGAAGGAAGGAAAAGGGGAAAAAAAGAGAATGCACTGGTACTCAAAACTTTGTTTTGGCCCACTTTCTGAACTTACCACTTTTTCTTTAGAACGCAAAACACCAAGTTTCCCAAATCGGACATGGAAAGGAGAACACTGGAATGTACCATCCTGTTGCCGGACCACAATGACATCAATGCATCCTGAAAGGGTTGCCTGATTAATGCCTTTGTACAGCTCCTTCACAGTAACCAGGACTTGCCCTGCAAGTTGTCCTACGTAGTTCATAGTCTGGGACTATGGAAGAGAGAGAAAGAAAAAAAAGTAAGTAAATTCAAAACACACCAAAAAGCTTTTTAAATCAATTTTTAAAAAAAATTTCAATAGATGTGCAATGTCATTTATCAATTACTCTATTGTAACAAGCTTTACACGAATGTCTTCAAGAGTCAACAGAACTTTAAGTCAAATCTCTTAGTAGGAAAAGTCTCCAGAGTTATAAAACTTATTCTTAATAGTTTATCAACTTGAATCTATGATGATTAAACATTTTAAACAAAATTTTGAACCGTGTCATTTTTAGACCTCAAAGATTAGAGGTAAGTGTTGCTCAATAACTCAGATAAGCTAAAAAGAAAAATTCATTCTCTGAGGACTGCCTATTTAATACAACTGATCCTTTATTGAAAATGGAGGTAAATGTACATAAGGATGCAAAAAAATCTTAAAAGTCAGGAAAACTTATGTAGAGTGTATTGCATGTAACTCTTCCTTTACAGCTCTGTATTTTAAAAACAGCTGAGTCACCTTAAAGAAATTATCAAAATACAGAATGGGAGAGAGGAGATGTACATATTAACAAGATTATGCTACAGTCAAACAGGATAAACAAGAGCACAAAATCATTTATTGAATATTCCGTTTAATCCACTAGAAATACTTGAGTAAATGAATGAATTCTGAGCGAGTGCAGGTCTTTCAGACTAAGAAAACAATGTAAACTATGGCTGCCAGTAACAAAGGAAAAGTTTCTCAGAACATCAGAGTTTTAATAAAAGAGGAGGAAAAACGGTTAAAAAAATGTTCTAATTGAAACCTGAGTGCAACCCTTCCTCATTCTACCATTTCCTGCCTCTCACCCAAAAGACTGCTACAAGCCTATTTCAAAAATATCCAAGCAACTGCATGCCTGTGAAGTTAAGGATATTATTTGGGAGAACATAGAGCCACTGCCAACAAGCAAGACACAAAATGCTCAACACATATCAGGATTTAAATTGTAAGAAGTCTATTTTGGGATAGTATTTCTAGGGAAAAAAACAGACAAAGAAACTCACTGTAGATATGCTATTCTATTTTTATTAGTCTTTGAACAAGGTTTAGGATTTTTCTTAATGCCCCTAAACAAAATTGTACTGCATTACAAGAGTTCTTCCTGTGATACTGCTTTCATTATGTAGGTAAATAATCAATTATTTCTGTTCTGAGCTCCTTACAGTAATGGAGGATATTTTGCATTCACTCTAAAGGATGCTACTTTTGTGGCATCTAACAGTACCAATATGATTGTAAACATGCAAGAAATCTAAAACTGCTTTCACAGACTTTGAGCAGCTACAGAAATATTTTTCTCCATCTCAGGCTTCTCATACATTACCCAGTCATATCTATATTTTTGGAAAAAAAAATTTCTTTCCTCTTCACAAGACTTACAAAGGAAGGTGGGGGTTTTCCAATACAGATTTAAAACTGTTTTAAAACAATCCACAGAATTACTATGCTAGGTAACATGCTAGAGAATTTTTCTCCCACAGTTTTTGTACAATGAGGATAAAAATGAAGATAAAAAGAACAGACTGCCATTGAGTGACTAATGAGATTAGCAGGATGGACTCTTTATCAACATTAGTCATTAATTCAATTTCATCTCCAGGTAGCTTCATGTGCAACTATAAAATTGACTGCTTGCTAGTGAAGTAATAGCTCACTTGCTAAAATAGGAAGGTCTCACTTCAACCTTTCCTCATCTGACCCTCTTAATGAGCTGATTTCAGCTCACTAACACAACTGGCAGAAGGCTACTTTTTTGTTGTTGATGTTGCTGTTTGTTTCCGTGGGTTAATAAATTACATTAGCTCACAAAGAAGAACATGACTAACACCAGAGTCATGAAGCACAGAGCAGCATCACAAAGCTAGAAAAAAAAAGAAGGCTGAGGCAGGGAACTGAACATCTTCCTTTTGATGAGTAAGGTATTTGTTGCATCTGTGAAACTGTAACCCAAGACAGAGAGGTAGCAATATCTCTATTTTACTGTTTAAGCAATTAATCTTCCCCCAAAATGACAGTCATCTTTAATCTCTAACACATCATCATTAATCATTCATGGCTACACCTTGGCCTCTTCCAAGAGAGATCTATGGTATTAGCTTACAAAGACAAGTTGATTTCATGTCACCCAGGAGATGGAATTTGTTAAAAAATGTTTGGCACAATCAGGAACAAAAGTCCTTAATAAAATCTCTATTCCATATATTTCATTTCAATGAACAGGATTTCAGAAATGGGCATTAGCAAGGAATTCTCTGTGATTTAAGTAGCGACTTTTTAAAATATCACAATTTCACACCATCTGCCAAGAATTGAGTTCAGATGATAAATAATCTAGTTTATTCTCATTCACAGCACAGCCATTTTTCTGATTATATATAAACAGAATAACCTCTTACATGTGAAAGTTCGTAACCTTTTCACTCTTACATGTGAAAAAGTTATAAACTTTTGAGTTTTGAGGATTAAAAACATTTATTATTAGGAAAGAAGCTTTTTATAATCCAAGTCTTAATGCAAATGTTGCTTTGTACATTGTAAGTAAATAAAACTGTGAATAGAAGTAATAAACTAATGTACATTATTGCTTATCAGGTTGCAGTTCAGCTTTTAACATAATGGTTCACTTTGCAAGATAAACACGTTATATAATAAGGTTCAAACTGTAACAAGAAAATGATCCAATAGAAATGAAGAGTCACTACATACCTGAGACACATGTGATTTTATCTCAAATGTCAACAACGCTCCAGCTGAGAGACTTTAAAATTTGGGAGTTAGGATTTGGTTTGGGTTTTGTTTGGGTTTGTTTTTCTTAAATTTTGTTGTATATTGCTGACTAAAGAGAGGCACAGTGTAAAGTGTTATTGTGTTAATCCTTGGAAATGCAATAGAAATAGCCGGATCACAGAATAACTAATAAGACAAAGTATTTCCTTGATAACACTATTCATTTCATGCTTAACGAACATTTCTTAAATGTTCCCTTGAAAGCAGAGAGCAGTATGCCTTCATAACCTGCTTTAAGAACCTAAAAAGCATGTTGATTTCCACTTCTGAAATTCAAGACAGAAGCCTTGGAAAAGACAAGTTAAGAAAGTGCAATGCAGTAGTACTTCACAACGCTGTTTAGCTCTTAAGTTGTATTTCTTTTGGCATCCAGAGTCTATACACTGCCTGATGCAGTAAAATTCAGAACTCTGAATAAAAGTGAATGCAGCTCATCGCTACTTATTCTTCTCCAATAGCAAATTAAAAGGCTATGAATACCAGAGGTCTCAAAGCATAAAAACACTCTTTGTGACTTTGGAGGCTCCAGAGAGATTGGTTTTTGAATGTTTATGCAATGTTATCTAGTTTGCAAAAATTCTAGTAGCTGAATGTGTTAACACTACTAAGCTAAGTACAGCTGTAATTGGAATGAGGAAAGGAATCTCTCTGTGATATCATAAAAATATTTTTTTTCTGGCAAGAAGCCATTACACTGCAAAAGAAACTGAAACTGCTTTGGTTTTTTGTCTTTTTTTGAGAGCATAAAATTAAACGCAAAATAAGAAAATACCTACTTCAGAAGTTCAGTAACTAAAACTCTGTTCCTTCATCTATAAAATACTCAAATCAGTTAAACTAAAATTAACCCTGCATATGCTGTTGACTTCCTCATGTTACAGCAATGAGGAAAAGAATGGCTCTCAGAAATTATGATTAAACAGTACTCCACCTCAGAGTAAGTATCTAACATGCCCAACATGACAGACAGCTGAATTTTCAAAACTCATTACCAAGAAATGCTTACATTAGCATAACCCAAGTGGGAGGTTTTGTGGATAGAAATTATATATCTGTACCATTAACAAAGATGTTATTTTGGTTGCCTCAAGACCAGTATGTTTTCTTGAACAACTTTTTAATGTTATTCAGTAACATCCATATACAAGGGCAAGATATAACCAAAAGCTTGTCCACAAATTTGTGTTTCCTGTGCATTTGGAGTATCGCTTTAATAATGATAAACTGTATCTTTGTGTTCTTAAAGCCAACACCTTTTATATAAGTGCATCTATATGAATATGAATACTACAAATCCCTACTTCAACAACACAAAAAGAAGAGTGCAAGTTACTCAAAGGCAAGCTATCAGATTGCTCTACAGAGCTACAGTTTTAGAGGGGATGAATTTTAACAATAACTGAAAAAAAGAGTTACTTAAATGCAGATGTTATCTTACAAGAAAGTAGATATTCATACATCCCATTTATTTTGAGATACATTTAGAGGATTAAAACATAGTCTAATGCCACATGATGAACACAGCAAAGAAGTTGTATTTGTTTCAAGAGCCTTGGTAGAAAAACAAAACAAAACAAAACCCATGCATAGCAGTAGTTTACCTCAATTTATCTCATTTTCCCTATATTTGCATGCATATAGATTCATGAGGCAGAAGCTTTCCTTAAACAGAGAAAATCTTGAGCAAGTGTTTTACTAGTTTTTATTTTGCACCAAGAAAAGACTGAGGGAAAAAAATGACCCTGCAAACAGGACCACTGTAGTATCAGGTCTACTTAACAAAAACCCTTTTCCTTTTAAGATTTTAATTGGACTTTTAGGATTCCTCTTAGTACTGCACAGAGCACTTATGGAACAAAAATGGGAAACTAAGTCAGTCTGTTGAATGCCTAAGTAAAGTCTTCCACTGTACTATATATACAATTAAATATAGGTGGTCAATTTTCATAATTTTAAACTGTGCTACAGGAAAGTACATACCCCTACTTAGCAATAAATCTACCAAACTCACCAAGATTCCAGAAGGAACCTTTTCATGGGCAGCAGCATCACTTCTATTGGAGTCATCTTCAGAAACATCCTTTTCTGAGAAATGCATCTCAGAAAACAGGAAACTAACTTTCCACAATACAGGTAAATGCAAAAATTACAGCCATAACAGAATGTTGTAGCAGCATTTCTTCTCTTTCCACAGAACCAGAAAAATTATGTAAATCTTCTGGTCTCTTAGAGAAAACTGCTTGATATCCTTTCCCACGCAGTACTATGATTAAAAAGGAAGTGCTTCTTTAAGAAAGCTCACTTAGAAACTTCCTCACCAATAGGCTTTGCTTGAAATGTCACAGCCCCCTTGGGCGCTTCGAGATAAGTAATAACATGGGCAGACTTTGCCATATGTTTGCACTGATAGGTAATGATCTTGGTTTACATCACATCACGTGACTTCAGCTGAAGCTCCCACGAAAACAGGGATTTAGTTAATGATTCTTAAGTAAAGTCTACAATAGCTCACTTGGAGACTTTTCACCTACCCACTGTTGTGACTTCTACCACTGGTAGCAGCATTCAAAGTCCTAGTTCACCCTATGCACACCTAATTCCAGACTATCTGCTGCTCCATGTGCTGCTCCCTCTGCCGATGGCGTCACTGCGGTAGCCAGTCATGTCTGACACAACAAATTTGACATTTCAAGGTCTGATGTTCGTGGGCTGTTTTCCCCCCCTTTCAAAACTGCATTATAATAGTAAAGAGACAACTGACCTAATATCAAGTTTATAGGTAGCCATAAAAAAAACATTGCACACCAAAACAACCTTTTTTTCCTGTGAAAATTTTCTTGCCTTCTTTAAACTGAATTGTTAACTCAGCACAATTTGAGCACGTGGACAATACATAAGCTTTTTGTATAAATTAGCTCCATGACTGAGAATACAAATTAATTTTTGATCTGAGGAATTCTGAAATGTCATTACTCCTCTAAATAATACAATGGATAGGTGAAATAACTCAGAAAAAGTAGTAGTATAAGGAAACAATTCTGTCCCTGAATGGGAGAGACACTCTCTGAGGACCATCAATATTCCCTTAACACAGGCGCATTTTCATTACCCTAAACCCACGCATCTCCTTCCCACCTCCAGGGGGCTACAGAGTGTCTGCTCAGAACACTGCTGAGAATTACAAGCTGAAAAAATAATCTAGGACCCTATTACTAACACAACTCTATCCTCCTCTAAGTAAATTCATGTATTAGACTCTGATGCAAGGACAATAAATCACATTATTGGATGCAAGCAAAAGGCTTGTAGGTTTCCAAAATAGTTAATGAACTGCACTCAAAGCCAAAACTAAATCAGTCTCAATGACAAACTCCTAAACTGAGTCTTGGGATTGCTATGTCTGCAGTAAGGTTGCAATAAACTGCTACAATCTCTGGGCCCTTTACCACACACTGAGTAAGCTCATATTTAACAAGGCTCTTAAAGGAAAAACTACTGGTTTGTTAGTAAACACAACAAGTATTTTCAAAGGATATTAAGAATTACTAGACAGTAGTCAAATTTCCCCTATGTGTTCATCATTCCCTCATCATGTGTGCTCCATTAAAATACTGTATAAAACACAGTTACGAGCAAAATGGAAACCAGATTTGTAAACCAGTGCTTCTTTTCAAACATTTTTCACCTACCTTTATGTTGGGGGGTTCTTTTTGTGTACAATTTTCTAAGAAATCTATTCAATTTCCACATTTTTTCAGTATTTCGGACTGAAATTATTTTCCTCTAACCTTCTAAATGTGTTTTAGAAAATAGACTTTCTAGAATACAGATAAAATTGTGGTCATTGCAGTAAGGTAAGATCTAGGCCGGTAAGAAGCTTTGCACATTTAGTTAGTCTCTTTGTCTTTTATTTCTCAATATTAATAAGGTAAGCAAAATATAATTCTTGCTGAGTAAGTTTAAGTGCTATATTATTTACTACAATTGGAACAGGAAAATTAGCTTCAGTTTTGAAAAGCAAATACCTCAAATTTAGAAGCCTTAGAAGCAATATTTTCCATGCAACCTTAAAGAAACTCGTTGGCATAGGTAGATTTTACTGTGGTTTAGTCTCAGAAAGCACACAGGAGTTTTTCCAACAGCCTCATGCAAGTTAATACTGCTGACAAAGATCATTCATCATCCCATGGTCTTTTTTTGATCTGCTGTTTGTGATTCCACATATTTTATCCTGTTGCCTGTTAGTCAAAATCCCTGATGGAAAATATTATTCCATTTTTAAAATGTATTTTTCTATAGCAACCTTCATAATATATGACTGCATTTCATTTATTTTTACAGCATTTTGGAAATGGGAGCATTTTTTTCAACTATGCAATAGAAAATTCAGGCCAGGAGATTAGAAATTAAAAATACAGGAAGTTTTAGCACAGTTAGAACTTGATTTTTCAGATTTTCCCTCCTTTATTTGCCTCTATGCATATTCAAAACATTGCTTCAATAGTCTACATTTGTAGTTGTAAATCAGATTTACATACCACAGATGGTCATTAAAAAAACCCCTCTAACTGCCTGTGAAAACCGCATTTTAGTGATTTGATTGTACTGTATAAGAACCACAGAATAAACATGGCCAGAAAAAAGTTACACAACATTTCCCCATACAGGACTTTCACTGGTACATGTCATTCTAAGCTCTGGAAGAAAGGAAGTAGAAATCCTAAAGACATGAACTTCTATCAGCACACAATCCCAATTCACACATAGATTAGAATAAAAATGCCAAGAAGAAAGAACCAAATCCTTCTCTAATTAACCTATCCTAATAGATAGGGCAAGTGTTAATGCTCCAATTGTCTCCTTCACCCCATCCTGTCCCACATAATTTTACTTATTCTCAACCAAGACTTAAGCAACACAGTTCTCAATGCCAGCATGAGGCCTGACAGTTCTTAGTCTCACATCCCATCCTGACACTGAAAAAGGTCCTTTCTCCCCCAGCCTCAACTAATTCCAAAATTCTACCACACTTGTTTATTTTCATGCACTTTTACACTTTGTCTACTGGGTGCAGACCAAGTGGAGGAGTTTCCAATTCTCCTGTAGAAATTAAAAACACTTTCCTGTGCCCAAGTTCTTGATCCTAGCCCTGGTGTGAAGCATCTGCTTACTGAAACTGGAAATAAAGCTCTGGTCATTCCAGATTGTGCTAAAACACATTCAAACAACATCTCTGATACTTCTAAGTGCAAAAGTCTATCCATTCTCAATTTGGACTTTCAAACCCAATTCAAAGGTTAATAACTTTACTAAAATAAACTTAGACATGAATAACAGAAGACCACCTGCCTTAGATCCCTTCTGAAAGTAACTCAAGAATTATTCTGAGAGAAAACAGAGTGGAGTAGAAACATACCAAGTGTCACTTCTTGTTAAAAAAAGTGAATATACTTGCTAAAGTTTTCCATATAAAAGCTGAAGGAAGCTAAAATATACCTTGGAATGAAGTTTTCCACTTTCAGCAAATTACATGCAACTAAAAATGAAATTCTGCTCAATAATGTTGAAAAATACTAATAGGCAGTGTTACCTGCTTTTACCTGCAATTCCCTGCTGTCCAAAAAATAAAAATAATTTAAAAAGCCCTATTACAAGTGATAATAGCATGGTACAAGAATCAAAGCAGTTAATAGATATTAGAGAAACGCTACTGATACAAAAGTGATGTATTGTCCACTAAAGTGGTGGTTAAAAAAGAATAAAATCAAATGTCTAGTTTTCCACCTATGATACAAGATGGTAAATTCGATGCCTTCATGGTCTCCTATCAGGTGAAATCAGAAATCATTCAAATCAGAGTATTTTTCAGTGCAACTTAAGTATTAATTTATCACCAGGAAAAAAAATAGCAAGAAAGGAAATCTGCAGTTTATTTGGAGCTGGCCCTTTCATAATGTGTCAACAGTTACATCTGTATGAACTGCTAAGAATCATCTGATTTCAGTGTTATGGTATTTGTCCTGGTATTAATTTGAGCATTATTTCTTTTTTAGTTACCTTTTTTTTCTGTTTACAAAAGAACATCAATGAGGACAAAGAATACTTTAAGAGTTGATAAATTAATTTTTACTGCTAAAATTATCAGTTCAATCCAAAACTTAGGTTACATGCACACAAAATCTTCTTATGCATACAAAGACCTTAACTTCTTTCAAGGTACTGAAAAAAGTAGCCGGCTAATCTAAGAGTGCAGCCCTTTGGAATCTGTACAGGTATATGCAACACCAGCACCTGCCACACTTGGAAGAATGTGTTTCCAGCAATACAGACACTTCTACAGCTACATCATCCTTGGTTGAACGTACTTCCAGACATACAACAGAGAAACCAATGCTTCTGAACAGAAATTCCATCAATCTCATTTTTGCATGAGGTGAGAAAGAGCACATGAAGATTTTCCTGTAAGTTTCTAAAAAGCACTAAGCATTTCCCATATGAGCGACCCCTTATCTATTTTCTCAATTTAACAAGGTTTCTTTCCAGGCAACAATATGCCTCAAGTATATTCGTATTTTCTTGCAACCTTCCAGGATTCAGAAGTCAAAGCAAAAGAACATAGCCATATGTGCACTCATGAAATATATCCTGATCTATTAGTGGTGAACAATTTGGTTACATTTAGAATGGATATATCAATATTAATACTTGAGACTAGTACATATCTTCAGGTTGACCAGAAAGAACAGAAATAATAGTTATTCTGAGACATACATCTGTGGAATATCCAAAAAAGTTCTAAATATAGTGTATATAGTCAAGAAACCTTTTTCTTACTTGACAGATTCTCCATATTATTAAACTGATGCACATATACCAAAACAAAACAAATTTAACTTGCATATAAGACTTATCTGTATTATTAATAAATGGGGTAAAAATCCTAGTCTTACAGAATTCCCATGCCAAGGTATTTACATGAGATGTTGGGAACAGAAAAATGAGATATAGCTGAGCAAAGTGGCATATGCTTACTCACTCACCGAACCCAACACACCTGCATTATTGAGGTAATGTAATTAATTATGTAATGATCACAAAGATCACATCTGTATGAAGGATCTGTTCACCCCTAGGACACAACAACATGTCTGCACTGTCTATGCAGGACATGACAAACCTGTAAAGTGGCCTCACAGATTTCCTGTTTGTCTTTACAGGCACACTTTTTCATTTGGGGAATGAATGCCTTAAAGTCACCACTACGTAATCTTTTTTCTTTAAATCATTGTGTTTCAGTTCACATCACAAATTAAATTCTATTGTTAGCCAAGTGAGAGTGAATTACTTCCATTTCTAATTGAATCTCAGCTACAATTCCTTATTGGAAGCACTTATTTGAAAGAATTTTGCAGAGAATCCCTCACACATTTCCTTTAAAAGGCCTTTCATAACCATCAATTCAGAAGAAGCACATTTCCTGAGGAGACAGTTATGCAGTCTAAAAAAAGACAAGTAAACCTAAAGATACCACCTAAGACCAGCTTAGCATGTGCTGGCTTCAGCCACACAGACCAACACAAAAATGTCACCTAATACAATGGAGATGTTTTTATTATTACTTCACATATTTACATCTCTGGTATTAAATTTAAGCACTTTGGATAAAGAAATGGGCCAGTTCCTCAGCTAAAAATCTTATCTGTTCACTCTGTGCATACAGAAGCCATGAGGAAGTGCCCCCTAGTTTGGGGAAAATGAGTGACTCTGGACGACTTCTGGCAGCTAATGTCAGTTAATGTCAAATTACATTAGTAGAAAGCTGAAACAAACTGATAAAAAGGAAATATTTAACTAGGAAGGGGAAGTTAGCATCCTTTACTTCAAAATTCCCTTGAAATATAAATACAAGTCAAAAAAAATCTCCCAAAAGTGTGCTTAAGCTTTGACCTTAAGCACAAAGACAATCTGGCTTGACTTAGCATGACAGTTTCATATTAAATCAGTCTGCCTGCCCAAACTGAAATGCAAGCACTAATGTAACAAGCAAGATGACAGAGCAGCTAGGCAGATTAAACCCATTTTTAAGTGAAACATTTTTGCAAAAGCAGCAACATTTTTACTATTGGATAATTTTATGTACAATTAAAAAAAAACCAAACCTCTGCTTACCTATATAAGAGGGAGATATTTCCAGAGATAACATCTTTGTGTTATTGTAGGATCTTACACTATAACTTCAAGGAGATCAAAGGTTTATACAAAACATGCTCCTGATCAGCAGTGCCAGATACAAAAATCACTGGGATACAGGATGCTACAATGGTATGTTCTCAGAATGTGTCCAGTATGGGATGAAGACATTTAATACATACACTTTAGGCTTGAATTTGATCACAAACATATCACCCACTGTTTTGTATTAGCCTGAAAGCTTTTTTACTGTGGATATCTGTAACATGCAGCACTGAATCTCATACCAGAAGGTGTCCTTTCATCCCTTTTCAGACAGTTACGTGTAACATATTGGTAATTCATGATATAAACAATGATTAAAAGTTAACTTTGGCTTATATCTATAGTATTTTACCAAAACAAAAAAAATCTTGTTTTTTAGAAATTGTAACTCAAACACAGAGAGTCTATGATCACACACAGACTGTAAGAAACTGTTTTCCTATATGCTGTGATGTTGCACTTAAGATGCAAGACCTGAAAATCAAAATTTTGATCTAGAGTATTAACTGTGTGAGCATCTTCCAGGAAGAAGAAACAAATGCAACTAATTTAACCTCTCGCTTTGACAGAGGTTCCCAATGTAGCTTTGGACAAAACCCTTTTATCCACTCCAGATTCCAAGTTGTCTGGAGCAGAGACCAGGTCATAAAGCATGTAATCCAAAAAGGGGCTGCTCAGGACCTCAAGATACATAAGGAGGCCTCAAATGCAGTAAGTGCAGTTTAGATTGCCCCATAATTGATCAAGACTTTACATTAGTGGGAGGTTATGCTGGAAGTAGTGAGAAAACTCAAGCATTTCTGAGAAACTGCAACATTTTAGGTGGATGTCTTCCAAGTAAACAATAACAAAAAACTACACTTAATTTTGCAACAAACCAGAACATTAATTACCAAGAATAAGACAAAGTTTAAACACCACCTATTTTTTTTTTTTTTACAGGCNTAATTTTGCAACAAACCAGAACATTAATTACCAAGAATAAGACAAAGTTTAAACACCACCTATTTTTTTTTTTTCACAGGTCACTAAAAAACCCAAACATTTTGGTATGTCTGACTGAAAAGCTATGCTATAAGCTTAAAAATCAATATTGTAATTGCTGAGGAGAGTCATTCAGCACTATCTAGTTACTCCTACTACAATTAAGAATTATACCAGGTAATACAGCATATCAGTCACAGCTTCTGACATCCTGAGTTCATTTAGAAACTTTTTAACTTTAGCCTATCAGTTCAATATTCTATTATATAATAGTAATAGGATTTTATGGGGTACCTTGGAGATCATTCCTTTACATCACTCAGGTAATGCGATCTTCCTCGATTTTAGTGCGAGATGGCAGAACTGCTTACATTCCTGTATGTTCTGGGATACAAGGCAACTACAGCAGGGGCTAGGAGAGGAGACACAACTGTTGGTCCCAGCTGGAGCTAGCTGCCTGGTATGCATACAAAAAATGGCTGGGTATCTATAGAGTGATTGACATGCCCACACTTTCCCAACACAAAGTCAAGGCATTTTGAGACTTAGGACTTTTCATTACAACTAATTAACACCTCTACATTCTTAAAATGTATGTAACACTATGATTTTTTTGTATTTTGAAATATTAAGCTCTCAGTATGCAAAACTGTCTTGGAAACACTATTAAAAAGTATAAAAGCCCCAAAACAAGCAATGAAAGAAAACAAAACAACTAAACACAAATAAAAGCCACACAACAAAACACCCAAGGAGCTGTACTTCGATGATTCCTGTGAGTCCCTCAACTCAGGATATTCTGTGATTCTACAGCCTAAATTCTGTAGGATTGCCTATCATCTTCTCTGACAGTATCCTGAATAATACCATATATCCCGATGGGATGTGGCTAACAAATTCTCTCGTAACAACAATGGAATTTTGATGGGGGTGGGGGGAGTAACCAGATGATATGCACGTACAAAGTGCAACCACAACACAGGTATATTTAGGACATCATTTTGTTGGATGAAAACACATAGGTTTAAACGGCATACTGCCTTGCTCTATTAAAAATCGTCGGTGCCTACTACATGCACTCAGTGACCCCTTAAGGAGAAGATAAACGCAGTTCACACATATTAAACCAGACGTAAACTTGGCAAAACCTCAAATACATACACACACACACATACAAAAATGCAGGCAATGTAGTGTCACTTCAGACTCCCCAGACCAGCGGGGACAAACGAAAGGCAGGGGCAGAGCGCCCCGCAGGAGCGCGAGTTCACAGCCCCAGCTTAGGAAATGCACTGAGAAATGCATCCCCCCGGGAGGGGAAGGCGCTGGGGCAGCAAGTCAAGGCGCGCATCCCGGTCCGCCAGAGCGGCACCGCCAGGCAGCGCCGGGAACACCGGCGTTCCCGAGCGGTCCCGCCGCCCCCGTGTCGCGGCGGGGCGGCAGCGCCGGGCGTCACCCGCGGGGCCAGCGGGGCAGCCGCCACCCCTGCTCTGCTCGGCAGCACACCAGGCAGCGAAGGCACAGGAGGGCACGGGAGGGGATGCTTCCCCTTCCCTTCGCCAGCCTAGGCTGCGGGAGCCGTGGGCAACAGCGGGGAGTGAGCGCAGGCACCGCCGTCCGGGCGGCCCCGCTTCCCAGCGACGGTTCCGGGGAGGTTCTCGTTGTTCCCTGCTCGGAGCCCTCTGCGGGGAGCAAGCCCGGCCGCGCAGCCGGGGCAGGCCCTGCCACGCTCTCCCTCCGTTCGTCTGTCCCTCTCTCCCCTCCCTCCCTGTGTCCCCGGCAGCCGCCCGAGCTCGCCCGGCGCTGCCGCCTCTCTCCCGCACCCGAGCACGGACACCCCGCCCCGAGTCGACCCGGCGGCAGCGGCCCCTTCCCGTTTACCTCGAGAGAGGCCCGGCGGGGGCCGGCGCCACCCGAGGCAGGAGGGACGCACGGACAGCTATCAGGATGGATGGAGGGCGGGACGGGAGCAGGGATCCGAGAAAGCCGCGCTCGACCGGGTGCGAACTGCGCCAAGCGGCGGCCGTTGGTGCAGCGCGTGCCCGCGCACGCGCGCTCCCGCTGGCGGCGGGTTGCGGGGGCGCGCCTCGCCCCGAGCACCACGTGACTTGGCTTCGGCGCGGGCTGGGAGGGGAGGGGGGATAGGGAAGGAGGCGCGTGGCCCGCGTGCGCGTGCGCGCGGCGAGGGACCGGGAGCGGGAGCGGCGGGGGGGGGCCCCGGGAGCGCGGAGGGGCGGCCCGGGACC